>JAKSZU010000019.1:18447877-18812877 GCA_026018925.1 Tupaia tana
CTCTATCAAGGGCTCTTTAGAATTCCTCTCCTGTTTAGAGAAGCACTTCCCTAAGAGTAGAGACTGGCCACTTCCCAGCTCGGGGTTAGTCTCTCAGTTAGCCAGATCCTACACCTCTATTACCTCAGTGAACAAATAGTCACATGACTTGTCTTCATCAGAATGACAGCAAGGCTGCCAAGGCTCATGCCCAGAAGGTCCACCACATTACAGTTGGAGACGCATTTTACACTTCCAGGAACTGAAGGAGTTCCAAGCTCCACTCACTACTGCCTTCCAGCCATTTCTCCTTTCTCTGGATGCTAGAAGTCAAGCAGATGTGAGGCTTCTGGTCAACCAGAGACTTCTCTATTCTGTGGTTTGAGGACAAATCATTCTGGGCACAGAAAAAGTAGAGCCGTAAAACTTACTGGAGTTGGGCAAGGAAGAAGTGGGTTGTCTAGCCAAGGTCTAAGGCAAGCTTAGTCGATGTCATTTAAGCTCTGGAAAGAGGGGGATGTAGGGGAGAAGACTCTAACTATGGTCTTCAGAGATAGGAAGTTGACGGGTGCCTGCTCACTCATGGGTGTCTCCCCAGGCAGAAATACACTCAGAGACCCATTCATCAGGCCCATACATGCCTTTGGCTCCTGTTGAAGGCTTCAATTCCCTGAAGGAGAACGTGCGGCAAGGGCCGTCTGTCTCTACAATGATGGCAGCTGAGCCTTCCCTTCAGCACTGAGAGAGTAGCTAAATAGGCCATTACACCTGTTGCCAACCTCATTTTGGATCCTGAAGCCACTGTCTCCAAGAGCCAAGTCATTCTTCTGGGTAGGAGAAGCCCTCCACAGCCCCACTTTTTCTTTGGTTACATTCCATTTCTTTTAGTACTCTCCTTTAATACACAGGCATTAATTTTTATAATAGATTATTAAAATGCATTTTCTCCATAGAATATGGCCACCTCTGTAGAATGTAATTTTCCTGTCTTTAATTTTATTTACAAATGTATGTACTGGGTTGTTTGAAAAGTCATGACACATTTTTACATAGAAAAACAATAAAAATACATCATGACTTATCCAACAACCTAATACATATGTATTTTAGGGTTTTACCAAAGGCTGTGTGTGCTCACTGGAGAGACAGAGAGGGATGGAGAGAAGTAAAGTAAATAATCACCTCCCCCATCACAGGGAATAGTCATGCCACAACCTCTTCATTCTCCTCATGGGATTTGGGGCAAACATGCACACATGTCTGGTGTGATTTTCAAGCTGCTGGGTTCAGGATCTGAACTGCAGTTGGCCATGTGGGAGTCCAGTGCCTTAACCCCCATGCCACCTGCTGGCCCCTGCATTAATTTTAAACATATGAGGACAGAGACGTTTGTGTTTTGTTTATTATGCTCTCCTCAATGTCTGGAACAGTGTCTAGCCTATTAGAGTACTCAATAGATGTTTATAAATGAATGATTAGGAAAAAAACCCCTTATTTTCAAAAAGAAGTTACTTAGAAAGATATCAACAGGGAGATCATACCTTTACTTTTTTTTTTTTTTTTTTTTTTAAGAGGTTTTTGCCTTAGGGCACATGTGTTTACCAGCAAGAAAGAAAGAGACAGAGAGAGGGAAAGTGAGATATCACTGTCTGGGGAGATGGCCATGCTTCAATTCTTTCTCCATCTCCTCCCAGGATCTTGGGCACACACAGTCACATGCCAGTGAGTTTCAAGGCACCGGATCTAGGACTCAAACTGTGGTTGGCCATGTGGAAATCCAGTGAAGTCGCCGCTACGCCATCTGCTGGTCCTATACCTCTTTACTTATTTTTTTTTTTTAAGAGAGATTTTTGCTATAAGGTGCATGTGCTCATGGGAGAGACAGAGAGACAGAAAGCAAGAAATCACCCCCGGGGTGGGAATGGCCACACTGTAATCTCTTCTTCTCCATTCTCCTCTCGGGATTTGGGGCAGGCATGCACACATGCCTGGCACAAGTTTTAAGCTGCTGGGTCTAGGACTCGACTGCAGTCGACTATGAGGGAACCCAGCAATGTAACTATTATGCCATCTGCTGGTCCCACATCTTCACTTTGTTTTTTTGGGAGATTTTTGCTATCAGGCACTTTCCCTATATGTTATAAATATACAAACATAAGAATTTCATAGAATTATAGAAGTATCTTCTTAGTAAAAAGTAGAGAATCACACTGCAATGGACTGAATATTCATTATAAGATTAAGAGATGCCAGCAGATGGCTTAGTGGTTATGTTGCCAGACTCCCACATGACTGACCATGGTTTGAGTCCCAGATCCAACCATGGTTCAAGTCCCAGATCTGGTGACTTGAAACTCATGCCAGGTGCATGTGCACGTGTGTCCAAGATCCCAGGCACTTTTCCTCTCACTATCTCTCTTTCTTTCTCTGGTAAGCATACACGCCCTAAGGCAAAAACCTCTTTTAAAAAAAGAGAGAGAGAGAGATTAAGAGGTTAGCAGGTAAGCAAAACAACCAGCAGGCTTAAACAAATTTTTTAGGATATTCACCAATAGCTAATGTAATGGGCCATTCGATGCTGAGAAATTTGCATAGTAGCATGAGACTGGAAGGCTTTATTGGTCCAGTGATTTCTGTGGTTGTAGAGGAGAAGGAGTTGCCCTTCAGATGAGTCTCTGGTCACCATGCTGTCTTCTCTTGGTTCACACTGTTATGTCACAGGCAAACTACATGAGGCCTGCATCTCTGCTATGATGTTCAAAAATACCTTGTGGCATCATAAACCATCGTATGGTAGAACATCTGGTGCTGATGGCAGCCTGGAGGAATATACAGATGTGATGACCAGCAACTCACGTGGCAAGTGCTTCAATTATTTAACCACATATGGGTAAAGTGCCTCATGCCGGTTTTCAAAATGCATTACTTGAACACCTATGTGCATATAAAGAGGGCAGCCTCGTGCATGCTGTGATAACCACTGAAGCATATCACTCTTAGTCACAGAGGAAAAGATATTATCATGTGTTATACTCATCTGATTAGTAGTACATGTCAATTACATTGGTGTTTTGCCTGAAAGTCAGGATGAAATTTTATGCTTGCTGTGGAGTGGCAGACATATTCTCCCTTGGGTGACCACAGGAAAAGTGCCAAGAAGAACATTTTGATTAGTATGCTGTATTCACTTATGCACTTGTTTTCCAGAGCTTTCGCTCCTTTTAAACGAACTGGTATGTGAAAAATCCTGCAAAAATCAAGCCTTTTTTGAAAAGTTCATTTGCTGATCCCATGAGGAGTGATGGCAGGTTGTCAGAATCAGTGAAAGTACACTTACATTTATTATCAGAATATCCTACATAAGTAATTTTTTTTTATGGTACTAATGTTATTATGCTTGTTAACGTTCATCTCCAAAGACTGTTTCTAGTTTCACCTTCAATTTAGGACTTAGATCAGAATGTTCACTCTAAAGAGACTGATGAGAGGAGGAAAGGAGAATTGATGATAATCATATATGTCGATGATTACAAGCTTATCACACAAAACAATTCTAAATCATCTTTCTAAAAGTAAGCTTTTCATTTATTTTTTGAGAGAGAGAATTTTGCTATAGGGCACATGACATCACGGGAGAGACAGAGTTAGAGAGAAAGAAAGGGAAAAATCACCTCTGGGTAGGATGGTCATGCTGCAGTCCCTTTTCTGTTCTCTCCAGATTTCACACACACTTGTACATGCGTGTGGCATGAGTTTCAAGCCACTGGGACTTGAACTGCAGTCGGCCCTGTGGAAGTCCAGCAACTTAACCACTATGCCACCAGCTGCCCCCCAAATAAGTTTTCTCTAACTCTCTCTAAAATGATTTAAAAAAAAATAAAACAAACAGACAAACAAAAAGGTTCCTAAGATATAGGTTTAAAAATATAGTCCATTTATTCAGGAAACTTTTATTAAATTTTCATTACATGAAAGACAGTGGATTAGAAAATGAAGAAAATATGTACTCCAAGAACTTGCAATTGTGTGGTAGGTAAGGACAAAATACATTTATGTAGAAAACTACAAAAAAAATGTCAATTATCCCACAAAGTTGAGAACAAAGTTAAATAAATCTTATTTATTTGAGAACAAAGTTAAATAAATCTTAAATACTTGAATTCAATTAACAAATTACAAATACACCTTTATTCACCAATCTTTTGTTATAGAAACAAGACCTTTTCTCTGAATATAAATTTAGTGGTCAAACTAATGTTTTCTTTAATAACTTTAAAATACTTTACAATTAGAACTTGAAAATGCTCGTAAAGAAATTTGAGCACAGGGTTGGCTCATACACAATGGTTAAAGTGCTGTCTGTAGGGTGCTGGATCCCACGTGACTAACTGCAGTTTAAATCCTGGCCCCACCAGGCAGATGTGCATGTGTGCCCCAAATCCTGACAGGATGAAAGATGGAGGAAAAAAGGAAAACGATACGACCACATCACAGTGGGGCTGCTTCTCTCTCTCTTTCTCTCTTCTCTCTTTTTCTTGTGACTACATGTGCCTTTTGGTTAAAAAAAAAAAAAAAAAAATCTGAGTATAGACTTCTTTAGATTTTTTTAAGTCACCATACCCTCTATTCACGAAACAATCTTATTTTCAGTATACCTTATTCCAAAGCAAAATTTTTAGTAATTCATTTTTGTTAAGTCTTTCTAGAGCATTCTGATTAGTTTTGATAGAAACATTGAGTGTTTTAATATATTTCACATTTATATAACATTTAATATATTTTTAACTATTCCAAAAGCATGACAGCCATGTATAAGTTTGGAAACACACATATGACTCACACATCTGAACAGAAGGAGCAGTAATGTAGGTGCATTTTTGAGAATAGCCTGTTAGAATGCAGAAGCATTGGCCAATTCGTTTTATAAAGAATGGAAAACATTGGTCCAAAGTTACTTCTTGTGCCTTCAGCATGCCATTATCTTATGCTGATTTTAACAAAAGTCATATGAGATATTTATTGGACATTAGTAACAGCTTACTGCCTTAACCAAGTACCTAGGAAGAAATTAAACAGAGGAGGATCAAAGCATATTTCTGTTTGTAAGATTTATAAACTTCAGTGGTTCTCTACTTTAGATAGAATTTTATTTTACTTATTTATTTAAAATATTAATTTAATTTAATTTATTATTATTATTATTATTATTATTATTATTATTTTTGAATTTGCTATAGGGCACATGCACTCACCAGAGAGACACAGAGAGAGAGAGACAGAGAGAAAGAGAGGAAGAGAGAGAGAGAGAGAGTGAGAAAGCAAGTCCCCAGGTCTGGGACTCAACTGGGGTCAGCCAAGTGGGAATCCAACACCTTAACCATGATGCCACCTGCTGGTCCCTTTTATTCATTTTTTACTATTAGAGTCCACTATGGGAACTCATTAAGTCAGATCCTCTGCTATGCCTTTTGAAACAAATAGGGCACAGATATTTAGTTTATCCATAAAATGCAATCTTCATTGTTTTTATTCAGTATCACAGTGATGTGTTTCTAAGTTATTTTCTAAGTTTTTTTACTCCTGGTGACTTTCTTCAATTCATATAGGTGAGATGGCTAACATGTTTTGCACAATATACTGGCTTCATTTTTCCTTTGATAACACATGTTCTTCCAGAAATAGCCTGTCTGTCGGCACTTCATTCATTTTAAGACCTCTGATATTATGTAAAGTGAAGTGGGATCTTGGTATTATCCCATTTTTGAGAATTATGGTTTGATAGTGGAGAGATTTCAGATGCCCTTCCTGGCTTTTTGTCCCCCTGAGATCTTAATGTAGATCCCTGAATCAGCTTTCTTGGGACTCAACTAAGCAAATTTGGTCATATGACTTGGTAACAATTTATTTTATCCACTCATTTCAATATTCTTAAGCATCTTATCTTTTAACTCAGCTGGTCATGTTCTCCTTATGGTATTACCTTGTTAGATAAACAGATCTGTTAGATGTGGAGTAATCTTTAATTGATATGCCTTATTTTATTACAAAAGAAACAGAAAAATAGAAACCACTCTAAGTCTTATGAAGAAATATTTTAACATAAATTAACATGAGTTAGTTAGGAGATAGCTATTATGTTAACCAACTAGAAGGCTGAAAAACAATTTGGAAAAAAAATGGCTAAGGTCTCCATCAATGAGAAGGACAGTAAAATATGGAATCTAGGCTTTGGAATTCAATAGGTCTATATCCCTTTTTCAGATCTCCTCCTTTAGAATAAAGACAGGTCAATGAAATGATCTATGTCTCAGTTATCTTCATTTCAGGGGAAGAAATATTTATTTTCTGGTGCAAATCACTTGCTATTGCTTTTAAAATCTGGTAGAAAATGTATATTTTTAGTAATATATACATATTGTGTTTGTATACAGAGAGTAAAATTACTAGTAAAAGTGATATGGAAGGCCCCTGAATTCATGAATAACTCAGGGTTGATAACTGCCTGAAGTTTCTACCTTCCAGCAGACTTGTTGCTCCACCCCAGAGCTACAGGGTAACCTGAAAACTTTGAATAGATTAATACATTGAATAGATTAGTACATTAAATAGATGAGACTTCCTGCTTCTCTGCCTCCTCCCTTTGATGCTGTATAGGGCGGGTTCTAGCCATTTCCCATCCCAAGACCTCCCCTTCCCCAATTCCTCCATAAAAGACCCTATCCAACCCCCAATTGGGGCCAGAGATTCAGAGTGCTACTCCTCCATGCCCACCAACATAATAAACAGTTCTCCTAATCTCTCCGAGTGCTGCTTTCCATTCCTCGTCATCTGGTTTTCTGCCACAAAGATTAATAGAAATTTTAATCATATTATGAGCCCCACAGGGCTCAGCCACACTACAATCTCCTTCCTTTAGTCCTTCAGCCCATCAAAATCCTAGGTGCACACACATGTCTCCGGCATGGTTTCAGACCAACTGGGCAGTGGACATGAATCAGAGTCAGTGTGTGGCTTCCAGCTCTGTTGTCTGGTATGCTATTGGTTGTGCCACAGAGGATGGGTCTTTTAATAAATATTTAACAAAGTTTCAAGTTATCAAAATGTAATGTATAAAAGATCGAACAGAAACCATTGTTTCACTTTTACTATTGGAAAGATTCTTTGAGAAAAAAATAATAAATTGCTTTCTTTTCCTTTATCTTTCTCACTCTCCTCCCCAAATAATAGAATTTACGTGGCTTTGTTTTTTTATTCTCAATTTCTAGTTCTTGACTATTAGTCACTTATGTTCTATGCTTGTGACATCACAAATCTCTTCCCACAGATAGAGGGGCTTATGATGTCTTAATTAAATACATTGTGATGTTTGAACATTTCAAGAATAAATAATCATTCTGGGAGCTTATCTAAATACAAGTGAAAAATACAGCATACTGTACATAAATTAATAAATTACATGCAAAAATAACAGATAATATGTAAAGGACATATAATACCATCAATTTTCTTAGGACTATTTCAATCATGGTTATTCAATATTTCAGATAAGCAAGAATAAATCCATTAAATATTGCTGTGTCACTTTTGGCCCCAATGAACATTTACTCTAAGTCCCTAATTCACCAATGTTCCCAAGAACTGGTTTTGGGATCATGTTATTTAGATTCCCTTTGGGAAAACAAAAATGCATAGAAGATCCCCCCCCCCCCATGAAGACACATTTTATTTACATTTTAAGCATTTTAAGGCCAACTTTAACCTCAAAATCACATATTCACACACCTATTTCCTTTTCATTGACTTCACTTAAACTTAAATGTATGGTTTGTTAAACAAAAAACATAAAGAAATATTTACCATGTCTATTACATGTAACACACAGAAACAGCTTTTAATACAAATGCATCGATAAATCCCTTCAACGTATTTTTTCATTATAAATACAGGTATCAAAATAATCCTGAACTTATTTTTGATACTATTAGTAGTCAACACCCACATCACTTCAAAAATTAACCCAATTTGGGTCAATGTTCATTGTGCCTGCTACTTTAAACAATTTTGACTGCAGCTCTTTCACTAAGCAAGATGGATAAAGTATGCCATTTCTGTTTTTCCTTCTTCAGAATTTTTTTACTTTTCAGAAACATACATGCTTACACCACTGCCTTCTGACACTTTTTGCCATGCTATCATCTTGAAAACTGGAATTCTATTTCAAGTACTCTAGGCTTACATGGTAGTACCTTACCAAGAGAAAAAAAAAAATGCTGTTTGTCCTCTTGTTACCTGAAAACATAATGAGTATATTTATTAAATGTATTCTTACAGATGTGTAGTCATGTTTAGCCACTGAAATTATTTTACTTAATAAATGGGTATTTTGGACTATGATATTTAATCAATACATTTATATGAATAGAAGATTTAAGACAAGTTTGAGAGCCACTAAAATTAATTGTTGTATGTTTGTCCTTCTGGTGGCTGTGGAAGCTTCATATTTTCTTTGGACGTCTTTAGATATTGTAGCTCTTGAAGGGTGACTTTAATGCTGTATGAGTTTGCCATTTTACAAATACTAGTATACTCCATCTGTCGACCATCCCACTGGAATTATTTATTGCATTCATATTACTTTTTATTACAAATCTAACTGGTAGAGGAACTTCTGGGTATTTAGATCCATATTCTACTTCAGGCTCTATATTCTGTTTCCACAATATGTCCTTGGTGGCCCAGTAACCATGCCTGTCCATTTTGTAAGCATCATATCGTCATCATCTTCAAGGCCCCAGTTCACTGTACCATTGCCTACTCCTTTTTGCCCTTCTTCAAGTTTCTCCAGCAAATGAAAATTACAAATAACTTTAACTCCTGTGGAGACCTCCATCTTCTCCTGCAGCCCCTAGCCATATTTTTCTTAACATTGAGAGATATAAAAAATATTACTGGGGTCAGCAGGTGGCATGGTGGTTAAGGGCACTGGACTCCCACATGGCCGACTGTAGTTCAAGTCCCAGACCTGGCGGCCTATTTTCTCACTTCTCTCTCTCCCTCTCTGTCTCTCTCTGGTCAAACTAAAATTAAAAAATAAAGTTAAATAAAATGACTCTTAAAAATAAGTAAATATTACTTAAATTTTTTGTCAAATAACTTAATAAAGTTATCTCACCTATTTGACAGATCTTTTTTATTTTAGAGGGTTTTTTTGTCATAGGGCTAGTATACTTACTGGAGAGTGAGACAGAGATAGAAACAGTGAGAGGGAAAGTGAAAAATCACCCCCCTAAATCACCCCCCTAAGAGGGATAGCCACACCACAATCCCTTCTCTTCCACTCTCCTCCTGGATTTTTGGGCACTCATGTACATGCACACAGCTTGATTTCCTCTTTTTTTTTTTGGAGAGGTTTTTGTTACAGGGCACGTGCGCTCGCCAGACAGACAGAGAGAAACAGGGAGACAGAAAGCGAGAAATCACCCCCAGTGGGGATGGTCACGCCGCAATCCCTTCTCCATTCTCCTCTCAGGATCTTGGGCACGCACGCACACGCGCCCAGCGTGAGTTTTAAGCCAACAGGTCCGGGCAAACCGCGGTCGACTACGTGGGAGTCCAGTGACATAGCCATTATGCTAACTGCTGGTCCCACACACAGCTTGATTTTCAAGTCACGAGGTCCAGGACTCAAACCATGGTGGGCCATGTGGGAGTCCAGTGACATAACCACCACGTAGTCTGTTGACCCCCTTTGACAAATCATTTTTAAGCTTTGGCTCTTTAAGGTAAATATACTAGCTAAAGCAGTAAGAACAGAAAGTGGCTTTTTCTGGCTAACTTATCATGAAAAACAGCTATATGACCCAACCTGTGTAATAGAGACTACATAGAAAAACCACTGAAGTTCACAAAACACTTATTTATGTTAATTCATTTATTTTTATAATGTTCAATTTAGATCATTGTAAATAAAATGAGCATCTTAGAAAGGATTTATTTGCTAATGTGCCTTTCTTTCAAACTTGAGATCCCAGGAAGTTTCAAAGATTGAGATGCAGTCATTCATTTTGCTGTTCTTTTATGAAACCTCAGCTCTGTGTATCTGTATACACTCTGAACGTCTCCAGATCTAAAGATAATCAAGATCACATGACCGAAGAATGGGCCAATTGCAAACAGATCCAGGATCTATCACTGGAAAGCTAATGCCCTCCTTCTTGAAAGCATATAATCATTTTGAAGTATCTTCTTTGTTTTTTATTTTTTTTCAAGAGAATGTCAAAAAAGCAGTGTCTAATTTTATGTGCCTGGGAGTAGCTATCTAAGCTTCAGGCAATACAAACGCTGCTATTACTGGAGAGTAAAAACTCTGCATAATTAACTAACATCATCAGCCTTACAGTTCCTGTAGAATGCGGTAAGTTCCTTGCCTGAAGGCTGCTCTCATCCTAGCAAGTCTGTTTACCCTGTCCAAGATTAGATTAGTTTAATTATTATGAAAAAGACTGCTAAGATCTTACAGCCTAATTATGCAAATGTTTCTAAATGTTCACAAAAGTAATTTATTTATTTGGAGATAAATGAATCTGTTTTGTCATAAAACAGATTGCAGTCCTGGCAATGTACAAGCAGGGTTATGTGGCCTCGGGCAAATCTTCCACCACAAATATCAGTGGGATCCCTAGATTACAACATCTTAAAATACATAAATGTTTTTAGCAGGTTTTTATTGTTTTTGTAAATTATAGTAATCCCAGAAAGAACTATCACAGGTTTAATACTCACCAACCTTGTTATGAAAACATGGTTTCTCAGCAGAAGCATTTAAAAGATGCTAACAGCTAAAACATTCCTGGTAGACCTATTAAGATACACCTGTTTTATTATGCTTCAGAGCAGATATTGTCACAACACTGTTGTTTCCTCCCATTCCTTATAGTATCGTAGTTTAAGTAACTCATAAAGGAAAATGCTGGAAAATGATAGTCAACTATATATACAGGTCATATTATCTATGTAAATTTACCTGTAAAAATAGTATTACATTTATATAAGTGAAATCAATCCCTATATCTGAAAATGACTTTCTATGACAATGACTTCTAAATGACAATTCCTGAATATATACTTTAGTTGACGCTTGCAACCTTGAATGTATATATTTAAACACTACCACATCTCTTATGTTACCAATATCAATAATATTCTTAAACAGTCATGTCAAATGAACCTAACTACAGTGGGTTATCTAAAGCCTCAGATTTTTTTTGTTGTTGTTGTTTGTTTCTTTAAGAGAGATTTTTGCTTTATAGCATTCACCAGAGAGACAGAAATGCAGAGAGACAGAAAGCAAGAAATCACTCCTCAGGGGCTATGGCCACACTGCAGTCCCTTCTCCTTCACTTTCTTCTTGGGATTTTGGGCATGCACACACATATACCCAGCATGAATTTCAAGACACTGGGTCTGGGACTTGAACTGTAGTCGGCCATGTGGGAGTCCAGCAATGTAACCATTATGCCATCTGCTGGTCTTAAGAGCTTCAGACTTTTGACATCAGAAAACTTTAGCAAATTTGCTTAACCAGCTGTGGCGGCACAGTTGTAGTGTGATGCTAGAGCCATTTGGAAGATGGAGGTTTAATCCCTGGGTCAACTTTCACTTCCTGGGTCAGGTTCTGGCTGGAAAAGCAGGCATCTCATCACAGCATGACACCTCATCCCCTTCTCTTTCTCCCTGTCTTTCTCTCATAAAATAAATAAATAAAATTTTAAGAAAAAAAAAAAACTTCTACAAATTAACAAAGTTTACCTATCTTTAACAAAAAACAAATAATTTAAGTGTTAGACTGGGTAGTTGGTTAGGAAACTATACTGGATATGTGTTTTTATATTTGTTATTTCTTTCAGAAATATAGTCTACCAGAGGGGGAGTGAGGAGCATACCAAGTGGTTATGTCCTTTGTATAGGAAGCCAGATTCCATGTGGCTGATTGCGTTTGGAATCACAACCTGGTCTCTTGAATAACATGCTGTGTGTATGTGTGCGCATGCTCAAAATTCTGATGTGCTGGGAAAATGGAGATAAGGTTTTGCAGTGTGACCATGCCCCACTGGAGGGTGCTCTCTCTTTTTCTCTGGTGAGCACACTCACCTTCTGGCAAGCAAAACAAAAAGGTAATAGAACCTGGGGTTAATCCATTCTCTAGATTGATTGAGAGGGACTATGACTGTATTTCCCTTCTCTCTTATAACAAGGGTGATCACATGACCTAAGTGAAGCCCTTAATACCACTTACTGCCAGAAGTTATCAGGGCATGATAATGACATGATGATGATGGCACCATAATAGTAACAATTGCAATATGTTGTAAATGCTGTCATTTGTAGAGTACTTTCTATATCCTGGACACTGTGCTCAGCTCATTTGTGCATAATCTCATTTAGTCCTCAGCTCCATTTTCATCAATTCTGCAAAGCTATTAGAATGTGAAATTTGGATTATGAATTGCCTAAAACTCAGCCACATAGGTAGGGGTCCTGAAATCATACTGGTCTGTGGCCCACTAGGAACCACACCACACAGCAAGAGGTGAAGAGTGGCCAGTAATGAAGCTTCATCTGTATTTACAGCTGCTTCCCATCACTTGCATTACCCCTTGAGCTCTGCCTACTGTAAGGTCAACAGTGGTGGTAGATTCTCATAGGAATGCAAACACTATTGTGAAGTGCATATGTGAGGAATCTAGGTTGCGTGTTTCTTTAAAGAATCTAATGCCTAATGATCTGAGAAAGAGCTGAGGCAGTAATGCTATCACTGGGGAGAGGCTGCAAATCCTGCACTAAGGTGACTTGTATAACTATTTAGTTACTCATTACAATGTAATAATAATAGACATAAAGTGCACAGTAAATGTAATGCACTTGAATCATCCCCAAACCATCTCCTCCGCCCACACTGATCCTGAAATAGGGAGCTGGTCATTAGACATATTTGGCCATACCTGAGGAGCCATATTCTGACCAGCGGACACAAAGCACACAAACTGGAGAAATTCTGAACCTGGAAGCACCCATAGGTACAGAATTCAAACAAATTTTAGAGAACCGAAGTACATTTTTCAGAATCTGTGTGGGAGTTGCTATGTATTCTATACTTAAAAGTAAATATGTAAGAAAAATGAGGTGCATGTATATTGGACAGTTCACGGTGAAATGCAAAGGAATATGCTGTTTTGAGATGCTCAGTATCTTTCCATTTATTTTGGAAAACAAAACCCTGCTTTTGGGACCAGCAGTTAGTGTAATGGCTATGTTGCTGGACTCCCACATAGTCGACTGTGTTTTGCATCCCAGACCCGGTGGCTTAAAACTCACGCAGGGCGCGTGTGTGTGTGTGCCCAAGATCCCGAGAGGAGAGTGGAGGAGAAGGGATTGCGGCATAGCCATCCCCCCTGGGGGGGGGGTGATTTCTTGCTTTCTATCTCTCTGTCTCTCTCTGTCTGTCTGGTGAGCGCGCGCGCCCTATAGCAAAAAACCTCTCCAAAAAAAAAAAAAAAAGAAAAAGAAAACAAACAAACCAAAAAACCCCTGCTTTTGTGTGTGGTGTTAATTCCATGTTTCAGTTCCAAAGGGATAGTCCTGTTTTCCTGCACCCCTCTGTAGAGACAGGCACACAATTCAATACAGGCTAGTTATACCAGTTACATGCTTCACCAAAAATGTTCTAGCAGGTCAAACATGGAAGAAAGCATTTCAAGCTGTTTGTTAAGCTTGCTTCTTGAGGGTGCATGCCATGGCTATCTTCTCTCTCTCTCTCTTTCTCTTTTGCTAGAGGCCACCTGTGCTCACTGGAGAGAGGCAGAAAGACCCGACGAGAGAGAGTGAGAAAGCACTCCCCCATGAGGCTGGCCACACTGTAATCCCTTCTCCCCCACTTCTCCCTCTTGTCAGGATTTTGGGTACACATGTGCTTTGTGTATTTATCAAGCTTCCAAGTTCAAGGTTCAAATAGCACCATTGGCCACGTGGGATTCAGCCACCCCAACCACCACGCCACTGGCTGGCCCTCCACAGTTTCTTTGATTCATTATGAGATAGCTTGTGTGGTGGAGAATCAAGAGGCAGAGGAAAGTGTTGAGCGCCTGGGTCTAGCCATGAGTGAGATCAGATCTCACACAGGACTGTTCAGATATCTGAGTCAATACATTCCCTTTCTGCTTAAGCTACCTTCACTTGTAGCCTGAGTCCTGCTGAGAAGACAAAGCCTGAAGTTCAGATGAAATGAACTAGAAACCCACATTCATTTCCCCCCCATATTTATGTTTGTAACCGTTGGTATTAAGTTTAGTTTGTTTTCAGAAGCGCAAGTCGTATTCATCTCGACTAAGTGTCCTAAACAGAGCAAGTCCAAATCCTGCCAACTTTGCTTTTACTCCTAGCTTCTTTTCCTTTTGGAATGTGGAGAATGTGGTTACAGCGACCTCTTAGGGTCCTAGTCAGAAACTTCTACTGTCTGTTTTTTGCCTTGCCTGTAGCTTTAATGTTCTTAGGGGATAAAGCTCAACAACAAAAAGATGACAGTTATACAAATACAAATAAATGATTTTTTTTTCCAGTTCGGGGTTCTACTAAAGGTGAATGTAGTTTATTAGAAAGAGATATGTTAGAAATAATGGAATTTTGACTGATTAGCGTGTGTGTTTAAATTAACCGCTATTTAAATAAGCAAGACGACCGGTCTACAGGGAGTTCCAGCTGAAGTTCTCTCGGGTACAGAATGGATGGTATGAACGGTGAGTTTAGCCGACTTCTCTGATATCACCATCATCTTGGTTATTGAAGCCATTAGAAGCTGTTTGCTGTCAGTTAAATGATCATATCTCAAGTGCACCTGCTTTATAATTATTCATTTGGAGCAAGATCATTAACATATTCCTTAAGTCATTTACAGGCAATTCGACTTAACATTAATCGTTTTTTTTTTTGGCTCTTTATGACAAATTAATGAGATATATAAATATAGTTATGCACAGAAATTCTATACAATTCAAATAATTAGGCTACCAAAGTACCCAATGTGTGTGACTTGCTTATCTTTATAGAAGTAATGGTTGAGACGGTTAGGAAATTTCTGACCTAAAGCAAAAACAATCACAGTGGACAAACTAATTCAGATGTCTCTTTCAGTCTGAGTAATCAGAATACTTCCAAACAACCACTTGAAAGATATGTATTATAAAATAGTAATGACATCGAATTCATAGAGTTCAAAAGATTAAAATGATGTTGCAGGTCTTAGTGCATTCTCTGGGACATTAACACTCAGTTACTGATTGTCATATTAGCAATGCTATGTTCTGTTTATGGATATATAGAAATATTAAACATTTTCCTTCACAGAATTGATAAACTAGTAAACATACCAATAATCATTCAATAATAAAAGTATTGTCAATAATGTCTGTCCTCATCTGCTTTGCAGTTTGTTTTTATTGTGTACCATTGTCCTGTTTCACCTTGGTGTATTAATTAATTCGTCTCCAAAATACACCTACAACGTGGGGACCATTAATGTCGCAAGGAAAATGAGACACAGAGAAGTTAAGTAACTTAATTAAAATCACACAGCTAGTAAGTAAAAAAGCCAAGATTTGATTTGAGGCAGTTGACCCAAGCCCAGTTAACTTCACCACTGCCTCAGAAGGAATGGATGCCAACTGCCTATGATGGTGGTCCTAAATTTAAGTGAGAATCACCTGGAAGGCTTGTTAAAACACAGATGAAAGAACTGCATCTCCCAGAGCTTCTGATTCAGCAGGTCTGGGTTGAGGCTGAATATCTGCAGTTCTAACAGGGTCCCAGGTGATGCAGATGTTGCTGTAACTACATTTTGAAAATGATTGGCCTAAGATGATGTCGCAGGAGAAAACAGAAGTTCCTCATCATGAGGCTTGGAACCTCTCTGCATGCAGTATAAGCTGCTGATACCTGGACTATGAGACATTAGTCAGTATTGGAGAGTCTTCAAAATAGGAAAGTCGTTCTCTTCTGCTCCCTAGACACAATCATTTTTGACTTCTTCTCAGATTGCAATGTCTATTCTTACAATAAACTATGCCTCTTAGGAGATAACTTATTTGTAAAGGGGTAGCTTTTATACTTATGATTCAGGAGCATATTCATGCAAACCTGTGTGTGTGTGTGTGTGTGTGTGTGTGTGTGCGCACGCGCGCGCACGCGCATGTGTGTCTATGTTTCTGTGTGTGTGTGTATAAAAGAGATCGAATAGGTAATCAGTAGGCCAGGTGATTAAAAGCATGAAAGCCTCGGGACCAGCAGTTAGTGTAATGGCTATGTCGCTGGACTCCCACATAGTCGGCTGCAGTTTGAGTCCTGGACCCGGTGGCTTAAACTCACGCCAGGCATGTGTGCGTGCATGCCCAAGATCCTGAGAGGAGAATGGAGGAGATGGGATTGCGGCATGGCCATCCCCCACTGGGGGGTGATTTCTCGCTTTCTGTCTCTCTGTCTCTCTCTATCTGTCTGGTGAGCACATGCACCCTATGGCAAAAACATCTCCAAAAGAAAAAAAACATGAAAACTTCTCTATGAGAGCATCTCTAAGAAAGAAGTGAAGAAGTATATTCATTCATACCTTCATTGATTCAAAGATACTTATTAAGACTTAACATGTTGAGATTCCTGGTTTTACCATCGCGGGGCAGAGGATGGGGTTTGGGGGACACAGAAAAACATAGTCTCTGCCCCCATGAAATTTATATTCTAGGAAAGAGAAGTTGGTAGCAAGCATAATATGTTGGTGGTAATAGTGCTATGAAGAATAAATTAGGTGGGCGTGCACTAAACATATGATCTACTTTTATAAAGTAACATTTGGTAGAGACCTAAATGAAGGGATAAACACACAGAGAGCTAGGAATAAGAGCTTTCTAACTAAGAACATCCCCTAAAGAAGGATAATTGCTTCTTAGAGAAAGCAAGAAGGCTAAAGTAGGATGGAGGAGATAAAATCAGGAAATTAGTCCCAGTAAGAGCCTCGCATCTTGTAGGCCAAAGTAAGGACTTTGAATTTCATTCTGAGTGAGGCAGGAAACCATTGCGGTAGTTTTTCTTTTTCTTTTTTTTTTTTTTTCTTTTTCTTTTCTTCTCTTTCTTTCTTTCTTTTTTTTTTTTTTTTTTTTTTTTTTTTTTTTTTTTTTTTTTTTCTGTTAGCGATCAGGATCACCCTGCTCTTGATATGGAGGGTAATCGGTGGAAAGGCAAGAAGATGAAGCAGGGAGCCCCAGCTAGGGTGCAATTGTAAATAAACAGGCAAGGGTTAAGATGACTAGGACTAGGATGATAGCTAAGAAAGTGGAAGGAAGTGCTTGAATTCTGAAAATATTTTTATGTGGGAGCCAAAAAGATTTATTGATAAATAGCATGTTAGGTGTTCAGAAAAAAATGATGCAAAACTTGGAAACAGGCTAAAGGTAAATAACATATTCTTTCAATGTACAACCCGTTATTTTAGTGTATGTGCTTTGTTTGGATTAAGGATTCCATGTTAACTTGCAGACTTCTGTCTAGTAGTGATGCAAGTACTTCTTTAGTGGAAAAAATAATCACACAAATCATAGTTTATTACTCTGCAGTACACTAACAAGTTTTATATCTAACTCAGCAATCTTTTCTTAATATTTAGCTCTTGTTAACATGCTTCTAAACATATCTTACTGACTCTTTCTAATTTTGTCTTTCTGTCAGAGGGCATGTGTGCTTACCAGAGAGAGAGAGGGAAAACAAAAACAGAAACAAAAACAAAAACAAACAAACAAAACAACACCTCCCAGTGGGCTGTGGTCATGCCCCAATCTCTTTTCCATTTCCCCAACCCTTTGGGATTTGAGACATGCATGCGTATGTGCTCAGTGTGTTCTCAAGATGCCACAGCCAAGATTTGAACTGTGCTTAGACATGGAGGATCTGACCCTTAACCACCAGCCATGGGATTGGCCGTGATTCTCTTTTCAATGTGCTTTTGATATATGTACATTTTATGCTTATAAAAGAGTCATGTTTTAGACTTTAGAAAATTATCTTTTAACATGGATGAGAGAAAGAAAAAATTCAAGGATGATACCATGGTTATTGCCTGAGCATTCAAAACAATGTAGTTAGCATTTCACAAATTGAGAAAGACTTTCTGTGGAGCAGGATGGGTTGGAAGATAAGGATAGAGAGTTAAATTTTGGCATTTGAATTTCTCTAATGGAGTCGTTTGATAAGCAGAGTCAGATTTTCAAGAGGCCTAGGAGGGAGAAACCAATTTAGGGATGATTTGAGAAATGACATTCAAAGTCAGAAACATCATGAGACTATCTAGAATACGTGTTTTAGTTCATTTCATTTGCCCGTAAGAGAATACCATAGACTGGATAATTTGTAGACAATACAATTTTATTGGGCTCAAGTTTCAAAAGAATGGGAAGTCTGTGGTCAAGGGCTTTCTTGCCATCATTCTTTGGCAGAATGCAGAAGGGCAAGAGAGTATTCGAGAAAAAGAGAGAGAGAGAGAGATCGAGATTGACCTCACAGCCTCAAGACCGTTTATAAGCAGCATTCAGTGGTTCGTGAGAATGGAACATGAAGAACTCCCATTAGGCCCCATGTCCCCATGTCCCCATGTCCCGACACTATTGCATTGAGGATAAGTTTACAACACATGAACTTCAAGGAACACATTCCAACTATAGAATTACTAGGATAAATAGGAGAAAAACATTTCTAGAATCTGATTCCTAGGACAACAGCTCAAGATATTTGGAAGAGTAACACTTCAAGATTTAGAATATTTGGAAGAGCAAACAAAGAGCACTGGTAATAAGTGGCCACAGATGTAGAAAAAAAATTGATAGAGTGATATCCCAGAAACCAAGACAAGAAACTTTCCCTAAAATGTTTTCCAAAAAAATTGATAGAGTGATATCCCAGAAACCAAAAAAAAAGAAACTTTTCCCCACATGTTGATAAAACATGTCAAATGATGCCAGGAAGTCTAGTAAGATAAGGAAGGAAACATGATTGGCTTTGGCAACTTGAAGATCTTGAACTGTAGTTTTGAACCATGGTGAAGACAAAAGCCAGATTAATGCAGTGGCAAGAAGAGAAATGGTCAACCAAAGACATATAATTGATAGAATGAATAAATTGGGATATAATCGGCAGTAAGGTGTCGCACAAGACAAATGAACAAACTAGAATTATAAACAAGAACATAGACAGCTCTTACAAACATAGTACAGAACTAAAAAACCCACAAGAGTATCTACCATGTTGTTTCACATATTAAGTATTTGAAATTAAGCAGAACAAAATATTACTATTTATGCATGCCTACCTTAGTAGTCAAACTACAAATAAAAGCAAGAAGATGGTTACCATAAATGCCAAAATACTGGTTCCTTTTTAGGAGGAGACAAAGGGGTGGTTAAGAAAAGACTCATGGGACTGCTGGGATGATGACAATGCCCTTACAACATGCATTGTTCACGTTCATTGTGTTTTCTGCAGTGTTTCACATGCGTGTTATACTTCACAGTAAAATATATTTTAAGGGTAAGTATAAAATATAAGGAATGGGATTTAGATGATCTTTTCCATGTTTTCCAGAGGTAGAGAAATGGAGTGATGATTGGAAAGAGATGTGAGTTCAATGGGAGATGGTGTCACGTGTTTGCACACTGATGAAAGTTACTCGTAGTAAGAGACAATTAATGACCTAGGAGAGAGGGAAAACAAGGTATGAGGGAAGTCTTTGAGGGAGACAAAGTACAGTAGAGTTGGTTTTAGATAAAAAGATGAATCATTCATTCATGAAACAGAATGCAAAGGTACAGATGCAAGGCTTTTGGCAAACAAAATGATAACCATAGATAGCAAATTTTTCTGATTGCTTCTATTTTGTTGGTGAGATAAAAAATAAGTCATTGTCTAATATTTCAAAGGAAGAAGAGCTGTTGAAGAAATAAAAAAGGAAGAGGGGCATGGAAAAATGTGATTTCCAGGGAAATATCTAACAGGATTGTCTATTAAGCAACAGTAAGTTCCACTCGAGGGTAGTGGTTAATGATTTAATGCATGATGGTCAGTGATGTTACATTTTTCTTTAGCAACATTTAGCCATGTATATACAAGCACCATATGACTTAAGAATTGGGTTTAACTAGAGTTATGATTTTGCTGACTAAATGGTATTTGGTAAGACACTTGCAAGAGTCCTTTCAAAGATGTGTTTAGACTGATCCCACAGTGCAGAGGGTAAGCATGGTGCAGAGGGACCCAGAACTCACCTGGGCGACAGAGGCTTAAGTGTCAGCCCTGGCAGCTTGAAAAACATGCTGGGCATGTGCATGCATGACTAGGATTCTTATGGGATGGAGAAATAAAGGAAAACAGTATTGCAGAGTAGCCTGGCTCCATTTGGGGGTGCTTATTCTATTTCTCTCTCTCTTTCTTGTTCATGCATACACTCTCTCTGGCATGAATAAAAGTGTATTTGTAATTAAAAGAATTAAAAAGAAAGAAAGGCATATCCATAACAGTATACTATCGAATCTAAGGTCAGTAAACAGGTAAGTGACAATAAAAATGCAGCAGAGGTGATAGACTGGAGGTCCTGGTGGTATGCAAGAATAAAAACCATACCAAACAAAACAATATAGCCACAATATTGAGCTAATACTTGTGGCCCGATACTGATTAGGAATATTAAAATTAAGGGTACATCTGTGTATACTGTTTAATGAATTTTTTCATGCTCATCCACATTTTTTTCATTCATCTTTCCTGAAGCAGAGCAAACTGAATTGGAAAGGAAATGTGTGTTGGGGTGCATCAGGGAAAAAAAAAACAGAAAGAAAAACTCTCCCATTAAAGAAGTCCTTGAGGCCCCATGGACTCAGTCTAAAACAGTTCATCCCTGGGGACATAGGAAGGGTTATTTGTCGCAGGCAGTACTGAAATTATGGCCACTGCCCCTTCCAGATGGGCAACAACGCTTTTTTTCCAGCACCTAGTACAATGCTCATTATCATTAATAGCTTATTAAACAACAAAGGACAGAATGTGCAGAGGGAAAAAGTTTTGCCAAGGTCATTTTCTTCTAAAAGAAAAGTGTAGTCCTGATTAATTTGTTAAAGCAAGGGCCAGGAAAAGGATCTCGAATTCCCAATTACAGCACGAACTCACTCTTCTAAATTCTGTATTCTCAAACAATTTCTTTAAGAAGTGATATCTTAAAGAAAATGAGGTGCATACATTTGTCCTATTACATTAAATAATGTAAGAACTATACATAATAGGACTGTGGAATCCTTTCCAACATTATTATTCAGAAAAATTACCTGCTGGAGAATATTTTAAACCTAATACTTTAAGAACCACGATTTCACAAAGCCATGTGAGCATTTATTAGTGTATCAGGCAATGAAAATATTTACAAATTCAGAGACAAAATTAGCCTACACATGGCTGTGTGTGATGATTCTTTAAGAGATCTTTAAGTTAAAAATATGTAGGCCCAGGGACCAGCAGTTTGCATAATGGCCATGTTGATGGACTCCCATGTAGTCAACCATGGTTTGAGTCCCGGACCCAGTGGCTTAAACTCACACTGGGCATGTGTACGTGCATGCCCAAGATCCCGAGAGGAGAATGGAGGAGAAGGGATTGTGGCATAACCATCCCCACGGGGAGATTGATTTCTCTCTTTCTCTCTCTCTGTCTCTCTCTGTCTTTCTGGCAACCGTACATGCCCTATAGGAAAAAAACTCTCAAAAAAAAAAGGAAAAAATATGTAGGGCCCAGGCTTTGTGGTGCAGCTGGTATTATACTAGACTGCCTGAAACAACGACTGAGAGAAAGAAAGTAACAGCACCTCCCCATGAGGGATGGCCAATAGTGAGTCCTTCTCCATTTCTGCTATTGCGAATTTGGGGACACAGATGCACCCAGTGTGTTTTCCAAGCTGTTGGATTCAGGCCACATACATATTATATATCGTATTTGTTTATTTTTATTTTATACCAAATCCTACTTCTATTCCCCTTTATGTATTGGCGCTCACACCACTATGCTTATTATATGACCTAAGATATTTATTATTATAAAATATATAATGGTTAATTGATATAAATGGAATAGTGTTAAAGGGCTTATTCTTGGACCAGCCCATAGTTTGGCTGTAAAAGTGACTGAATCTCTCATGGCAGACAGCGTGGTTCCAGTCTCAGGCCAGTGGCTTGAAAAATCTACCAGGTGTATGTGCATGTGTGCCCAAAATTATGAAAGGAAGGAGAAGTGTAAGAGAAGAGATTGTGGTGTGACCATTCTCCATGTAGGGGACTTTCTCACCTCTCTCTCTCTCTCTCTCTCTCTCTCTCTCTCTCTCTCTCTCATAGGTGCAGATATCCTCTGGCAAATTTTTAAAAATTAAAAAAATAATAAATCAACAGAGCTAATTGCTGAACCTTATTCAAGTCTTCCTATTTGGGCCTGACTGCACTGGTCCACAGGCAGCACCACTGCTTGGGTGGCCAGAAGCTACATAGAATACATGTCGTTTCTGAGCCAACCTGGCATTCTGGCTACACCTGTAATCCTGGCTAGATCGCATGCTGGGACAGGATGTCAATGACACAGAAGAGTGTTGAAAATGCCTGTCTCTGGATCAGCAGATGGAATAATGGTTACATCGCTGGACTCCCACGTAGTCAACCATGGTTTGAGTCCTGGTCCCGGCAGCGTAAAATTCATGCCAAGTGCATGTACATGCATGGCCAAAACCTGAAAGGAGAATAGAGGAGAAGGATTGCAACATGGCCATCACCTCTGGGAGTGATTTCTCTCTTCTGTCTCTGTTTCTCTCTGCTTCTCCAGCAAGCACACACACCTGATAGTAAAACTCTCTATCTAAAAAAAAAAAAAAAAAAAAAGAAAAAAAAATGCCTCTCTCTCTCCCTTTCCTTCTCTCTCTCATAAAAGAAAACAAAAATTAATGCTTTATAATATCTATGGCTATATGTGTACCTAGTTAATGGCTTCTATAGACTGTGCAGTATTCTGTTATAATCATCCACCTCTATTTACTTATGTATTCCTAGAGTCAAAGATAATCTAGGTTGCCTCTAATTCTGTTTCTGTAAGCAATGCTGAGCTGAACATATCTCTATGTCCTTTTAAGAATGTATGCAAGAATATCACTGCAGTATACACTCATGTATGGGTTATAGGATAGTTTGCTGCAATACCACTAACTATATTCCAAAGTAATTGAATCACTGGTGTAGGAAGGTCCTCATTTAATAATATACTTTTTTTTGAGAGAGAGTATTTTTTTTTGCTATTGGGCACATGCGCTCCCCAGAGAGATAGGGAGAGACAGCGAGATGGAAGGTGGAAAATCACCCCCCCCCCCCCCGAGATGTTGGCTACGCTCCAATCCCTTCTCCTCCATTCTCCTCTTGGGATTTTTGGCACAGCAGGTCTGGGACTCAAACCACGGTTGACTACATGGGAGTCCAGTGGCATAACCATTATGCCATCTGCTGGTCCCTCATAATGTACTTGATAATCCTTCACAGTATCCAGTTTTCAAAATCTTCCAATTTGATAGGTGCAAAGTGGTAAGTCACCATTACATTAATTTGGATGCTTTGATGACTAATAAACAGAAAGAAATTTTTCATATTTATTTTCTCCATTTTATTTTATTTGTTTCATGACAGGCAGTCTCCACCGACAGAGTCTTCACATTGCAATCCACCCCTAGCCTTGGCCAGCCCAGATCACTGGCAAGTACATGCACAGTCGCTGTACGAGGAGACCTCCAGATTCAAACTTGTGACCTCATGTGGGCCCAGAATCACAGAGCATTGCGTTCCCACTGCACCACCAGCTGCTGACGCCTGTCTGTGTTCTTGTTAGCCATTTACTTTCCTCCTTCTCTGAACTGCCCATACATATCCATGGCCCATTTTTTGACTGAGTTCTAGATTTGCAGTTGTTCTTCCATACTTGTTGGGTACTTACCTCTTGCTTTTAGACATTACTAATACTTTTTGTTTGTTTGTTTGTTTGTTTGTTTTTGCTATAGGGTGTATATACTCATCAGAAAGAGAGAAAGTGAGAAAGCATCTCTCCCCATGGGGGGTAGTCTTGCCACAATTCTCCCTCCTCCGTTTCTACTCTTGGGATGGGCACACATGCACACTGGGTGCGTTTTTCAAGCTGCTGGGTTCAGGACTCACACCACCCTGTAGGCCATGTAGGATCCAGTCATCTTAATCACCATGCCACTGGTTGACCCACTCATATGTTATCTATAAGCGTTTTTTAAAGTTTTGTTTAAAGTCTTCCATTGAACCAAGTTCTTTAGTTTGATGTAGTTAAATCAACTATTTCTTTCTCCTCAAGATTTATACTTTTGCACCCTTCTAAAAGAAAGTTTACTGGGGGTACCCTTCTCTTTTAATGTTCTATTAATTTTATGGTTTTCTTCTTTTACATTTAGGGCTTAATCTATATGGAATGCATTTGTGTATGATGAAAAAAAAAAAAAAAAAACAGACTTAGGGATCAGCAGTTGCCGTAATGGCTATGTTGTTGGACTCCCGTGTAGTCGACCATGGTTGGAGTTCCGGACCCGGTGGCTTAAACTCAGGCTGGGTGTGTGTGTGTACGTGCTTAAGATCCCAAGAGAAGAATGGAGGGGAAGGGATTGCAGAGGGGCCATCCTCCCTGGGGGGTTATTTCTTGCTTTCTGTTTCTCTGTCTCTCTCTGTCTTTCTGGCAAGTGCACACGCCCTATAGCAACCCCCCCCCCAAAAAAAATAAATAAATAAAACAAAAAAAAAAGATTCAAACTTTGCCAACTATATGCTCTATCAGTTTTTCCAACACTGAATTCTAAATAATTTATTGTCCCTCTATTTCTTTGCACTGCCACCTTCACGTGTCAGTTCTCACATATGTAGAGTCTGTTTCTGAACCCTCTGTTTGATTCTTGGTCTGTTCTGTCCAATATTGTGCCTTTCTTTCTTTCTTTTTTTTTTTAAGAGAAAATTTTGCTATAGGGCATATACACTTGTGGGAGAAACAGAGAGAGAGATGGAAAGAGAGAAAGCGAGAAATCACCCTGTAGGGACCATGGCCAGACTGCAATCCCTTTTCCTCCATTCTCTTCTTGGGATTTTGGGCATGTATGCACATGCACCTAGAGTGTTTCAAGACTCTGGGTCTGGGACTTGAACTGCATTGGGCCAAGTGGCAGTCTAGAGTCTTAATCACTACACCACCTGTTGCCCCATTGTGCCTTTTTTTTTTTTTTAATAACCATAGCCTGGTTTATTATCTGAGAGTGAGTTAGGACTTGTTTATATTTCTGCAAATCATTTGGTCATGGGGTCAGAATGATTTGCAGAAATATAAACAATAGCAATTACGTCGCTGGACTCCCACATGGCCAACTATAGTTCAAGTCCCAGACCTTGAAACTCACACCAGGCACATGTGCATGCATGCCCCAGATCCTGGGAGGAGAATGGAGAAAACGGGATTGCAGGGTGGCCATGCCCCCGGGAGGTGATTTCTCACTTTCCCTCTCACTGTCTCTGTCTCTCTCTGGTGAGCACAGATACCCTAAGGCAAAAACCTCTACAGAAACAAGCAAAGAAACAAAACCAAAAAAACAAATAATTTGGTCATATATGTTTGACTCATTATTGTTGTAAGTTATTTGCTATTGTATATGACACAATATCTACTCTATTTTCTGTCTAGTTATTGTCATTATTATTATTGACATAGAATGTGGCTATTGATTTTGGTTATTTGAGCTTGTTTTCAGTAAACTCGGTCAATGTTCTCATTAAAACTAATAGCTTGCCTGTTGGCCTTGGGTTGTCTGTATAGCTGATGATGTTACCAGCAAATGCTGACAGTTTTCACTCTTCCCTTTCAATGCTCATGCCTCTCATCTCTCCTTTCCAATTATATACCACTGACATTGTTATAAGAACATCTTGAAAGCTAAATTCTTGAGTATAATCTCAATTATCTTCATAGGATAAATTATAGAAGTGGATTTTCTGGGTCAAACAAATTTTTTTTTATTTTTAAGGATTTTCAAATATATTGCTATAATTTATATAATATATTTACATCAAAATGGTGTCCCATTAATAGTGTATTGAAATGGGAGATTTCTACTAATATTTAGTTTTTGTTTTTTTTTTCCCCATAGCCTGCAATGTACTTGCCATAGAGAAACAGAGAGAGAAAGTGAGAAATTATCCCCCTAGGAGCGATTGCCACACTATAATCCCTTCTCCTTCATTCTCCTGTCAGGATTTGTGGCATGCACACACACACCCCTGGCATGATTTTTCAAGCCACTAGGTCCAGGACTTAAACTATGATCAGTCCTGTGAAAATCCAAACCCTCAACCACACTGTCACCTGCTGGTCCCTAGGATTATCTATTTTTAATTAAACAATATTAAAAGATATTTCCTATATTTTAAAAAGAAAGCTTTGACAAAGGACATGTGTGTTCTCTACAGAGAGAGACACACAGAGAGGGAGAAAGCACCACCCAATAGGATGGATTCATGCTGCAATCCCTTTCTTTCCATTTCTACATCCTATTGGGATTTTTAGGCATGTACACACACATACCCTGTGTGTTTTTCAAGCCACTGGGGTCAGGATTTGAACTGTGTGGTGGGTCATATATTGTAGTATCTGGTTCTCCTCAACACTGGGCCACAGACCTACCCCCAAAAGTATCTCCTTTTAATTTGCCTTTTTAAAGATTTTTGCCATTGGATATGTGCACTTACTAGAGAGAGACACACAGAGAGGGAAAGTGAGACATCACCCCTCAGAGAGGATAGCCACACTGCAATCCCTTCTCCTCTTAGGATTTTGGGCACAAGTGTACACATGCCTGGCATGTTTTTCAAGCTGCCAGGTCCGGGACTCAAACTACATAGCCATGTGGGATCCAGTGCCTTAGTCACCATGCCACCTGCTAGCCCCTTCTTTTTTTCATTATTAAGGTTGAATTTTTTTTTTCAGGCATCAGATGTAGAATGAGTGCAATGAATGAGGTATATTAGAAAATATACTTGTTTTCCATTTGCTAAAGTTTTACAAAGGTATTGAATAAGACAGCATATTTGAATAATCTCTTGCTTACTCCCAGTTTCCTATGTTCTAAATGCACAAAATATTCTTTTTGTTTTGTTTTGTTTTTGCTATAAAGTGCCTGTGCTTGCAATAGAGAGATAGAAAGGAGAGAGAGAGAAAAAAAGTAAGAAATCACTCCCCAAAAAGAATGGCTCCACCAAAATCTCTCCATTTTCCCCTTGAGATTTTTCAAGCATGTTTTTCAAGCTGCTGGGTCCAGGACTCAGACTGTGTTGTTGGCCACGTGGGATCCAGTGCTTTACCCACCATGCCACCTGTTGGCCTGGTACAAAATATTCATAGTTCTTATCTTTATTAAATGTCTACATTACGTAGGACATGGAACAAGGTACAGTCAGAAATCAAAAAGTTTACATTGTTCTTATACTTAAAAAACTTGTATTATAATAAGAAAAATAAAAGATAAACATAAGAATTATAACAGATGGTGAAACATATTTGCTATAGAAGTCTTATGAATAATTCTATGGAATGTTAGAGGAGAATAAATAACATTGAAAGGTAATTTTAAAGAATTTGATAGGCTATGGAAGACAGTTAAAAATTTTGAGTAGAGAAATGGAAGTGATTCCTATCACATTTACGAGATCTTTATCTCCAGTGGTATTTAAGATAGATTGAAAAGGTCAAGAAAGTAACCTAATGATAAAACAGATGTATTATAGAATATTAGGTCAAGCAAGAGCAATAATGGACTTACCCAGTGAATTAATAACAGAAATGGACAAGAATGAGATTGAGATTTGGGTAAAGTTGCCATGATTCAGCATTGGTTGGATTTAGGGACATAAAGAATAAGAAATAACTCTGACTTTTATTTTTTAATCTTGGGCCATTGAGAAATTAGTATGCCTATGAACAAAAATGAATTGGAAATCTAGAGAAAGAGTAGTCTTGTCCAGGGAGTTGGAAAAATACTGTGTTTGATATTTAGCCAGAAGCTGGAAGTGTGTGTGTGTGTGTGTGTGTGTGTGTATGTGTGTGTATTCCAGAAAGTAATTTAAAATGTTGATTTGAGTGACCATCATTTGGCATAATGGCTATGTCACTGGACTCCCATGTATTTGACCGCAGTTTGAGTCCCGGACCCAATGGCTTAAAACTCATGCCGGGCCATGTGCGTGCGTGTCTAAGACCCCAAGAGGAGAATGGAAGAGAAGGGATTGTGGCATGGCCATCTCCCCTGAGGGGTTGGGGGGATGATTTCTTGCTTTCTGTCTGTCTCTGTCTTCCTGGTGAGCACATGCACCATACAGCAAAAATCTCTCTCTAAAAAAAAAAGTGTTGATTTGAGAGTACTCTGCATAAAATTAAAGGTAAAATTATATGGCTAAGACCTCCTAGAAAAAGAAAATGAGAGACCAGTGGATGGTGTAATGGTTATGTCACTGGACTCCCATGTAGCCGATAATGGTTTGAGTCCTTGACTCGGTGATTTAAAACTCACCCTGGGCACGTGTATATGCATGCCCAAAATCCTGAGAGGAGAATGGAGGAGAAGGGATTGTAGTGTGGCCATCTCCCCTGGGGGTGATTTCTTGATTTCTGTCTCTCTGTCTCTATGTCTCTCTGACAAGTGCACATTCCCTACAGCAAAAATCTCTCTTAAAAAAATGTAAAAGAAATGAAGCAAGGAGATAAAAGAGAGTTAAGGTAGTGATATTTTGCAAGTATGCGTGTTCAGGATTGGCAGCGAAGAAACCAGTCAGGAAGGCAGGAGGGGAACTCAAAACTTTAGGAATATGAAATCCAAGGGAAAAAAGTTGCACCGTTTAGTCAAAAGAGTCAAATACCAGAATCAGCTGATGGAAGGTAAGGACTAAGAACGAAATTGGATCTGAAAGTTAAGGATCCTCAGTGACCTAGAGCAGCAAATCTAGTGCAATGACAGGTCCTGAAACCAGAAAGAACTGGGTGGCCACAGAAAAGAGCAAGCAGTGACTGTTGAACCCTAAAGCTATCTAGAAGCATGGACATGAAGGCACCATGAGAGGTAAGAGAGTGCCTCTGCGAGTTATGGGAAAAGGCTTGCTTAGGGAAAGGAAAACCCGACATTGTCTACAGGGAGAGTAAATGGATCCATGAAGAGCTAGGGATTAAAGGTATGAAAGAAAACCCCTATAAAATAAAGCCTCTAAGATTATAAGGTATATTGCAATAAAGGTGAGGTGAAGGTGAGAAAGGGCGAGTTTTATTTAGACAGCAGAGAACATTGTTTGTGACTAAGTACCCTTTCACGAATTGGGCGAATAGTCATTTTAATGTGTATAGAGACCAACGAAATGAAAAATTTCAGAGTCTGGTAGCATCATTCAATTGGTTTATCCTCCTCTCAGATAAATCAGGAAATAGTTGTTTTGCTAAGTGTCCATGTCTAAAGATGCCTTCCTAATAAGTGAGTGGTGATTTTCCTCTTCTATTAGTACCATTTGCATTTATAATGTTATTAATTTTGCTATACGTTTGAGTCAGGGAATTGTTAGTGAATTACTTAGGGTATCTCCTTCCACAATTTCAGTTATGACAGACTTTATGGCAAGCTCTAGAAAGGATATAAAAAACAAAACTTATGCCAGTGACTGATAGAGTCCTATGACTTCCTACATTGTAAATTGCTTCTGATTATGGAGCAAGCCATCACATCCTGCTGTTCCCTGAGGCTCTTTCTTTTGTGGTAGTCCATCCATCCTTTGTCGTAACCTGTAATCCTAAAGGATCAATATTTGACCTCCTACTCCGTATCAGTTAATGATCTGCCTAGTTGTGAAACCAAAGACAGAACACATCACGCGCCCGCACTATGCTATTACTCTTCCAGTGTTCACACAACACTGCACTTCGTGCACGTGAAGGGGATGGAGAGCTGACTGTTTCAACTCAATTCATTATTGCACCTCCAATCAGTGGCATCTACTTGCTAATAGAACGAAAGGAGAGCATGAAGGCAAGGGGAGCATTAACCAAGAGGGCAGATTCTTCTCTGGGGCTCTCTGGGAATTGGGAATTAGCAAACAAAATGATACCCAGCGTAGCACCCAGAATATGACAGAACCAAATAAATATTAAGACCGGACTGGATGACTAGGAAAAGCTAGATCTCGAAGAAAATCATCTATCCAAACACTTGCTTAGGAGTTTATCATCAAGTTGGAGACTATTGTCAGTCTTTAGGAAAGATGTGTTTGCACCTATATCCATTGATAAACTGTGCACTTAGGTATTATGATGGAAAGAAAAATAATTGACTAATAAAGTACAAGTTTCCAGGCCTGTGGTTTGTAAACTTAAAAGTGCTCTGTAAAAAAAATAATACCTTACCATTCCATATCTCTTTAAAATGTTGTGAGGTTTTGTGTTGAGGTTTAATATAAGCTTCATGAGCTCTTTCATATTCCCAAGGTAGAGTTCGTTGTTTCTTACCTGGATACATCTGGAGGAAGAGCAGATGGTACCATACCTTCAACTGCTTTTAAACTCTTGCTTGATTTATAGCATAAACCCTACCTTGACTTTAAATGCTCCTACTTCTTCTGGCCTCCCTTCTGCTACATTAGTTTCTATTTCTTCCTGCCCTATACTGCATTGGGAATATTCAAGCTTGAACTTCATTGAGACAATGGCAAAATGCAGAAGTTGCAGAAATTCTGGAAGGATTTTAACAAAATGTTACCAGAAGTTATAACTATGAGGTTGGATTATCGGTGATTTAACTTTCTTCTTCGTATGTCCATAGGTTTACCCTTTTTAACATCTTTAACATTCCCTGAAAATAGTCACAAAATAATACATTATTTTAAATGATAAAAATAATGCTATTTACATTTGCAAAAAAATGTGATTGATTATAAACTGTTTACACCTAAATGGTTTACTTTTCTTCTCCATAATTCTATGGAAACAGTTTTGAATAAAGCTGAACCACCTGAAACTTCTCATTGCTACTTTTAAGATTTATAAAGCATTACCTCTGTTTTCTAATGAACTCAAATTCAAATACAGGTTGTGTGTGCGATTATACAAACATATATTTCGTTATTTCCCTATCTTAATGGAATTGTGGGTAAAGAAAACCAAATTTACCCAACACCTGAGATTTAACATAAGCAATTTTGCTTACCCAAACCAACTGAATTTCAGGCCATTTATTTTCACCCTCAATAATCTCTGCGCAACACAACCAGTTAACCTTATTTTGATTTTATATTTCTGGAGTACGAAATATTGTGGTCAGCATTTTGTCTTCAGAGGAAAAAAAAAATGGCATTCAGCCTGAGCAATATCACTCTTATTCTAATCTAAGCTACTACTGATTCTCTTACTGCAAAATTCACTTTCACTTAAAATATACATTCAAATAATAGGAGAACCATATTTTATGAAATATTGAGGATATTGAGTTTTTATCCCCCCCAGTTTTTCAAAATTTAGTGGAACCATGATTACTGACAGCTAGAAGGTATTAATTTAGAGAATTCATTACATAGAAACATATTCCACTTCTTGCAAAGTTCACACAATTGGAGTATTTCTTATTGTTGTGCTATTCAACTCTTCCTGGAGACCTACCTTACAGGTTTCTTTTTTTCTTTTTATATTATATTTTAAGAGAAATGTATATATCAATGTTACTGCACACTGAGAAGTAACCTAAGGGGGAAACTGTCCCGATAGGATGAATGTTCATCTCTAAGAAAGTACTGTATCTTTTAGGAAAAAGAATGGCTCAAAGGAGTCAAGTTGGCAGAGAAAGAGAGCATACGATGATAAATCAATTATATATTATCCCCTGGAAAGTAATGGCTCTGACTCCCTTGCTGACTACTCCACAGGATTATGGTGAAGATAAAATGAGAATTTAGGTGAAAGCATTTTGTAAACTCTAAAGTACTATACAAATATTATTCTTTCTGCATAGTTTACATTAGTGCCCTCTCTGAAAAGGTGAAAAAAAAAATAAACCAATGGACGACCCACGTTAAATGTTTTCTTAAGTGGTGTTAATTGATCGTGATGAGAAATACATTGATTTGTACATTTTTTAAATTATTTTTAAGATGAGAAAATAAGCAATGAATTACCCCTAGATGAGAAAGAGACATTTTCTGAATTTTCTATCAAGAAATTGTGCAGCTGAGAGGGAAGAAATGGTAATGATGTGACTAATTTCTAGTCCTCTTCTGTCTACGATTCTTGGTGTTCCAGTCCACAACGGAACTCAGCGGCGTTCCTTTGTTTATTTTTTTCCTCTTCTACAATTTGTGCTTGATATTTGTTATTCAGATTGTATTTTTTTATCGTTGTATTGCCGTCGCAGCTGGCAGACCTATTAATATAATATTTATCCATTACTTTATTTTAAGAAAATATTAGCATTATAATAATTGTGCTTAAATTCAACGTAACACATGCTATTTCCCAGGTACAAGGTTTTATGACTGTAAAACTGTTCAGAACTTCCTGAACAACAGCAGTGCTGATTACAGATCATTCAAACAAATGTTCTTTGATTTGGCTATTATAACCACGTCTGTCTCTGCTAAGGGGGAGAAATAAAGCAAGTGATATAATTCCCTATGTGTTGAAACCTTTTAGCTGGGAACAGCTTTTTAATGGCTTTTTTTGCAGTCAGCAAGAAATGTACATTTATTCAACTGAAAGCAACAATGATGATAAGGAGAAAAAAAATGTTTCCAACTCTTGTTTCACTACATGATTTTCAAGATGGTTTTGTGAAGTTTCATTTACAGTCTCTAACAAAGCAAATCAAGAGATACATGCATTATCTGTATAGAATACAATAAAACTATGACGAGAAATAAAATGACTACATCAGGTGATATAACAGTATATTTGCCCAGACAGGGCCTATTTTATTCCTAATCATAAAGAATTGGCTGGCAAATGTTAAGTATCTATTCACCTTTGGAAAAAAAAAATCCTCCCAGTTCAATTCAATATCATAAGTCTCCTAATGATCACAGCCTTTGTAACAAAAGAACTAGCAGGATGTTGCAAATACGTTAGTGTAGAACACGGAAAACATTACCACACGTCTGCACAAAGTGCCTTCTACCTAACTAGATGGTTGCAAGCATTTCATCTGAGGTCAGATCTTCATCACTGACCTTGGACTGCTGGAATCCACAGTGTGTTGACCATCAAATGTGGACATACCCGGAGACTATGCCTATGTTGGCTTCAATAGGATTAAATCTCTTTTCTTGGTTGGGCATGCCATGAAAGATTGAAATTGAACCTCTATAACATGCTATGGTTGAGTGAAATTTAAACAGAGGTTAAGTTCGAAAGTCAGCAAGTAAAACAATAATCTAGTAGAGTCAAAATTATCATAGAAAAGTTCATGTACTACCCTTAAACTTAGGTCGTTGTAAAGTCAAAAGCCAACACTTACCTCCTGTCTTTTTGTATTTCAGTTGTGATCTCCCAGGCATTGTGGTGGTCAGAATCAAATTTGAACCAGGGAAATCACCATGAATCAATCTCTCTCTTTCTTTCTCTGTTTCCTCCTCCCTTTTTCTCTTTTTTGCAGAGTCTATATAACTGGATTCATGAAATTTAAATGAGTATAATGCTTATCCTGAACTTTATTATACCATTCTGAATATTTAGATACATGGTTTTCCTTGAATTTTCAAGGTATCATTTTATTTTTTTGTTTCTTTTCTTTTTTCTTTTCTTTTTTTTTTTTTTTTTTTTTTTTTTTTTTTTTTGAGAGAGATTTTTGCTATAGGGTGCATGCACTCACCAGAGAGACAGAGAGACAGAAAGCGAGAAATCACCACTCAGGGGGGATAGGCACATTGCAATCCCTTTATAATAGGCAGTAATAGATCCATATTTAGAAGAAGAAACTGAGGCTAACAAAACTTAGTAATGTATAGGCAAGTGACAAAATTTAAATTCAAGCCAACTCAGTTTCAAAGCCTTTACCCTTTAAATACTATCCCTACCACCTAGAATGTGGGGAAGCATCGCTATAATCATAATATAAATAATGGAGTTGAGCCTATCTGGATTATTTGAATACTTTTTAGAAAGCTACGTAAGAGGTCTTCATTAAATAAAAAGTGAATCTCAGGGTTGGGAAAAATATAAGTGACTAGCAGTTATCCAGACTATATTGTTAGCCCCTCTGTCCCTCTTAACCAATCACTCATCAACTCCTACTTTAAATATGACTAACCCATCCTTTGTTATTGTTTTTAAGTTAATTCTTCCCTTCTTGAACCAACATGTAAACTACTTCTAAGATTCTTTCTGAAAATCCTTTTTCATTACATCATTTAAAAACTTTCAATTGCTCTTTAGGATGTTTAATTTTTTTTCAGGTTTTTGCCATAGGGCTCGGGTGCTTGTTTGAGAAACACGGAGAGGGGTAAAGTAAAAAAATCACACCCCTGGGGAGATGGCCACAACACAATCCTTTCTCATCCATTCTCTTCTTGGGATTTTGGGCACACATGCCTGGTGTGATTTTTTAAGATGCTAGGTCAAGGGCTCAAATCTTTATTGCCTTAACCACCATGTCACCTGCTATCCCAGAATGATTCACTGTTATGTGCCTAATTGGCTAGTCCTCAAAAGTTTTATGGAAAATCTATAGTGTTAAAAAAATTGGATAATTTTCAAAAATTTTGTACCAAAATAAAATTGTACTTTAATTCAATTTTTTCATGAATGTTTTTATTTATTTTTTTTTTTTGAGAGAGATTTTTTTTTTTGCTATAGGACGCATGCGCTTGCCAGACAGAGAGAGACAGAGCGATAGAAAGCAAGAAATCACTCTCCCAGGGGGATGGTCATGGCGCAATCCCTTCTCCTCCATTCTCCTCTCATTCTACTCTCAGGATCTTGGGCATGCACGCACATGCACCGGATGTGAGTTTTAAGCCACCAGGTCCAGGATGCAAACCACGGTTGACTACGTGGGAATCCAGCAACATAGCCATTACGCTAACTGCTGGTCCCCTCCATGAATGTTTTGAACTGCCCTGAAACATTTATATGTATTTGGCAAATGTGTGTATATGCTCCTTATCGTTCTCAGAACACTTTCAATTTTCTATTTCATCAAGCTTAATTCTTGACCTTAGATTTCAAAGCTGTCTATCATTAAACGTTTATTTTCTGTCTTAATTTGTCATACATGCTCTCTACTAGAATAAAGATTTGTTTATTAGTATGCTCGGCTTTTGCCTAAAAGCCAATAATGTACTGAACATATTTAATTTGTACTCTTTTTAGAATTATTTTATTTAACTTTATTTATTTATTTATTTATTTATTTATTTATTTATTTATTTATTTTAATTTGACCAGAGAGGGACAGAGTGAGAGAGAGAGAGAGAGGGACGGAGGGAGAGAGAGAGAAAAACCAAGGCTCTAGGTCTGGGATTTGAACCATGGTCGGCCATGTGGGAGTCCAGCACCCTTAACCATCATGCCACCCTGCCGGCCCCCAAATGCTCCCAACTACACCAGCTTTCCCTGCTCAAAAGAGGACACTTTGAAAATAACTATATCAATACAGCAAGAAAATTACTGTATTTTGTCATTTTGACTGTGGCGTTTTGAATTTCCATCTCCTCTACCCATTTATGCAGTATTTTCTTTACTTTCACAATCCCTAATTAGTCAAAATCTCATCCATTATTACAGCTTTATCTAGCAGAGAAAGCTAATTGTCTCAGTGCATTAGAGCTGCTGTAGCAAACTACCATAGCTTAGAAACAACATAAACTTATTTCTCATAGTTATGGCGGGCCGAGAAGTCTAAGATCAAGGCAGAGCCAAGATCTGATGAGGGCCCACTTTCTGTCTCATAGATGGTGCCTTCTCCTTGTGTCTTGACATAGCAAAAGTAGCAAAAACCCTCCCTGGGGTCCGTTTTTTTTTTGTTGTTGTTGTTGGAGAGGTTTTTTTTCTCTATAGGGCACGTGCGCTAGCCAGACAGACAGAGAGAGACATAGAGACAGAAAGCGAGAAATCACCCCCCAGGGGGGATGGTCACGCTGCAATCCCTTCTCCTCCATTCTCCTCTCGGGATCTTGGGCATGCACGCACATGCGCCCGGTGTGAGTTTTAAGCCACTGGGTCCGGGACGTGAACCGCGGTCGACTATGTGGGAGTCCAGAGACATAGCCATTACGCTAACTGCTGGTTCCCTGGGGCCCATTTTATAAGGGCACTAATTGCATTCATAAGAGCTCTATCCCCAAGGCCTAACCACCTCCTGTCTTAGTTCATCTTCTGTTGCTAAACAGACTATCATAAACTGGGCAATTTATAATGTACAAAACTTGAGGGGCTCATGGTTCTGGAAGCTGGGAAGTAAGATCAAAGAATCTGACATCTGGAGAGGACCTTGATGTGGCATTCCATAATGGACAGGCAGAGAGGACAAATGAGAGCCACAGATTGAATTCACTTCTCATGCTATGTTCACTCTACTTCAATAGCCCTAAAAAACTAAGCATCAACTCAAAAAAGTACAGATTCATTAAACATCTAAATAAAATACGGATGAGATTCAAGGCATAATTCTTCCCGAGGCAAATTTCCCTACAGCTGTGATCCTATGAGATCAAATAAGTTAGATAAAATACAATGTGCAAGTATAGGACAGACATTCTAATTCCAAAAAGGAGAAATAGAAAAGAAGGAAGTAGTGGCAGGACCTTAGCAAGTTCAAATCCCAACAGGGCAACTGATATGAAATGTTAAGGATCAAGAATAATTCTCTTCAACTTGATGCCCTGACCTTCAGGCTGACTGTGGATGGTGTCCGGCCTTTCAGACTCACTCAAGGAAGAATCTCATCTTCTGGATCCACTAGGGTGGTAGTCTTGTCCCCTGTGGCTTTGGGCAACCTCACTTACACAGCATCTTTGTGCCTGTGTCGAGCACCTGCAGTTGCCCTGGGCAACTAGTCTGGGACTTAACTGTGTAGTTGGACATGCGGGATCCAGGTGCCCAGTTGACTTAATTATTTTTTTCATTGCCAGAAGGCACATTTACAATGACAGAAAGAGAAAGAAAGAGACATAGAGCCCCTCAATGGGGGCATGGTCACACTACCATACTTTTTTCTTCATTTTTACATTATGTCAGAAACTTGGACACTTATATATGCCAGGTGTGTTTTTCAAGCCATCAGGACCAGGATTTGAACTGTCATTGGCCTTGTGGGATCTGGCTTTCTTTTCTTTCTTTCTTTCTTTCTTTCTTTCTTTCTTTCTTTCTTTCTTTCTTTCTTTCTTTCTTCCTTCCTTCCTTCCTTCCTTCCTTCCTTCCTTCCTTCCTTCCTTCCTTCCTTTCTTCCTTTCTTTTTTTCTTTCTTCTTCTTCTTCTTCTTCTTCTTCTTCTTCTTCTTCTTCTTCTTCTTCTTCTTCTTCTTCTTTCTCTCTCTCTCTCTCTCTCTCTCTCTCTCTCTCTCTCTCTCTCTCTCTCTTTCCTCACTTTAGATGGGTACTTTAGCACCAATGTAACAAGGTTCAAGGAAGGCATATCTTGCACAATGGTGTGAAAACTCAGTCATCATGATTATATATTACAAAAGGATTGGGATTTGCTTTTCACTGCAAATTGCTTAGGACATCTAATCTCTGACTTCATATTCTGTATCCTGGGAACATTTTTGTTGGAGTTGATCTCCAGAACCCCAACCAGTTCCATCTTCCTGGCTTTACTTGATTCAGTCCACCTAGCAGCTTTTACAGGTTGTAGTCTGCAGTTTTCCCAGCCTGGAGTTGAACTCCAGTAGACCTGAAGTTATCAAGTCATTGAGATGCCCTTAAACCCATGGCTTCACTAAGCATTGCTCTAGTATGAATTCACTGTGGTGGCTCTGCCCCCATTATGGTTTTCATAATGATTTATCTACCAAAAGCTAATGTTTTGGAATTTGGTCCTAGTGAATGGTGATTGGATCATGAGTATCTTCACCACTTGGATAGATTAATGCTGTCCTGAGAAACTGAGTTCAAGTTAGTGGGAAACTGATGGGTTTTACAATAGTGGGTTGTTATAAAAGACTGAGCTTCAAATTCTGCATGTGCTGCCATCCTCTTTTCTTTTTTGGAGAAATTTTTGCTATCGGGCACATGCACTGGCCAGAGAGACAGAAAGACAGAAAGCGAGAAATCACCCCCCAGGGAGGATGACTACACCACAATTTGTTCTCCTCCATTCTCCTCTCAGGATCTTGGGCACATACACACACATACCTTGGGGGAGTTTAAGCTACCGGGTCTGGGACTCGTACCATGGTCGACTACATGGGAGTCCAGCAACATAGCTATTATGCAACGTGCTGGTCCCTCCATCCTCTTTTCTTCTGTCAGCTATGATATGACACAGGCCAGCCTGATACCAGCTGTATGCCTTCCAGCTACCAGAATCATGAGTCAGATAAAACTCTATTATATGTAAATAACCTAGTCTGGGGTATTTATGTAAGCAACACAATAACAGATCAATACAGCCTTTATGACAGGTTTCTGCCTGAGACCTCAGTCTATATATGTCATCCTCTGAGATCTAAGTGGAAGCTCCCATTGTCCCAGAGCTTATGCATTCTGCACATCTGCAGAATCAGCACCATGTGTATACTGCTAAGATTTATGGCTTACACCTTCTTGAGTAGTGGGTTAAGGTACCTAGGTTCACTTGAGCCATGACGGGGAAGTTGAGGGTCACTGTGCTGGAATTCAAAGAGAATTATCAGTTATCAGAGGCACAAGACAACAATCCTGAAGTCCCATGGGTGCTCTCTGAAAACCTTGTGCTCAAGGTCCTGATTTGGACATGTGATGAGAAGGGCATCCTCAAAGATTTCTAAAATGCCTTCATAGCCTTTCTCTCATCATCTTGGCCAATAGAACTTAGTTCTTTTCTATTCATGGTAATCTCTTCAGAAGATCGTCACTTGGCCATGCTCTTAGTTTGCTTGCCTAGAAATGCCTTTCCACTCCTCCTTCTTTGGTCTATGAATTTTCAAATCTTTCTGTTCTTCTTCCCTTTTAATGATGAAATTCTTCTTTACATCATTTCCTTCCTCTTGCAACTTACTATAAGAAGTTAAAAGTAGACACACACCTCTTTCAATGTTCTAGTTAGATATTTCTTTTGCAAGATAACTTCTTATTGTTGTTAAATTTTACCTTCTGAAAGTCCTAGGGCAGAGACACAATTTCACCAAGTTCTTTGCTGCTTTGTAACAAGATGACCTTTAGTCCAGTTCCCAATACCTTTTTCCTAATTTTTGTATTAGAATTCATAAAAATGGCCTTTATTTTCCTTGTTTCATTCATTATTTCTTTCCTTCTTTCTTTTTTTTTTTTTAAGAGAGATTTTTGCTATAGGGTTTTCATACTTACTGAGAGACAGAGACAGAGATACAGAAAGTGAGAAATCAGCCACTGGGGGATGGCCACATTGCAATCCCTTCTCCTCCATTTTCTTCTTGGGATTTTGAGCACACACTCATAGGTGCCCTGCATGAGTTTAAACAGCTGGATCTGGGACTTTAACCAGAGGCAATTATATGGGAGTTCAGAGACATAACCATTACACTGTCTGCTGGTCCCTACCTTCCTTGTTTCTATCAATATTCTAATAATGACCCTTTAAGTAATTCCAAAGAAGTTCAAACTCTTCCTACTTTTTCTTTTCTTCTGAATCTTCATCAGAATTGTCCTTAACACTACATTCATGACAATCTAGGCCTTTTCTAGTCAACTTCTCCAAACTCTTTCCTCTACTCATTACTTGCTTCCAAAGACGGTTCCATGTTCTCAGGTATTTGTTAAGACAACACCCAGCTTCTTGGTACCAATTTTCTTTGTAGTCTGTTTTATGTTGTTAATAACAGAGTACCACAGAATAGGTAATTTATAAAAAAAATATATTTGGGTTATGGTAAGTTGAATGGCATAGCATGGGCATCCACTTGACATCTGGTGAGGGCCTTCTTGCTGATGTAATTCCATGGCAGAAGACAGAAGAAAAAGAGATCATGTGTTTGAAAGAGTAAGAGAGGGACAAATTTGCTTTTCTCAGAAAACTACCTCTACAATAACTAATCCATTCTTTCAAAATGGCATTAATCCATTCATGAGGGCAAAGTCTTCATGACCTAATCACCACTTAAACGCCCAACTTCTAAACACTGTTGCACTAAAGATTAAGTCTACAGCACATGAACATTGGGAAGATACATTCCTTCCATAGCACCAGTGAATAGCATGTACAAAGGCTCTTTGTTATAGTCCCAGTCACACCATCCTAATTATTCAACTTTCCGTGATTATGACCCTTGTCATCGTGTACCAAAATATGAACTATATTTCTAGTACCTTGCTGGAATTCCTGAACCATAGAAGAGAATAATGAAATGTCCATTGTTTTGCATTACTAAACTGTCAATTTTTAAAAATACATATAGCAGTGTATAACCAGGACAAAAATGACATTATTAAATCCACTTTACAGATGATACAACTGAGACTCAGAAAGGTTCATTTATTTTCTCAAGGACACAAAACCAGCAAGTGTTAGAGCTGGGGTTAAATTTGATCTATTTTTCTTTCTTTCTTTCTTTTTTACTTTGCTATTGGGCACATGTGCTCATTGGAGTGGGAGGAAGAATGAGAAGTCACCATGGGAAATGGCCATACTGCAATCACTTTTCCTCCATCCTCCTCTGGGGATTTTAGGCATGCACACACACACATCTGGTATGATTTTCAAGTCCCCAGGTCCAGGACTTGATTTGTGCAGTCAGCCATGAGAGACCCAGATACCTTAACCTCTGCACTTCCTACTGGCCCAATCCTGACTAATTTAAAAACCTATCACTTATGAAGTAAAGGGTAGTGTCTATTATTCAGGGGATTTAGTCAAACCTTCCAAAATGTAAAAGGTCTATTCAGAGCTGAAACTAAATCCTTGCCTCTTACATCTAGTCCCAGTGGGTTTTCTTTTCATTTTTTCCCCTTTCGCTTTACTGTAAAATATCTGGTTTTCTTGTCAGCTAATCATACATATACGTTATTTTCTGCACTCAACTGTAACTTTATTCAATCTGACAGATCTAAGATTTCACAAAATTCATCCAATTTAAATATAGAAAAGTGATTCGCTTTTGTGGCCTAATCTCTAAGCTAGTATTTGGAGATATAGTAGGAGATGAACATTTAAAATAGGGAATAAATGTCTTAACCAAAGACGTATATTTAACATGTATGAAATACTAGTTAGAAGAGAATTGTGCTAATCTAGATAAAATAAAGGCTAAAAAGAAATCTGGTAATGTCTGAAACAATATAAAAGACATCAAAAACAGATTGGATACTTTTTCAAACATCTATTGAAATTAAGTATCATTTTATTATAAATGAATAATAGCCACAGAGCTGTTTCTTGTGAGGTAGATCTTTCTATTTCCCAAGTTAAAACCTATTCAATACGACATGGAATTAAAATTGCACACAAGCAACAAATTTTCTGGTTTTGAAACTTTATGTAAAGACTTCAAATAGGGCTTGTCACATGGTGGACAGTCAATAAGCATGGTCTATTTATGGAATGAATGACTGATACCAGTGGACTTTCTTTTAAATGTTACATATTAGAACAACTTGAATTATATTCTGGGAAGAATTCAATTAAATGTTAGATTTTTCACACAATGTAAACTATTCATTCAGGTATAATGAGCAAGATCTGTGAGGTCTACATCTACATTTGGTTAATGAGTCCAAAAAGCACTGTCAGGAGGAGTTGTTAACTGCAGTGTGCTCACACAGTCTCCTTTTTTCTCTTCACATCAACAACACTGAATCTACTTGCAGCCCCTCAAACATAATAACCAGTTTCCTGTCCCATACATGTTATTTCCTCTGCCTAAATGATGTCTGCATGGGTCACTCTCTCAGCAATGCAGATTTCTGCTCAAATGTCTCCTTCTCAGAGAAACTTCCTTATCTACCTAAGATATGATCACCTAGTCCCTTACATTGCTCAATGTTTTTTAACACTTCTTTATTTTTTACATTATTTTACATTCTTACTTAGTTTATTACCTATCTCCCTACTGAGTTTAACTTCTGTAAAGTAATGAACACTTTTTCTTTTGGCCGCTGCTGTATGGCTCAACATCAAGAAGTCTTGTACATACGAGAGTTCTCTTTAATATTTGTTAAGTGATGGATTTGCGCAGTTACAGTATCAAAACTAATGAGGTTTATGTGAAATACAATTATTACTAATTGAGAACTTTTCCCAATATTTGTTAAGTGGCTAAATATATTACATCAGAAAGGGGTTAGAGGAGGTAGGGTAACAAGGTAAATCAATATTCCTGACAAAAACCTGTGATGAATCCTTGCCTCCAGAATCTCCCCTGTTTGGACAAGATATATGGTTTCCTGAGATTGTATTAGTCCATTATAGGATTTCTAAATAGAAATACCTGAAACTGAGTGACATATAAGAAGAGATTTATGTGAGTCATGATTCAGGTGGCTGGAAAATCTAAGGACATGAGGCCAGCCTCTGGTCAGCCTGTGGGGCTATATCATAGCAGGACCAAGAGAAGCTAGCAGGTGAGCACACATACGCAGAGATACACAGATAGACAAGGATTGAGAGAGAGAGAGGAAATAGAACCCCTCATTTTCTCTATTTGTCTCTCCTATTCTCCCAGCCAATTGGATGGAGTCCACCCACATTGATGACATATCTTCCTCTCAGTCCATTGACTGACGCTTCTGGCAAGGTGCTCACCCATATTAAAGGTAAGTCTTCCCTTCTCCATCCAATCCATCTCACAGACAGCATTAGTCCATTCATGAGTGACTCCATGATCCAATTACCCACTAGGCCTCACCTCTTAAAGATCTCAGCACTTCTCAACACCATTACATCAGGGACTTCTAACTTCTAACAGAAAACTTTGAGGGATAAACCATTACCCAAACCATAGGGGGGATATTCTGAATTACTGGAGAGACTTTAAACTCCATTCTCCAATAAAGAGAACCTGTCTTGGCATTCATTTAAAATAGAATTTGAATACTATATATAAGAATTTTATTCAATGCTCTTTCCATCATTCACAAAACAAATGCCAATCAAGTCATTTTGAATAAAATAAACTAACTCAAATACAAATTAAGTGCAAACATCAATACACTATTAAATTTAAAATACTGTTAAAACTCAAAAGAATGGAAACAGCTTAAAATTAGCATGAAATTAAGCAAAAACAGCTAAACTGACTTGTTAAATAGGGCCATTAAGGAGACAAAGTACCACTCAGGCTATTTTCTAACCAAATAACAATTTGTTAATATAAGCACATTGGCTGCAAATTAATTCCATATAATGTAAAATGGGCATTGATTTCATTCTCTTCACTGATGCGAACATCTACCATCTAAAAGCTAGCTTAAAGGAAAATAGGGTAAAGAGAAATTCATTTTTGTTGTTATGTGAATCCTTGGTTGTAGCAATAGTACAAATTATGACTTTTTTGGTTTTATTGTTTTGTAAAATCAAGTGGATCTTATCATAGAAGGGAAAACACACCCAGAGGCATGGAGTTTGCTCTTCTGTATCACTGTGAGTTTGACCTTGTCATTGTGGCCACAAATAGCAATATGTATTTCATCTAATCTACTCTTGAGTATTTCTAGTGATGGCACCTTAGTGACCTTTTCTCAGAAAAATTATTCTAAAATCCAATCAACCCTACATTTAGAAATACTTGCCTAATGTTTAATTTAATGATCTAGTTTCAGGCTGTTACACCTCGTTATAATACCCTTAACAACTTTAACAAATTCTTGTTGTGCGCTATCACCTCCCAAGTACCTTTATTCTATCATAGCTTTTTGTACAGTCTATTCTCTAAATAGAATTGGTCAAATAATGTTCCCTTAACCTCATTGAAAGACCATGCCCTGCAAATGTCCTATCACTCATGCTACTGTGGTCTAGATTATGCATTCTAAAAAACTGGAATGACTTTACATTTTAAAATTCTCAGTGATATAAAATTTTCTTTCTGGTATTGTTCAAAGCTATTCCCTTAGTTTGTTCATCTTAGAAAGACCAACCTTGGAACAGAAGTGAATCTATTAATGCAATATGATTAATGGTAGGCAGCCCAGATGGTCTTAATGTTCCCCTCAGTCTTATTTTTTCTTTGAGAGATTTTTGCTATAAGATGCATGCACTCACCGGACAGACAGAGAGACAGAAAGCAAGAAATCACGCCACAGGAGGAATGGCCATGCCACACTTATCCTCCATTCTCCTCTCAGGATTTTGGGCACACATACACATGTGCCCAGCATGAGTTTCAAGCTGCGGAGTACAGGACTCAAACTGCGGTCAACCATATGGGAGTCCAGCACCATAACCACTATGCCACCTGCTGCCTCTCCTCAGTCTTTTGTAGTATTTTGTGAATAGTCACTGAAGTAAAAAATCAAGTTCTGTATTTCAACAGCCCTTCACTAAGAAGGTATTCAAGATATTCATTCTACATTTCTCTATGGCTTTTTAGACAGCCAGAGAATTATGACTTTGCTCCATCTGTCTATAAACAGCAAAGAATCCTGTGTAGCTTATAAGACAGAAACAACTAAATATAATCTAATTTTTTAGTCCTATATAATCTAGTTTTTAAACTAGTTTTGCAAACTTAATGATGAATTTCCCACATTAAAATTCAGTCCAGTCAAACCAATTGTTATTAATCACCAGCCCCCTCCCCAATATTGTAACTGGACTGGGAAGGAAGCCTGAATTGGTGACCAGAGATTAGGTCAGCATTACTAACTGCTCAACAAAAACCAGTCTTTGAGATGGTAACAGCTTTTTATTAAAAAAAAAAAAAAAAAGAAAAATCAAAACAAAATGTAACTATCATACTCTAAGACCTAAAACATTAGAAAACTTTAAAATGTTAAATATCACAAATAGTGTGCTATAGATAGCTTGTTATAGATGTATGGGTTCAAATCAAAATCCAAAATATATTCACAGTTTGGTACTGATTGATATTTCTCTCAAGACTGTTTTTTTTTGAGAGTTTTTTTGCTATAGGTCGTGTGCGTGTGCATTTGCCAGAGAGACAGAAAGTGAGAAATCCCCCAGGGGAAATAGCCACACCTCAATCTCTTCTCTTCCATTCTCCTCTGGAGATCTTGGGCACACACACACACACATGCCCAGCGTGAGTTTAAGTCATTGGATTTAGGACTTGAACCACATTCAAGCACAATGAAGTCCAGCAACATAGCCATTATGCCAACTGCTGGTCCCATCTCAAGTCTCTTTTAATCTATGTTCCACCTCTGTGTTTGTCTTGTGTGTATATAAAATGTATTCGTTTAAGAAACCAGGTCATTTATCCTATAAAATCCTGTAAAGTTTCCCGTAGCCTAGATTTTTGCTGATTCCACACACAAATGCTTTTCAATCTACATGTGATTACATTGCAATAAGTTGAAAATAATGTAAGTCAAAATACATGTACCACACCTAACATTGCCTAGGCTAATCTACCTTAAATATGTTCCAAAGACTGACATTAGCCATACAGTTGGGCAAACTTTTCTAACAGAAAGTCTGTTGTATAATAGAGTATTGAATATCTCATGTGACTTTTTTTATTACTATACTGAATGTGGAAAGCAGAGTGGTTGTTTGGATACTAGAAATATGGTTTCTACTGAATACACAATACCCTCACACCGTCATAAAATCAAAAACTCATAGGTTGAAACATCATGACTTGGGGACTGTATATACTGACCTTCAAATATATTCCTCTCAATCCTCTCCTTTCTATTATCATTTCTCATTTTAAAATATTCTCATTGGCATAACATGCTTTTATCCTCTTGCTAAAAATTTTATAAGAATATGAAAATATTAGGGACTGTAAGTATATCAAAATAATTTCCTTATCCCAGCAGAGACTTAATTTAAAATTCAGTATTTTACATTTGTATTTTTGTGTTCATCACCAAAAAGACCTGCCTTCTCAAGTATGTGATGGACTACTTTGACTATACATTGAATTTGCATACAAATAGACAAAACTTCAGTTTTGTCTTATATTATTCAAAATTCCTTTATTTTAACAAAATTATTTTAACAAAATGATAGCTTTTCATCTTTAAGCAGTTGGACTAGACAATGTATACTGTTTTATAGTAGAATAGAAAGCATTTACTTCTAACACTATGATTTTAACCCTAAAAATACTTTCAATGCATATTTTGCTAAAACTAAGAAGCAAAAAGTTTTTAAAGTTCTATCAATAGGTTTAAAGTATAATTAAACTAAATTAAGTTGAATTATGTGTCTCTTCTTTTCAATTCCTGCTTGCATTAGACTTTATTCATAAATCTTTCTATGAAATATTTAGAGTACAAATTGTAATTGACTTTTTAAACCAGCTAAGAAAGAACAGAGCCTCATCTCCAAATTAAAATACAACTCACTCAATTTTATAGAATAACCAGCAGTCTCTTCAAGTGTGAGGTACTTGGTTATGGGAAAAAGATGAAAAACTCACTCTTGGATTATAAAAAGCAAGAGGCTCAGCTCAGTGCAACAGCTACTGCCCTCAAAGAAAGACAACTGTTTTATCATCTTTATTAGTTTTGTAGGACTACCTTAACAAAATATCATAAACTAGGTGGATTCAAACAACAGAAATTTATTCTCTCACAGTTCTGGAGGCTAAAAGTCCAATAGAAAAGTGTCAGCAGTACTGTGCTCCCTCTTGAAGTATCTAAGATTCTTTTTTGACTCTTCCAGTTTCTGATATTGTCCTAGACATACTTTAGTTTGTGACAGTATATCTCCAGTCTTTGCTACCATCTTCACATGGCTATAACTCCTCTGTGTCTCTTCTCTTCTTATAAGGATACCAGGCATATCAGATTAATAACACCCCTAATTCAGAATAACCTCATTTTAACATAATTACACTTTCAAAGACTCTATTGCCAAACAAGATCACTTCACAGGTACCAAGGCTTAGGGCTTTAACATATCTTTCTTTTTTTTTTTTTTCTTTTTTTTTAAAAAAAAAATCCCTGCTGATCCCCATCCAACTTCTTAGTCCACAGAATCCATGAGCCTAACAAAGTAGTGGTGGGTTTTTTTTAAGATTTTTTTTTTTTTTTTTTTTGGAAGAGGTTTTTGCTATAGGGCGCGTGCGCTCGCCAGACAGACAGAGAGAGACAGAGAGACAGAAAGCGAGAAATCACCCCCCAGGGGGCATGACCACGCCGCAATCCCTTCTCCTCCATTCTCCTCTCGGGATCTTGGGCACGCACGCACACGCGCCTGGCGTGAGTTTTAAGCCACCAGTTCCGGGACTTGAGAGAGACAGTGTGAGAGAGGGGAGAGAAAGAGAGAGAGAAAGTAAGCCACCAGGTCCAGGACTCGAACTATGGTCAACCATGTGGGAATCCAGTGCCCTTAAACTCTACACCACCTGCCAGCCCCTGAATTGTAGTTTTTGTTGTATAAGAGCAAACTTACCTTTTTATCCAGTTAGAAGTTTTCATGTATTGCTATGTAAGAGAGAAGTGGAGCAGAGAGAATGGCCAAAAATAAAGCTTCCTAAGATCATCTTTCCTCTAAGATTATTTCACACAGAATGATCATTCTTCTTTAAATTCCATTTACCAGAAGTGAATCCTGTTTTGTTTGTATGTTTGGCTGATTGATTGGTCTTGTGTTTTCTAAATGCTTCTCTATGTTTAAGGTAAGTTCTCTGTCGTCTGGAACACATCTGAAGCCCCGTTATGGTCATTTCCTCATGTAAACAAGATTCTTGGTCAGAGCTTATTCCACTTGCCTTCTGCTTTCAGCTTCTCGTTCATTATCTTTTTTTTTTTTTTTTTTTTTGGAGAAGTTTTTGCTATAGGGCGCGTGTACTTGCCAGAAAGACAGAGAGAGACAGAGAGATAGAAAGCGAGAAATCACCGCCCCCCCCCAGGGGGGATGGCCACGCCGCAAACCCTTTTCCTCCATTCTCCTCTTGGGATCTTGGGCATGCACGCACACGTGCCAGGAGTGAGTTTAAGCCACTGGGTTCGGGACTTGAACTGCGGTCAACTACACGGGCGTTCAGCGACATAGCCATTACTCTAACTGCTGGTTCCTCATTCATTATCTTTGGTAGCATGGGAATGCACTTGGCCACCCAGAGTTAGTATGAAGATTATTTTTTACTGAAGACATTTGAGGTTCAGTAGATGCTAAAAAATTCTGTTAACCGAGCAATGGACTTGCCCAGCAGACATAAAAGCCAGCACTCTTTGACATGGGCTTTTGAGAAAAGAAGAACTTCATTGCAAGATCAATCTCTGAGCAGTCAGAAGACTAGCTCAGATACATCTCCTTGAACAAAGATCTGTGGATCAGCTTATGACTCAGAGAATCAGGTTTGCATATATATTTAATAGTAAAATGGATTTCAATGACTATTTCATGAGGGAAGCACTGCACAGGTGCCCTGACTGAACATATATGTTACATACTTTGGGATGAGTACTTCACATTTAAATGTATGGAAATTTAGCTCTCTACATTGCAAGTTAACCATATGATGCAAAAAGTTTTGATGCCCAATCTCTGTGAAGCTGACTAAAACCAATTTGGGTCCCAAAGCTTCTTATCAGAGAATGTTTAAACTTCCATCCAATGAAGGTCACTGCAAAAGTCGCTGGGCTGTGCGTGTCACAGTTTTGGTATCTGGAAGATGAGTTCTCTCGTAAGTCTATCTGTCAGGGTGGAAAGCAAACTTATTAAACCATTTTAGTGAGAAAAACAAAGAACGAGTTTTGCATATCTCTGTGGGGGTCAGTATGATTCATTGTTTTTACCTTTTCTAGGTGCACTCACTCGTAGAGACAGAGAGAGAGAAAAAGTGAGGAAGCACCTCTGGGGGAATGGTTATATTCCAATCCCCCCTCTCTCTCAGGATTTTGGGCACATGCACACATGCACTCAGCATATTTTTAAGCCACAGAGTCCAGGAATTGAACCATGAAGTTAGGCATGTAGGGCCCAGCCACTCCAACCACCATGCCACCTGCTGGCCCCAGGAGAGATTTTGCTTTAGCAAAAAAATCTCAGAAAAAGGTTGGGGGAGGGTTGCTGAGAGACACAACTCAGTGGCTCACTTCTCACTGAGTTACTTGTTCACAAGAAACAACTTACAGCAGTAACTCAATGATTAACCCAGGCAGCATGACCTAAAACGAAGGCTTTTTTTCTGGCCCCACCACATTCTAGGAAGAACATAAAGGTCTTTATGGCCCAAAGCTTTTAGGCAAAAATAGTCCAAACTTCATACATGCTCCAAAATTAGGAAAAAGAAGAGGGCCCATCTAGCATGTGACTCCCACTAAGAGGGGAACACATACACAAGCCCTTCCTGAGAATAAGCCCAAACAAAGCCCCTTTGACCTTCCTCCTCTGTTCCTCTTTGGCAACCAATTTGGGAACCTCTCTCTGATTGAGAGTTCTGTTCTTCCTTCCCTCCCTTTTATTTTCTTTTTGAGAGATTTTTTGCTATAGGGTGCGAGCACTTGCTGGGGAGACAGATGGAAAGCAAGAAATCCCCCCCGGTGGATGGCCACACCACAATCCCTTCTCCTTCATTTTCCTCTCAGGATTCTGGGCACACACGCACATGTGCCCAGCATGAGTTTAAGCCACCAGGTCTGGGACTTGAACCGCGGATGACCATGTGGGAGTCCAGTGCTTTAATCACTATGCCACCTGCTGGAACCCTGCCTTCCCTCTTTTAATAACCACTTGCCTGTCTACATCTGTGTCTCTAAGTCTTTGTGAGCCTGGGACAAGAATCCGTGTCTGCTGTGGGTACTGGGCTTGATCACTTCTGCACCTTTGCGTCCCCACCTCACGATGTCCCATAACTTATTCCACTTATTTGCACATATTCCATGTCTGTTAATCAATTTCTCCTGAACCCCATGCAGCTTCTAGTATCTCCCCTTACTCTTTCTACTTCCATGCTACCCAGGTTTTTAACTTCTACTGATGAATGAGGACATAGATGTTAAGTAGGACATTTAGTATTTGTCTCTAATATATTGGCTGACTTATTTCACTTTGCATTGTATCTTTTCTTTTTTTTTTTTAGAGAGAGAGGTTTTTGCTCTAGGGTGCATGTACTCATTGGAGAGATAGAGAGACAGAAGAGATAAAGAAAGAAATCACCCCCAGGGAGAAGGCCATACCACACTCCTTTTTTCTTCCATTCTCCTCTCCAGATTTTGGGCACACACATGCACCCTGCATGAGTTTTAAGCCACTGGATCTGGGACTAGAACCACAGCTGACTACATGGAAGATCAGTTATGTAACCATTACACCATCTGCTGGCCCCAGCATTATATCTTCCAGGTTCACCTAAAAACCGATAAATGGATAAAGTAAATGTGGCACAGACCATACTTAGCCATTAAGAAAAATTCCTGCCATTTGAGATAAAGTGGAGAAAGAAGTTTTCAACTCTCTTTAGACAGGGCTTCTGTGTCTCTTTGGAATTTCCTTTATCTAAGTAAAGGTGGAAACTTTTGAGAGTGAGGTTGCCCATAAATACCCTCTCTAGGAAGCTTTCACGGTCAGGAAAGTGAGGAATCACCTGCAGTAGGACCAAAGCACACAAACAAGCATTATCACAATTGCCATGCCTTCTGTTTGTTTCCCTAAAGTCTGTTTGCCTATCCCTATTAAGCTCGTTTGTTCTTTTCTTTCTTTTTCTTTTTCTTTTTTTGAGAGGTTTTTGCTATAGGGTGCATGCACTTGCCAGGCAGACAGAGAGAGACAGAGAGACAGAAAGCGAGAAATCACCCCCCAGGGGGGATGGCCACGCCGCAATCCCTTCTCCTCCATTCTCCTCTCAGGATCTTGGGCACGCACGCAAACGCGCCCAACGTGAGTTTAAGCCACCGGGTCCAGGACACGAACCGCGGTCGACTACGTGGGAGTCCAGCAACATAGCCATTACACTAACTGCTGGTCCCAAGCTCGTTTGTTCTTGTCACCGAAGTCTTTTCTCTCTCTTCCTATTCCTTTACTAAACTGGATGGAAATTCCTATCTCCAGATATTTGGGGACCCACTCTTTTGGTTGCTACTATAGCACGTGGGTAAACTTTGTCTTTTTTCCCATTCATTTTTCTATTGTTATTAATTTGCAAGCTCCCAAACTTTCCAACCTAAAATGGCAGAGAAAAGTTTTTCTCCACAATGGTAGTGAAAACTGATCAAGTTCCACCGTAAACAAAAACGTTTCGAAGAGAAATACGGTACCGGTCCCACAGCCTATTGGTTTAGGAAGCTAGGTCCCACATGGCTGACTGTGGTTCAATTCCTGTTCCCAGTGACTTAGAAAACATTCTGGGCGTGTGTGTGTGTGTGAATGCCCCGAATTCCAACAGGATAGAGAAATGAGAGAGAAGGGATTGCAAGTGGCCATGTCCCATCAGGGCTTGCTTTTTCTCTCTCTTTTTGTCTCTCTCTGGCAAGCATACATACCCTCTGACAATTTAAAAAAAAAAAAAAGGAAAAAAAGAGGGAGAGAAACACAAAAGCCAGCTGAGTATAAGGAAAAGGAATATGAAATACAACATGAAGACCAAGAGATATACTGTCAGGATAACTCTACTTAATCAAAACATAAAAGAAATTGGGAGAGAATCATTAGAAGAGAAATAGAGTTAAAGGGCTTTGTGTTGGCATCCATATCCATACGACAAGGATAGAGAATTACTCTATACTGTTCCCCAAAGAGGTGGAACTAACAGGTTCTGCCTTACTGACTTTTTGAAGTGCCTTATTCTTTATCACCTTTCTTCCCTATCTTTTTTTTTTTTTTTTTTTTTTACTTTTTTTTAGTTTTTTGACATAGGTCATGTGTGCTTACTGGAAAGAGAGAGAGAGAGAGAGAGTGAGTGGAAAGTAAGAAATCATTCCTCAGCCAGAATAGCCACACTGCAATCTATTCTCTTCCATTCTCCTTTTGGGATCTTGGGCAAGCTCATGCACACACACACACACACACACTCACACCCATGTGGGGTTTATTTATTTTTTTAGAGAGAAAGATTTTTGCTCTAGGTGCACGCACTTATGCCCTTGACAGAGACAGAAAACCAGAAATCAGCCCCATGGGAAATGGTTGCACTGCAATCCCTTCTCCTCCATTCTCCTCCTGGGGTCTTGGGCAAGCTCAGGCACACATACACACCCATGTGATTTTTAAGCCAAGTCCAGCATCTTAACCACTGAGCCACCTGCTGGTCCCTTTTCCCCATGTTTCCTGGGGCACCCACGCTGCCCATTTATCTACACTACAGCTCACAGCAATCCTAAGTCAGTGTGTTCCACTCACTTTCTATAACTCTCTGACTAGCAGTCCATCTCCTGCGGTACACCTATCATTAGTACCAGCAGAAAGCATGCTTTCACAAAATGTCCAAGTATAATTGATTATACTTGGCTTGTTTCCATTAAAATAAAAAAGACAAGGCATTTAACTTTCCCTTTTTTTTCCAACCACCTTCTTGAATAAATAAAGCTTTTCTTGGTAACCCTCAGTATAATTCAGAACATGATGCATATTTTCTATGGTTGTGAACACTTTGTTTCAATTGTTCCCAAGGCAAAGATATTTAGCTCCAATCTCCAGAAAGTTAAGCAATTAATAAAAGTGTCAGATAGATGGCATCAGTATCAAACCTCACTGAATACAAATGGGCAAACACATTGAGCACCCTTGATATTTAACAAAATGAATCTCGAAAATCACCAAGTGATGACCACCATTATTAACAATCATTAACTCTGATGTTGTAATTAACTTTGTTTTACATGTGTATCAGGAAACATCTTTGTAGTAAATGTTTTTATAGTTGTATTAGGTATTAACAATTCAGGTTTCTCTTTTCCTTTTCTTTCCCTCCTTCCCTCTCTTACTCTTTCAATTCTATCAAGATTTTGTTTTTTATAATTTGTAAAGCCTAGTGAAAAGTGAAAGTATGAGTCTCTTTTACAATGTACTATTAAAGATATTAAAATATAAAGATTTTTCCTTCAAACTATTTTATTATTTATGTAATAGAATAATGATGATATGTGAATAACATAAACTTATAAATTGCAAAAATGCATTTTGCTACATAATGGAGTGTTATTTTTATCAATACAAACACAATTGTTTATCCAATATAATTGAGTGATCATGCGAAAATTATTCCCCCAACACAGAGACAGACACAGACAGGCACTGCTCTGCTTCACAGGAAGAAATGCACCAGGGGCACTGCTCATGCAGCCACTTCCCACCCCAGTCCAACCAGGACTGTGGGACCACTGCAATGTCCCCTAACAGGACTGGCTCCTTTAATGGGGGAAAATCCTGAAATAGGAAAGGAAGACTTTTAGATGTGTATTGACTTAAATTTACTCATGTGGAGTTATTATTTTGTGGCCTAGAAATTGATCTGACAAGAACACCTAAAGTAACTTCTGACCCACAGCAAGAATTTCTCCTTGAAGTCTGACCAGCTCATAATCTATTGTAAATGACATGGAGATACCATTTATGTCTTAATATTAAAAACTATGTCAAAAAGATCAGAGATTTGGGCATGTTAGGAAATACTTATTGTCTAAGACCAGGACACCCATCAGTTGATTTTTAAGAAAATTCTCCAAAGTTACTCCTTTCGCTAAGCAATACTCTAGTGAGGGAGCATCACTGAGAAGTTCAATCTGAGAATTCTTCTCTTAGGATGGGACTTACGGGAAGAGATGCTGGTCTGTAACAGATTTTTAACAGCCGTGGAGATCATGAGAATCCATATAGAGTCTAGCTAGCAGGAAGGAGGTAAGCTAGATATTTTCTGCTACAACATGCAACAGGGTTGGTACGACAATTAGGAGACCTCGACCTATAGATCTATACTAATGACGAAGAGCCTGATCAAGGAACGTCAAGTCATTATACAAGTTGAGTCGTCCTTTATGAGCGGCACAGTTTTAGACTCAACAACTCAAAAGATCACGCAGGAATAGCAGAGGTTTATTATACAATGAAAATGGTTCATTTGGGTCAGACCCCAGCAGGTCTGTGAGCAAGTTTATAAATTTCATGAACAGATGACCCAGACCCCCTGCCATTCACTTCAGCAGCTCTGATGCTTCTCTTTTAGCTCACCCCTATTTCTTTAGAGTAGGGTGGGTTCCCTGTGACCAACTGACAGGAGATAAAATACAAATTTAGGACTGGTATAAATATAAGTAATTTCAATATCTTCATTAAAACTAAAAATAGATATTTGCCCCACACATTAGGTGACCCTAATGTACAGCAGTGAAGAAAAATTCTCTAATCAATGCACCATTTGGTAGCAAGTTGATTACTCTAGTCCCCTCGTTAGGGAGCAAAATTTCACCCTTAGTAGGACATATGTGTGTTTGACTGGCTATGGGTTTGCCTTCCTTGCTTTCTCAGTGTGATCAACCAGCATGAGATTCCCAATGAGATAGACTTGGGTCAAGATAGAGAACGAGAGACTGGGCATATAACCACAGGCCCCTGTGATTAAATCATATATCACATTATGATAGTCTCTTGAAGTCTCAGCTCAGGCATCTACAAGATTGGGGCACTATTTTTCAAAATTCTAGATACAAATTCAACTAATGGTCAATATGTAATATTGTGCCCTAGACAGAATACAATGATATGAGAATCAAAGAGTGGAAGTAGCAGTGTCCCTCACCTCCATCACTCCTAGGGACCATCTTGGGCAAGGTGAATTTCTTGTCTTTCAGATTTTAGGAACTCTAGATTAGAGGGTCTGGTTCCTGGAATAAGAATTTTTCTTCCAGGAGATGCAATAAGTCTTCTACTACGTATAAAGCTGTGACTACCACCTTTTGGACTCCTCATGCTGGTAGACCAGCAGGCAAAACAAAACATTATACTGTACTGGCAGGTTAATTGACCCTGATTATCATGAGGAAATAGGTTGGTGCCAGGTAAAGGGGACAAGAAGGAAGATGTTTATAGCTCTGGGGATTCACTAAGTAGCTCTAGTGTTCCCTTAGCCTGTTGATAGCTGTGAATGAACAATTGGAACAATCATGACCTGACAAGGGAAAGTAACCAGAAATGCTAATCCGTGAGGAATGAAGCCCTGGGCTACCCACTAGGCAAGCAACCCAGACCAATAGAAATGCTGTCTGAACATGAGAAGAATAAAGATTGGGTGGTGGAGGAATGAGATTACAGTGTTTACACATTATGGCTAGGGACCACCTGCTGCCATTGGCAAAACCACAATCCCACTTTTGTCTTTATTTCCTATCATTTATTTTCTTTAACCTTTTTCTTTTCTTTTTTTTTTTTTTTTTTTTTTTTTTTTTTGTCAGCAGGTGTTTCCACTCATGAGAGAGAGAGAGACAGAGAAAGCATCTCCTAATAAGGTATAGTCATACTGCAATCCTTTTCCTTCCATTTCTCCTCCTCATAAAGATTGTGGGCACATACTCATGCCCAACATAACTTTTCAAGCCACAGGGTCTGAGAGTCAAACCACAGTTTAATGTCCATGTGGGATCCGGCTTTCTACACATAGCACTTAACCAATACGTTAAGAGGTCAGTTTTGCTTTGTATCATTACTAACAATATTTTATTTTTGAAACAACTGATCATCTTCTCAAAGAGTCAGCGACCGGGACAAGCAGATGGCAAAATGGTTACGTCGCTGGACTCCCATGTAGTTGACTGCAGTTGAGTCCTGGACTGGTGGTTTGAAACTTACACCGGGTGCATGTGCATGCATGCCCAAAATCCCAAGAGGAGAATGGAGGAGAAGGAATTTCAGTGTGACCACCCTCCAGAGGGATGATTTCTAACTTACTATCTCTCTGTCTCTCTGGCAAGTGCACATGCCCTGTAGCAAAAATCTCTCTCTCTAAAAAAAATAAGTCAGTGACCAAACATAGTGAAATTAAGTGGAACACAAATGAATTTGAAGGGCAGCAGGGTTGTCAACAGCAGACTGTCACTGTACCGCAGTTTCCCCTCAGCACTTAGCATTCTCACACAGCGTCTTAAGGCAAGATCCCAAAGCTCTGAGTGAGCCGAGGAATATTCAGTCACAGCACAGGAAAGGCTGGAAGTACTGGGGGATTAATCCCCCCAGGAGCAGTCTTCTACCAGTGATGGATGAGACTTGAAGGATAAACACCTTAGCTTCTAGTCCCTCTAGTGGGGCAACTCTCAGGAATAAATTACATAGTCCCTCCGGGTTGAACTTTAGTTGACAACAGCGGCAGTCTGCTCACTAATGCACCTTTCCTGTTTTCCTTCCCCTCGTTGACTCACTTCCAACACTTCTACCAATGTTTTCTTGGATCATTTGCCAAACAAATTGCTTGTATTCAAATCCTCGTCTCAGGGCCTGTTTCTGGGGGAGGCCAAATTAAGACAATTTAGCAAAACATAGGAAGACTATCAACTCACAAACAAGTTAGTTAAAGGATATGTACCAGAAAAGGTGTTTTGTTTTATTTTTTTTCTCTTTGAGAACTAGAGAAAAAATTCTATTAACTTGATTATTAAATATAGGGAGATGAACATAAAATCCTGTAATAATTATACAAAAGTTAATTTCCAATATTTAAAGCTAATTCAAAGAGGTAATGAGATAAAAAGAGATTAACGTAACCCTTACTGAAATGATCTAAGCAGAAGGAAATATGAAATGTGTTCATAGTAGGAGAAAACATGTTTTAGTTAAATATCTGATTTGCATCTTATTCTTTTGTTGAATCAGGAAAATTAATGACTTGGATAAGTGTTGATGAGTCAGAAGTTACTGGCATTAATCATTGTCAAAATATGTTCCTAAGATCTGCTATAAAGCATTTCTCTGTGTTACCTACGACCAATGTGTCACATATAAATAATAGTGAGAATTGGATGCTATTAGGCAAATAGGATACCCAGCATCCATGGGTTTCTTTTTTTTTTCTTTTCTTTATTTTTTTGGAGAGGTTTTCGCTATAGGGCGCATGCACTCGCCAGACAGACAGAGAGAGACAGAGAGACAGAAAGCAGGAAATCACCCCCCAGGGGGGATGACCACGCCGCAATCCCTTCTCCTCCATTCTCCTCTCAGGATCTTGGGCACGCACGCACACACGCCTGGCGTGTTTTAAGCCAACAGGTCCGGGACTTGAACCACGGTCGACTACATGGGAGTCCAGCGACATAGCCATTACGCTAACTGCTGGTCCCCATCCATGGGTTTCTTGAAGGATCTGTACACATAGGAGTTTCTTTTTAGAGGCATTTGCTATCCTAAATGATAAAACTGGTTTGCAGCATCTGTAACTTTTGCCTGAGGCTTAAGATCTATAAAGGGGTCTCCATCTTCTATATCCAAGGTACACATCTTACCTTCATCCTGATGATAAGTCAGAAAGAATTGGGAATGCTGAAGAACACATATAAAATAATTCAAAGAAAAATTTAAACATAAAACCAAAAACAAACCAAAAATGGCCAATGCTGAGAAGTATTACAGATAAAGTAACTATGAAAGCAGACAAAGGAGATGCAATATATATGCAATATCTGAACTGAAGAAAAGGACAAACAAAACAGACAAAAATATTTGAAAATAACCTAGATGACAATTTTGTGAAAATAAAAATAAATGCATCCACAGAGTGAAAGAATGAAATAATGTCAGAAAATAGGATGCAAAAGTGTGACCATCAAGACATACCCCGAGGGACCAGCAATTGTTGTAATAGCTATGTTGCTGGACTCCCATGTAGTCAACAGTTGTTTGAGTCCCAGACCCAGTGGCTTAAACTCACACTGGGTGTGTGTGCATGTGTGCCCAAGATCCTGAGAGGAGAATGGAGGAGAAGGGATTGTGGCATGGCCATCTCTCCGGGGGGTGATTTCTTGCTTTTTGTCTGTCTCTTTCTGGTCTTTCTGGCAAGCGCATGCACCCTATATAGCAAAAACTTCTCCCCCCAAAAAAGACATACCCTAAAATCAAAGGTTATTAAGTGAGTAGTGTATTCATAGGGGACAATATAAACTAGGGGACAATAACAGAAATTTTTCCCAACTCTGAGGCAGTGGTAATACACTGCTCAAGAAAACCTGGATCCTTTGGGCCAACAGGTGGCATAGAGGCTAAGGTGCCAGATCCCACATGGCTGACTGCAAGGTTTGAGCCCAGGTCCCAGTGACGAAAATCACTCTAGGCACCTATGCATGCACGTCCAAAATTCCAAGAGGAGAATGGAGAAGAAGGGCTAATGATATGGTCATCCCCCTGGGGGATGATTTGGTGATTTTGCACTTTCTCCTTTCTCTCTCTCTGTCACTCTGGAAAGCCTACAGGCCCTATAGCAAAAAAATAAAAGAAAAAGAGAGAGAGGGAGAGAAGCTGGATCTCACATGGCTATAGAGATTGAAATCCCTGGCCTGCTTGGCCTGAAACATGCCAGTTACACACATGTGTGTCCAAAAGCAACAGGTTGGAGGACTGGAGGAGGGGAATCATGGAGCAGCTAGATCTTACAAAGAGTGTTTTCTCTCTGTCATGTTCAGATTTACCTCCTAGTCTGCAGACTGGAAGTCCAAGATCAAGGTGTTTGGCAGGTTCAGTTTCTCTCGAGGCCTTCCTCCTAGGTTTACAGCTAAGATTTTGCTGTGTCATCATGTGGCGGTGTTTTTTCTTTTGAACTCATTTTATTATCACTAACTTTAGTGCACTTTTTGTTGCTGTTGTACATCATATATTCAATTTTTATTTGTCATGCGACCTTTTATCTGTGTACATGCATTCTTGATTTCTCTCCTGATCAGGACATCAGTCATATTGGATTAAGACCCCCCCCCCATGACCTCATTTACCCTTAGTTACTTCCTTGACAGTCATTGGGGATTAGGGCTTCAACGTAACCATTTTAGGGGGGCCAAGCTCATAACAGGCCATCAGAAGAAATGTTCAGTCTTCTACTAGAGGATGATAGCAGGCTTACTTCACACAGCCCTGGGTAACCATCAAGTTGGGTAAAGCAAAAGATAAGAGAGTGTTCTTAATCATTTTATAGCCAGGCAGGTTGTTTTTAAGTATTAAAAACCTGTACTTGTTAATGTGTATAAACTCAGGTAAGTATTTCTCCTGAGCCCTTCTTGATGACAAAATTTAAGGTGAAGTCCACTTAATGAATCAATGGAACAATCATAATTTAAATACATATATGTGGAGCCAGTGGCGTGGTGGTAAAACAGTGCTCTGCAGAGCTGAGCCACACTGAAGGGTTCCAAGCTTTTTTTTTCTTTTTTTTGAGAGGTTTTTGCTATGGGGCGCATGCGCTCGCCAGACAGACAGAAGGAGACAGAGAGATAGAAAGCGAGAAATCACCCCCAGGGGGGATGGCCAGGCCGCAATCCCTTCTCCTCCATTCTCCTCTTGGGATCTTGGGCACGCACGCACACGCGCCCGGCGTGAGTTTTAAGCCACCGGGTCCGGGACATGAACCGCAGTTGACTATGTGGGAGTCCAGCAACATAGCCATTACGCTGACTGTTGGTCCCAAGGATTCCAAGCTTTGACTAGAGACTTCTCTCATGGTTGCAGGGGCACGTGTGTCCATGATCTGGGGCGAGCTGAAGCTGGTGGTGGATTGCTGGGACAGGACCCACTTGGGAGTGTTTCTCTTGCTCTGTCTCTCTTACTCATGGGACAAAGAAATGAACTTAAAAAAATCCATACAGAGACATATTCACATTAATAATAATAGAACTAAATTTAAGTAACTACTACAATTATGATTATGCATTAGAATGTGTAATAAACCCCAAAGTGGTAATAAATAAATAAATAAATAAATAAATAAATAAAAAAAAATAAATAAATAAGACAGTGGGTCAGACATCTGAAGTATAAGGAAAAATTCAATGAAAATTAATTAGTTCAACAAAAAATATGCACAAGAAGGTTCATAAGAGTACTATTCATGTACCTGAAATTAAAAACGATCCAAGGGTCAGATGATGATGCAGAGATAAAAATAGCACTCTGTGAGGTAATTCCACATGGAAGCAGTCCTGGTTCAAGGAACCTTCCCGATTATACCAGGCAGGCACTTGCCTCCAAGTCAGGCTGGGTGAAGGCCGGGGTTGGGTTGCAACTTTGAGATCCTTGTAGGGCTTCTCTCTCTTTTTATCTCTCTCTCACTCATGCAATAAATAAATAACTGTAAAAAATACAAATACCCATCGATGATAAATAAATAAATGGTTATGCATTCCAACAATGCAACATAATACAGCAATGAGACTAGGTAGATCATTAAAAATAATAATATAACTACATCTCAGAATGTAAGAAGAGAAAGAAGCCAGACAAAAGATTTCATGCTATTTTATTACTAGACATAAACCTCAAAAATTAGCAAAATTAACTTATATGTTGAAACTCAAAACAGGGGGTAGGCTGAAAAGTTGGCTCAAAAATGTGGGACTTCTTGGGACCAGCAGTTAGCGTAATGGCTATGTCGCTGGACTCCCATGTAGTTGACCGCGGTTCGCGTCCTGGACCCGGTGGCTTAAAACTCACGCCGGGCGCGTGTGCGTGCGTGTCCAAGATTCCGAGAGGAGAACGGAGAAGAAGGGATTGCAGCGTGGCCATCCCCCCTGGGGGGTGATTTCTCGCTTTCTGTCTCTCTGTCTCTGTCTGTCTGGTAAGCGCGCGCGCCCTATAGCAAAAACCTCTCAAAAAAAAAAAAAAAAATGAGGGACTTCTGAGTTACTGATAATGTCCTATTTTTCGATCTGGGTGCTGGTAATATGCGTGCCTTCATTTTATATAAATTCATTGACCTCTACACTGTTGAACTGTTCACTTTTATGTATGTATGCTACACATTAAAAAAAAAAAGAACCAGTTAAATTATGAAAAGTGACTTAGAAGACTTGATTTTTTTTTTTTTTTTAACAATCAAGTACAAGGCAATGATCGGTGAAACAGATAAGCAAGATTAATATCTTATCATTTTATTAGCCCTACTTTTAAGTCTAATAAAGATCTCAGGTTAAGGAGATAAAACATTTTGACTCTGCATTCCCAGACACATTTTTGCTTTTGGAGAACAGGCATTGCTTAGAATAAAAAGAGGTATTACAGTCCACTTTCAGTTAATAAGTGAAGATATTAGGCTGAAACCTAATGAGGGAGGATATGAGGGAAAAGGACATATCAGGGCAAATCTCAGTCCTTGAAAGATTAAAATCTCTGTGGACACACCATGCCTCTACTTCAAAGTCTGGCTTGCTTTGCTTAGCATTGTATGTCCCCGCTTAATCTATTCTGAATGTCTGCATTTCATGACTGAAGCGGAGAGACTGGAAGGTATATAAAAGCAGGGAGGCCAACTAGATACTAAGAGACAGTCTAGGATATACTGGGGGCGAGAGGGAGGGAATCAGGATAAACATACTTAATGGATTAAAAAAAATGAAGATTTATCTGATGATAATATATATGACAATATCTCTGACTGGACTAATACACACTGTATTCATGCTGAGTAAAACCATTTCCTACACTGTAAAGATGTAGCATGGTCAAATATAAACGAAAATAATAATAAACCTCTGTGGAGAGCAATGATTTAAAGGATGTCGTAAACACTGAAAAATCAGACACTCTCAGAGAATCTTAAAGGGAAATTTTAGTTAAAATGATTAACTTCTGACACACTTTAAGAGTTCACCTTCCAGATCCACTCAAAGGCAAAGGCCTATTTTTTTTTTCCTACATCCTGAAAATATTTGAAATCCATTGTTTCTCTGCCACGTTGGTGTCTGTCGCAGTCCAGGGATAATTATTTTTGAATTATTGTACGGTTTTTCTCTTTAGTCTCATGCGCCCTCAGATTCTTCTCCATGGTGTAGCCAGTGGTCTTCCCGAAAGGTGACCATGTTAGACATTACCCAGCCCTGGGCTCCTAGGAAACAGCTTTGATGAAAAAGTCCCTCACTCTTCCGTATTCCAGGATAGGGCACTTTGCAAAGAACGCACGAAACCTGGACCAACTCACAACTAACCCCTTGTCTCCTGAAGACACCACCATATTCAGACTCTCCAAATTCCCATTCTTTGCCACATAAGTAATTAGTTTGTCGCACCCACCGACCACTAATGGACAAAATGCCTGCTAATTTCACTTGAAGAAACTTCAGTTATTTATTTTTTTTCTTTTTCCCACAGGTTCTTACATTTTGACCCATACTCTGCAGACACCAGCACACAGCCATGCTGTGGAATAGACTGGGAATAGACTGACCTCAGGGTAAAACACAGGCTGATCTATCCAGTCACACCACTTCCATCCATTTGTCTCATTTCTCCACACTAGACTTATTTCCTCCTCCCGTAAAAGAAAAGCCCTTTTCCGCTTGGCCTTTGAAATGTTTGCAGGTGTTGTGACTGTAGGAGCCTCCCATTGCCATAACCCTTAATGGTGCGCCTCTCTTTGGTATAATCATCATTTCGAATAAGGGCTCTCCTTACCTAAATCTGGATTTGTTTTTATGAGACAAATCAAAAGTATAACCCATGCCACCCCCCTACTAAAAACTTTATTTTCCTTTTACTGTTTTTAAGTTAAATCTTGAATTCCTCTGTTTATGAGTCTCTTCCTGGCCCAGTTTATCCCATTACTACATTCCTTGAATCCTCTCTCTTTTCACTCCTAAACCATTTCCTTTGCTATAGCCCTTTCTCATGCTGTCTTGTGAGTCTTTGCAGTTACATAAGTTATCTCCTCTGGAATTTAGACTTTACAACTCTTCTTCCCCCCCCCCCTTTTTTTTTTTTGAGAGGCCTTTTACTATAGGGCATGTGTGCTCATGAGAAAGACAGAGTCAGAAAGCGAGAAATCATGCCCCAGGGGGGATGGCCACGCTGCAAACCTTTCTCTTCCATTCTCCTCTCAGGATCTTGATCATGCACACACACACACGCCTGGCATGAGTTTAAGCCTCTGGGTCCAGGACGCGAACTGCGGTCGACCACATGGGAGTCCAGCAACATAGCCATTATGCTAACTGCTGGTCCCCTCCCCCTTGTCTTGCCCTCAGTCTTTCTAGATTTGTCCTCCTTATCTCTCAGGCCTTAAGTCTTAGGGCTCCTTCATCCTGGAGCCCTTCCTGAAACTATCTCATAAATAGCTCTTTTTAAGTTCTTTTGGAAATGTGTTCTCTTCCTCATACAGTTAGTTACTGCAACAGCTCCTAAAATGACCTCTATCATTAGATTTCTTCTCTCAAGAAAACAGAGACTATGTGCTTTTTCTTACTGCATCAGTAGTATTTATTACTTGGAAGATATTCAAGAAATATTAATTATCTAAGTGCCATTGAATTAATTGAGTGAAAGAATGAGTTGATTTCTTGGACACACAAGAAGCAGAAATCAAAATGGCAGAATCTTCCACTGGCAAAGAAAACTTTATTAGTATTGTTTTGGTTACAAGTGACAAGAACTCAATTTGAATTATCTTAAACCAAAAAGGAGTGATGGTTATTGATTTCATAAGAAAATTAAGGTAAGGTACATGTGGAACAATTAGAGATTTCTCAAAAGCAACTTTCTAGAAACTTAATTTAGCTAAATCAATCTGGAATTGGTTTTGCTTTAGGAGCACCTTAAATAAAGAGTTTGAATGTGATTTCAGATCTGAGCTCATTGAGTTCAGTTTGTCACTGTTTTTTTTTTTTCCATATGAAATCTTTCATCTCAGGCCCCACTGGACAATAAAATGAGGACAGTAGAGCTCCCTCTCCTCACAGCCCTTTCAAGATAATTTTCCAGAGCAGCAGAGTTTTTTTTTTTTTTTTTTTTTCCTTTTTTCTTTTTCTCCCCCACTGGTTTCTATAAAAATTCTGAAATATACTATGAGATAACTGGTCTAAGTCACGTGCACCCCCTGAACCAATCACTATGAGGAGCAGAATGTAGTTCCCTATTTGGTTGAAGGATATATTATATACCCGTGCCTGCATATGGAGGGGGAGCCATGGCCAAGATGTCTCAGAATTGAGACAGAGCTAAATCTCCAGCCCCATATTAATGGTGTTTTCACACTCGCACCATAAATAGAGACAAAGGCCAAGTGGTCCCTTATAGGAGGTGGTAGAGTTGGGCTGTGGACAAATAAGCCAGAGCCCTGATGCCCTCGGGACATGCTTTCTCCACTTCGTGCTGTTGCTTTATCCGCAGGATTGAAACCATAATGGGTATCTCACTTTCCTTGTTGCTATTCAACAAATATGACTGCTCATTACTTTTTAGCATTTTAAAAAGTCTATTATTTATTTATAAATATTTATTTCCTTTTCCATAGTAAGTCACAACGATATTATTGCATTTCTGAACAGACACTTGAAGAAGTTTGCTATAGAGACCAGCAGATGGCACGGGTGGTCTAATTCTATAGAGAACTAAAACTCACTGGGTTGGAAACCAGCAGATAGCATAATGGTTATATTGCTGGACTCCTACAGGGTGGACCATGGTTCAAATCCTGGACCCAGCAGCTTGAATCTTATGTCGGGCACATGTGTGTGTGCTGAAAATCCTGAAAGGAGAATCAAGGAGAAGGGATTGTGGAATGACCACCCCCCCGGGGTGTGATTTCTCGCTTTCTGTCTGTCTGTCTCTGTCTCTCTGGTGAGGGCACATGTCCTATAGCAAAAGTCTCTCTTATAAAAAAAAAAAGAGATTTGCTCTAATCATAGGAAACAAATGTATAGATCCACTAAACATTTCTCACACAAGGCAACAACAATAATCACATCTTATTAACCTGGAGGAAATATGAAAACTAAAGGGTGATCAAAATGTCCCAATACATTACACAAAACATCTACCACATTAATTTTTTTAATGTCAACTCTATAACCCTGTAGAAGTCAGAAAAAAAAAAAAGCATAGTACAATTCAAACAATACAGAGGGCTCTTGGTACCATTTTCCAAAGTTGATGTGTCTTTTCTCCAATCACTTCTAATCTTGACTTTATGAAACTCTTCTCTCTATTCTGTCCATTTCTCTCCAAGTGCATGAAAAAAAATTCTCTGTAAGTAGATCTTAATTGAATTAAAGAGCAAATTAATCATTCCCTCTAGATATTCCACATTGCCTCATCAAACTAGAAAACAATTCAAACCTGGCTTGCCTCTAACTAGAAGCCACATTTTAAGAACTTGTTCTGAAGAACAGAAAGGCTTCCAGTAGGTGAGAGCAACTAAGGTAATTTCAATATGGGTGACTACAGGAACAAATTCCTAGGCTCTGTTATTCTCTTTGTTGAAACCTATTCTTTTGGAAAATCGTTTTCTTTCGCTATTGGACAACAAAATGCATTGTCAAGAAATTTTATAGCAATAATTATAAAAGATGTCCATTTGAACCCATTGAGGTCTCACTGATTTTATAACACCCAGCAGACCTCCTGCAGGAGAACACTATATTTATGTGAGCAATATATGCGAGAATTGAGATCGTAAAATTAAATGACCACATAGAACTGTCATTTATATGATGAGCGCCTACATATGTGAAGGCTGGTTTATTTTGCAGCGTCGGGTTGCATTAAATGGTCCACTCTCAGGGAACGTTTTTAATCACGCATTTCTTCACTCTTTCTGCAGTATTACACTTGAAGGACTGGTAAGCAGTTTGCTATGAAATGCTAAATGGTTACTGGCACTGCTATTCTGACAGAAGAGCTCACTAAAATAGAAGTACAGTACATATTGTATGCAATTGTTTTATGAGGGACATTATGGTTACTAGAATAACATTTCACCATTACCAACTGCTGAGAGAAAAGTCATTAAGATATTTGGCAAGCCAGTGCAATTTTTCAACAGAGCTATAGTACAAGACCTTAGAACAGCTTCCATAGAGAGAGGCTGACTGTCTCATAAGGAAGAAGAAGAAGAAGAAGAAGAAAAAAAAAAAAAAAGAGGAATTAAGTCTCAAGGCTTCTATGTGGTTTTATTTATAGTAATTTAATTTCAGAGACCAATGAGAAAGTTACAGGATATGTCATATCCTGTGTCCAAAGAAAAGCAGAAAATGCTTGCATGTGGAATATGCATATATTGTTGCTTAGATGTGAAATACATACAAGTAATACAAGTATTTCCTATGTGTGCATGCGTTTGCATATGTATGTGTATATGTAAAAGATTAATCTCTTATAGTAAGTCTTACGACATGGTCAGTAAAGTAAAATTAACCTTTTCCCAGGGAGCTTGCCTTTGTGAAGAGATGAAGTTCTAACACTTAATTTCTTGTTTTGTTTCTTTTTAAATAAAGAAGACTTTCATGGATGGGCTGGAGTGACAAATGTTTTTGTTATATATATATATATGTATATATACATAAGTTTGTGTGTATATGGACTTTTTTGTGTCTGCAATATCAATAGCTTTCTGATTGCTAAACTGACCACCTCTTCTTGCCAATGCTGTTTTCTGATGCTACTTCTTTCCATTTTATTATTTCCAGAAAGAAACACCAGCATTCACCAAAAACAAATACACACTGGACTATGTGTCTAAAATAACAAAAAAGAAAAAAGCCAGATTGGAATGATTTAGTCAAATATGATCGTATATGAATAATCATTGAGCCAATGCTAAACTATTTGATTCTAATCTTTGCTGTGGTCCCCTTAGTAAGTAGCAAGCCACCTTACACGGTAAAGCCCTAGTCAGTAATTATTAGTTTAATGACTATTCAAAAAAAGCACATTGGAGATATTCTGAAAAATAATAAAGTCAAATGAATATTTTAAGTGATCTGAAAACTGAATTCTATTTCTGTATATTCAAGACTTTGGACTCTCTTTAGGAAGGTCTTGAGTTTCCTCGTAACAGTTATAAAGGAAAAGGAAAAGATATTTAATGAATTTAGTTAAAAAAAAACCAGACCGGCGAATTCACTACAGGTTTTATTCTTTGGGATTTCAGTGCATATGGAAAACTATAAGACTATATGGAACTTGGAGAAGCATCATGTTTAGATCAATCATCACCATCACGTGATATTTCTATCACGCCTTCTGTGACTTATTTTTTGCATGCCAGCTGTTAATCTGCTCAGTAACTGATAATAAAGCTAACCAATATCACTAAAGTCAATGTAAAGAACACCTTTTTTTTAATGTAAATTTGAATATTACCAAAGAGAAGACAGTGTTCTTGATGGAAAGGATGATTCCTAACAAAAAGATAAAATAAACCCTTTACTGATACTCTAATAATTTCTTTTCTAATTTGTGCACTTTATTTTATTATTTTGCTTTTTAGAGGTTTTTGTTAGGGAGTGTGTGTTTACTAGAGGGAGAGAGAGAGAGGAAGAGGGGAAGTGAGAAGTCATCCACCACGAGGGATGGCTACACTGCAATTCCTTCTCCAGTCTCCTGGGATCTTGGGTACATACACGCATGTGCCTAGCATAAGTTTCAAGCCGCCGGATACGGAACTCAAACTGCGGTCAGTCATGTGGAGTCCAGCGATGTAACCACACCATTTGCTGGCCACTGATTCATGCACTGAAAAACAAAAACAAAAAAACAACTATACAGTGTCATATACAGATGGAATAACTACGACCTACTTTATTTCAAAGTAACAAGTTTCATTACTTATATCTCATCATGGCTAAATTTCTTGGGAAGAAAAGCTGATGCAGCATTAGTCAGTCATTGAATGTCTTTCTTCTTTATTTTTTTAGGTTTTTGCCATAAGGTGCGTGCACTGGCCAGAGATGACAGAAAGAGATAGAGTGAGGGAAAGTGAGTAATCTCTTGTCTTCCATTTTCCTCCTGGGATCTCGGACACACCTGTTAATGTACCCGGCGTGATTTTCAAGTCACCAGGCCTGGGACTCGAACTGCAGTGGGCCATGTGGGAATCCAGCTCTGTAAGCATCACACCATCTCCTGGCCCTAGACCTGACAACATTTAACTTTTTATTTTCTGTTTCTTCTCCTTTTTTTTTTTTCCTTTTTCTTTATCACTCTCTTTTTAAATTCATTTTTTCTAGTATCTCCTAGTCTTGTACATGGCCCATGGCAGGTTGTATTCAAATGGACAAATGAGTAAATATAATGAATTAATCCATAATTAGAATAAAAAAGTAAAGGAATAGTTTTCACTATTGTCACTTAATACATTTCCTATATTAAGAACATACATTTAGGGGGCTGGCAGGTGGTGTGGTGGTTAAGGGTGCTAGACTCCCATATGGCTGACTACAGTTCGAGTCCTGGACCCGGTGGCTTGCTTTCTCACTTTCCCTCTCTTTGTTCCTCTCTGGCCAAATTAAAAGAAATAAATAAAGCTAAATAAAATAATAATTTTTAAAAAAATGTAAAAAAGAACATACATTTAATCTTTCACAGTGGAAAATATAAGAATCTTATTATGTATTTCTCTTACATAGGTATTAAAGATGTTATCATGTCTGATAAGAAAAAATACAAGCATAGTGCAGAAAACTTTCAAAAACGTTTTAGCACAGAAAGCACTGTTTTTGCCAGACTGTTCAGAATTTTGGTGTCTGTGGCACAGCAGATACCTTAAAAATGCTGAACAGCAGCACTTGGAAAAAGATTTTAAGAAAATATATACTTTGGTTTAAAGAGAGCTGTGAAAAAACGCCTGGTAAACAAAATAGCCTTATTTTTTCTAAGTTTTCAAGGCATGTGACCCTGGGGAAAGCTTAATTAAATTCAATGAAGAAAAAAATTAAATCATAAAAGTTGAATAAGTCAAAATATGAAATATTCAATTATTATTGCCTGTGGGGTTTGTTTGGTAAATATTTCATCCAGTCCACACTCAGCCCTCCTCTTTCCCATCTTTTAAGGGCTGTCTGGGGAATAAGCCCACGCTTCCCCACTCAGTTGCAAGACTTCCTTTTAGTCTTCTTATAATTTATTAAATGATGTTTTTAGAAACATAAGTACTTCAAGTTCTCCTTTTTACTGCTTTGTGTGTTGTTCCTTTCACCCACAGAATTGCTACAATTAGAGAACATTAGGGCATCAGTCCACCCTTTGGGGTTTTAGGCATAATTGTTTATTTTATGGAAGTGCTTCCAGCCCTGCCTCAAATACACTATCTTAAACATCTCAATATGACATAACCCTCCCAAGATGGAGGAGATTTGGTTTCATTCTGTATTCCGAAGTGGCCTCAGAAGTGGTTCTCATTTATGTTCCAATTTCTGAAATAATAATGTAGCCATCAGAGTTCATCATATTACTTTTCTGCTATGTACTTGTTTAGGAAACGTGAGCCCAATGAGAATATCAAGCATGGTTTAAAATGCATTACATATGCGTAAACCTCTAAGAACTTAGTCTATGCTGAAATAAATTACCTAGGGTTTAGATGTGTATTAATACAACATCAATACCTCATTTTATTTTGATTTGCTTTATTGTGCTTTGCAGATAATTGAGTTTTTTGTTTTGTTTTGTTTTGTTTTTGTATTTTTTTTTTAATGAATCAGAGGTTTGTGACAACCTCTATCCAATGACTTTTGGCACCTTGCCCCAGTGTTATTTCTGTGTCACCATTTTCATAATTCTCATAGTAATTCCAACTTTATTATTATTACTAAATCTGTCATGATAATCTGTGATCACGGATCTTTGGTGTTACTATTGTAATAGTTTTGAGATGCCATGAATCATTCCGCTGTGAGATGGTGGACTTAATCAATAAATGGTGTATAGATACTGACTGCTCCACCAATCCATTGTTCCCTCTTCTCTTTCCTACTATTTGGGCCTCCTTCTTCTGTGAGACATAGTGATACTGAGCCCATTAATAACCATATAATGACCTCTTAAGTACACGCATGAAAGGAAGCATGGCATCTCTCTCACTTTAAATCAAAAGTTAGAAATGATTAAGCTTACTAAGGGAAAGCTGTGACAGCCCAAAAGTTATACCTCTTTCTTGTACTGAGTATTAGGTCAAGTTGTGAAGACAAAGGCAAAGATCTTGAAGGAAATTGAGAGTGCCACTCCGGTGAACACATGAATAATAGGAAAGTGAAACAGCCTTATTGGCGACCTGGCGAAAGTCTTAGTGAAATGGATAGAAGATTAAGCCAGCACAACCTTCCCTTAAATCAAAGCCTAATCCAGAGCAAGCTGTAACTGTTCAATCCTATGATGGTGGAGAGAGGTGAACAAGCTGCAGAAGAAAAGCTGGCAGGGGTTGGTGCCTGAGGTTGAAAGAAAGAAGACATCTCTATAACATACAAGTGAAGTTTGGTCACAAGGACTGATAGAGAGGTGCCACAAATTATCCGGAAGATGTAGCAGAGGTGATGGATGAAGATGTTACACTAAACAACAGATTTTCATTGCAGATGAAACAGCCTTCTGTTAGGTGATGTAATACCGGATCGTCATAGCTATGGAGAAATCAATGACCGTCTTCAAGCGTCAGAGGACAGGCTATCTTGTTAAGGGTGAACGCAACTGATGACTTTAAGTTGAAGTCAATGTTTCCTTACCATTCTGAAAATCCTAGGGCACTTAAGAATTGTGCTAAATCTACTCTCCCCACTTCCTACTCTCCTCCTTCAAGCAAAGCCTGGAAGACAGCACATTTGCTGGCAGTATGGTTTATCGAATATTTTACCTATTCTTGGACCTACTGCTCAGGAAGAAGGATTCCTTTTAAAATATCACCTGCTCATTGACAGTGTAACTGGTCATCCAAGAGCTCTGATAGCAATGTACAGAGAGATTAATATAGGCCTGCCAACACAGCATCTATTGGGTCTGGCAGGGGGCGTGGTGATTGAGGTGCTGAAGTCCAATATGGCCAATTGTGGTTCAAGTCCCACACCTGGCGGCTTTCTTTCTTTTTCATTTTCCATCTCTCTCTCTCTCTCTCTCTCTCTCTCTCTCTCTCTCTCTCTCTCAGGCTAAATTTTTTAAAAATGATAATACTAAATAAAATGAAATAACATAATTCTTAAAAAAAAAGTACACACACAACATCCATTCTACAACCCATGAACTGGAAGTCATTTCTATTTTCAAGTCTTATTATTTTTAAAAATACATTTCATAAAGCTATAGCTGAGCTGGCCCTGTCTCACAGTGGTTAAATGCTGTGCTTAGGGAGCCGGATCCCACATGGCTGATTGCAATGTGAATCTCAGCCCTGGAGGTTGAAAAACACAGGTACAGATGCATATGTGCCCCAAATCCTGACAGGATGGGACCCACTGGGGGCGTGCTTTCTTTGCTCTCTGTTTCTCTCTCTGGTGAATGCACTTACCCTCTGGCAATACAGTAAAATAAAAAAAACAAAACAAACAAAAAATGGAAGGCTATAGCTGTCATAGATAGTGATTTCTCTGCTAGATCTGGGCAAAGTCAATTGAAAATCTGGAAAGGATTTGTTATTCTGGATGGCATTAAGAACATTTGTAATTCATAGAAGGAGGTCAAAATAGCAATGTGACCTGGAGTTTAGAAAAAGTTGATTCTGGGACCAGCAGATGGTGTAATGGTTACATTGCTGGACTCCCACATAGCTGACTAGTTCAGTCCTGGACCAGGTGGCTTAAAACTCATGCCAGGCACATGTGCGTGCATGTCCAAGATCCTGCGAGAGAATGGAGGAGAAGGGATTGCAGCATGGCCATCCTCTCTGGGGGGGAGGTAGGGTTGATTTCTTGCTTTCTGTCTCTCTGACAAGCACACACACCCTATAGCAAAAATCTCTCACTAAAAAGAAAAAAAGAAAGAAAAAGAAAAAGTTGATTCCAACCCTCATTGATGAATTTGAGGCATTTAACACTTTTCTGGAGGAAATATCAGCTAATATGGTGTCAATAGTAAGAGAACTAGAATTAGAAGTGGAGCAAGATGATGTGACTGAATTGTTGCATTCTTGTAATAAAAGTTTAATGAATATAGATGAGAAAAAAAGGTGGTATCTTGAGATGAAATCCACTGCTGGTGAAGATGCTGTGAACATTGTTGAAATGCCAGTAAAAGATTTAGACTATCACGTAAACTTAGTTGATAAAGCAGTAACATGGTTCAAGAAACCAACTGTAATTCTGAAAGAAATTCCACTGTAGGTAGAATGAAATTATGAAATTGATTATCTGAATATATCTATCTGAACTATGAAATACTCTTTTGTATGGCAAAATAGTAAAAGTGGGATATTCATTTGATGCAAAAAATGTATCCATTTCTAATTTAGTCTCCAGACTATATCATTCATTCAGTGACACTTGAAATATATAGATAACAGGATCAGCAGAAGGCCTGGTGGTTAAGGATGCTGGACTCCCATATGGTCAACCATGGTTCAAGTCCCAGACCTGATGGCTCTTTCTCTCTCGCTCTCTCTCTCTCTCTCTCTCTCCCCCTCCCCCTCACCTCTGGTCAAATTAAAATAAATATATAAATAAATAAGTAAAGTTAAATAAAATAATTCCAAAATAGATAGATAGAGGATAGATAGATAGACAGGTAGATAGATAGAAACAAGATGGCTCCTATTCATCAGGATGACTCTTGACACCAAAGCACTTACGCAATTATCCTCAAAGCAGCAAACTATTACCAAAGTGATTTATGTGCTGTCTCTAGGATACTTTTAAACTCATATCCATCACATGGACACAATACAAAATTCAACTGAGAATTCAAACTTTAGCTCAGAAAGAACATCTTAGCTAAAAATGCAAGTGCAAATTAAAATAGGAAAATACATATCAGAGAACCACAGTTAATTAAATATTTATTCTCAAATTTAAAAAAATGTCAGTATTCTTACATGGCTGTAAGTGATACTGCAAAAAGGACAGAAAAAAAAGACGTTCTCTGATTTTGAGCACTCTCATGAGTTGATGTACTATTCAAGATATATAAACTAAGATGTGACTGTTTTTCTAAAATCTGTTAGTTGATTTTAATATTGAATTAGGGATTTCCCTGTTCAAATGCTGCAACATGGAAAATTCACACATTCGGTTTGAATATAATGGTCTTAAAAATGATAATATGGAAAAAAATTACCTGACTGATAAGCTAATAGTGACATCATATCTAATATGAGATGTTGCTGTCAATATGGTCTATTATATTTAATATTAATACCCACTTGTGGGGAGATACTTTATTGAAATTTTAAGTAATATGCTCTTTCCCATTCCACACTCACAGATTCCTTCATTTTTGCACTCTAATCTCCCCCTCAATACCCTCCACCCTTACCCATAGCACCTAGACTTCACCATGGTCTCCAGTGAAGCTGTATTATTGGAAAGAGTGTGAACAAGTGGTTAGAATGAAAAGATAGGAAAATGAGCTGAATAAACAAGTCTCTAAGGAAGACATCTGAACAGCCAAAAAGCATATGAAAAAATGTTTAACATCCCTCATCATAATGGAGATGCAGCTCAAAACTACAATGAGATACCACCTAACCCCAGTCAGAATGGCAAAAATTAAATAAATAAATAAATAAATAAGTGCTGGAAGGGATGTGGTAAAAGGGGAACTCTCCTACATTGTTGGTGGGAATGTAAATTGGTCCAGCTGCTGTGGAGCACAATACAGAGGTTTCCTCAAAGACCTTCAAACAGAACTATCAAGTGATCTAGCAATTCCAGTCCTGGGTATCTACCCAAAGGACAGGAGAATGTTCAGTCAGAAAAGTGCTTACATGTCTATATTTATTGTGGCATTATTCCTGATTGCTAAGATATGGAACCAACCCAAATGTTCACACACACATATGAATGGATTGAAAAAGTGTGGCACATATACTCTATGGAATACTATTCAGCCATAAAAATCAACAAGACCCTGGCATTTGATAGAAAGTGGACAAATATAGAAGATTTGTTGCTGAGCGAAGCAAGTCAGGCTATGAAACAGAGACATTGCATGTCTCCACTTAACATATACTGACTGTCTGTACTCTATGTAGAGACTGAACGACTGGAGGACATAAAAACATTGAAAATTGTTATGGACACTAGGGACAAAGTGGAAGGAGCGTGGGAGAGGGGAAGAGTGTAGTAAAGGAAATTTGGGGAAAAAATAGAGAGGTAAGACATATGTGGGACACAGAAATGGTTTATTACCTATTGATGATGATGTGTATAGAATTCTCAACTGGACTGAGGTGTATATCATGCTGGGTAAGTCCCTTTACAATCTAAATGATGTATAGCAGTTGAATGTATTAATAATAATAATAATAATAATAATAATAATAATAAAAGAAACACAGACTCCTGAGATAGACTCTTGAAGTTCAAATGCCAGTTTTGTAGGTTGACAAAACAATAACTCTGGGCATGTTATTTATTTATTTTAAAGAGATTTTGCTATAGGGCATGTGTCTCTCTTTCAGAGAGACAGAGACAGAGAGACAGAGGGACAGAAAGCAAGAAATCACCCTTCAATGGAGGATGACCATGGTGCTATCTCTTCTCCTCCATTCTCCTCTCAGGATCTTGGCCACTTACACACACACACTCAGCATGAGTTTTAAGTCACCAGGTCCAGGGCTCAAACCACAGTCAACGACGTGGGAGTCCAGTGAAGTAATCATTATGCTATGTGCTGGTCCCGTGGGCAAGTTATTTAACTTCTTTTTTTTTTTTTTTTTGAGAGATTTTCACTATAGGGCGTGTGCGCTCGCCAGACAGACAGAGAGAGACATAGAGACAGAAAGCGAGAAATCACCCCCTGGGGGGATGGTCACGCCGCAATCCCTTCTCCTCCATTCTCCTCTCGGGATCTTGGGCACACACTCACACGCGCCTGGCGTGAGTTTTAAGCCACCGGGTCCGGGACGCGAACCATGGCCGACTACGTGGGAGTCCAGTGACATAGCCATTATGCTAACTGCTGGCTCCCAAGTTATTTAACTTCTGCATGGCTTAGTTTCCTCACATATAAAATAAGGCTATTTTATAATTTAAGTGAGTTCATATTCATAAATTGCTTAGAATAGCACTTGCCACAACATAAACATTAAATATTTGCTATTCTTAATTGTTACTATTCTCAAAGTTTAGTGATCCCAACGTCAAAACAGAATGCGTTTTTTTTCACTCCTAAAGATGATATCAAAAGATGACAGGCACAGGCAAAAACAGTTTTCTGTCATTCAGGGAGCGTGAACATATGAAGGTGCCCAAGCAAGCCCCACCCACCACCAGCCCCCAAGGAAAGATGGGAGCCAGAGCAGTCCAGTGACCTGAGCTTACCGTGAGCCTACTTCTGACCTCACCCATTGGTCTGATGCATATCTGTTTCTTGAAATTCTGTCTGGGTCTCTGGTCTATATTCCCTCCCACTCCAGTATCAAGAAACTCACGACCAGCAGCCTAATACTTCTGTATAATGCTCCAGGAAGGAAGGGGAAGACATGGTGTCAGAAGGTGATGTTACACAGAGAACGCCTAGGCCTGGACCAGGAAGAGTCTAAAGGAAATATTTTGAAATATCCTGTAAACCGTAATTGCAATGAACAACCACATATTTATTAAATTTCTACTGTATTTCTACTAATTTATACCATATCTTTCCACAAACTTTTATTTATTTATTTAGAGAGCTTTTTTGCTGTAGGGTGCATGTGCTCACCAGAGAGACAGAATGCGAGGAACACCCCCCCCACCCCCCAAGAGAATGGCCATGCTGCAATCCCTTCTCCTCCATTCTCCTTCCAAGGTCTTGGGCACGCATGCATGTGTGCCCAGTGTGAGTTTTAAGTCACTAGGTCTTGGACTTGAACCATGGTTCGCTACATGGGAGTCCAGAGATATAATTACTGTGCCATCTGCTGCTGGTTCCCACAGCCATTATTTTTAACTACACATAGTTTATCTTAATTTTCTACCAGTTTCTACTAGATCTTTTCACAGTTATTATTTAGTAAGACAATTATATAGTAATAATGATATTGCAATAATAAGTTTCTCTTTAACTCTGGAACTCCGGAGTACAATAATACTCCAATTCTCCTTTCCTAAATGGAACAGTGAAGTTTACTAAAGATGATTTTTTTTTTTTTTTTTATAGCTAGAGGGCATGTGCACTTGCTGGAGAGAGACAGAAAAAAAAACAGAAAGAGAGGGAGAGGAGATAGAAACCTCCCCCCCCCAGTGGGAAATGGTTATACCAGAATCCCTTCTCCATCTCACCCTCCTGTTAAGATTCTGGGTACACGCACATACACACCTGGCATGTTTCTCAAGCCACCAGGTCCAGGACTTCAGTTGCATGGTTGGCCATACGCGATCCAGCTGCTTTAACCAGTTGGCCATGAGCCACCACATCGGTATAACTATATAATATTTTAAATGGATATACAAAGCCAACCGATAGCACAGGAGTTAAACACCGTGAGGAGGGCGGGAAGTCTCACGTGCCAGTTCCATTAGAATCCCACCCTGGTAGCTTTAAAAACACACTAGGCACTTGTGTGGTAGTGCCCAGGGTCATGATGGGATGAAGAAATAGAGATGGGGGCATGACCAGGCCCCATTTAGGGGTGCTCTCTCTCTCTCTCTCTCTCTCTCTCTCTCTCTCTCAGACATTCTCTGGTATTAAAAAAAATAAGTATACAATACCAAGACTTTGATTTAGGATTCCTATAATGAAATAAGGACCCAAGCACGTAAAAGGAGTCATGTGGTTAGAAGTAGACCTGAATTTGAATGGGCTTCATTATCTATGAGCGGGATGACCCTGTCAGGTCACAGAGATGCTTGAGACCTCAATTCTCTCATTTGTAAATGGAGAAACAGTACATTAGGGACCTGACAGAATTATTTTAAGAACACAATATATAATAAATGAGAAAACATTTTTTAACTATAAAGTGCTTTATAATTATCAGGCATACATCTGCCACTATACATCAGCTGCTCCCTAGTGAGTGCCCACAACCACCTCAGTACACATTCCTTCTCCCCTGAGAAACCTACACGCTTGTGCAGGATTGTTTCCACGGAAATTCTTTATTACTTTCTACTGAAGACTCTGCTTAGAATGCTTAATGGTTAGGATGACTCACGCCCAAGTCTGTTATTGAAATAATTGGGAAAGACAATGAAGAAAAAGAGTTGCTGTAACTTATTTGGCTGCATTTTTTTTAAATTTCAAAACAGAAAAAGAATAGTTTAAAAAGGAGTGGACTTCTAGGATTGCAAAGAGAAGAGGCCCAGCACACGCATAATCCCCCTATTGTGTACCAAACTGCAGTCACGTTGTTCTATAAGGAGTCTTGAAAATAAAATTGTAGCAATGGATGTCAATACATATTTGTTGTGTTGAAAAGCTGAAAGATAGGAAAATAACAGCGATGTTCCTGTCCCATGTCCCGATAATGACAGTGGAGGGATAGCTGCTACTCAGAGGCCAGATCGATTCAAAAGAACAACCCTAGAGCAGTTTTACATATTTAATTTAATTTCATTAAGCGAATTGGTATTTATTAGAGTCAAATCCTGATTAGTCAGGAGTTGATTATCTAGTTTGTAAATTACCTAGGGATTTTTTTTTTCCTGTCTCTTATTCCCCCTGGCTGTTGAGTTTTGGTCATTTCACTGTCAATTAGCCTCCCTGCTGAACGGTGGGTAGAGGAAGTAGAAAGAAACCCAAAATGTGCAGTGCTGTGTCTTGTTAGCAACCTTGACAAGGTCTCACGAGAGAGAATTTGGAAGAATTAGGTTGGATTATCTGTAGCTTTCTGTTTCTTTCTATTCATGTTCTTCCTTAAATTGCTTTAATTAGTAAGATTTTATTTCACTTACTGATACATGGTTATTCTAAAGGGTCAATTCAAATATATTTTACATTCTATAAAAACGGTTATCTTAAAGCAAAATAATAATACCTTCAAAAATCTTATTTTAGTTTTATATTTATTCAGTAATACCAATACCTTTTTTGTTTCTATTATGTATTACATTGGAAGAACTTACACACATAAGTGGTATGTCATTTTTCACATTATATAATTCATTTTAACTGGGCTTTTAGAAAGATTTATCTGTGTTCGCATGTACACACACAAATACACATACCTTGCCTGTGTATCTTAAAATCCTTATTATTCTGTTAGATGAATGCACAAAATTTTCTGTTTTCCAATTGACATACATTTTATTAGCTCTGTGTTGTAATAGCATGATGTATGGTATAATGATCATTCTTATACATGTCCTTTAATTAAATTATACAAGAATGTTCAAGTCTTGTGTTACATACACCAAAAAAAAAAAAAAAAAAAAAAAAAAAAAAAAAAAAAAAAAAAAAAAAAAACAAGTCCGGTACTCTAATTTAAAAAGAATAGAGATTTCTGGTCAGAGATTGTAAGTCTAAGGTGAGGGTCTTCTTGCTGGAGAGCATCACATGGAGAGACAGAGCAAGCTTGTCTGTATCTCTGTGTCTGTGTGTCTGTCTCATTTCCTCTCTTTATGATCCACCCTAGGATTCAATCATGGGGGCCCTACATTGATGACCTCAATCTTCATCCACTCTCAAAGTCTCCACACTCTCAACACCATTACAGTGGCTCACCAGCTATCAATACTGAATTCGAGGAAACATCAACACCACAGCAAACTCTCTCTGTGGTGTACCCAGAGGTAACGTTTCTGTATCATGAGAGATCTCAACTGTATTATATGTTTAACAAACTAATGCCCACAGATTGTAGACCACTTAACACTCTTGCTAAAAGTACCTGAGTTTTTGTCTCTCTAACACTTTGTATCATTTTTGCCAGTGACAAACACAAAAGGTTCTCTTATTTTTTCCATTTCTAAGTTTATTTATGTTTTTCCCCATGAGACAGAGAGAAAGAGAGAGAGAGAGGGGGGAGAGAGAGAGAAAGAAGAGAGAAAGAGAAAGGTAGGCAACTCCAAAAGGGTCTTCGGCCATGCCTCACCCCAGCTTCAGCCAGCTAAGATCACAGGTGTGTGTGTGCCCAGTGTGAACAGGGAGACAGAGACTGGTGACCCTCACTGAGACCTCAGCAAGGCAAAACATGCTTTTGTTGCCGTGTCACTATGACTGGACTCTAATAGCTTAAATTTGCATTTCCAGCTACCAGTACAGTGGAGCATCTTTTCATTGTTTTACAGACCATTTTAAACTTTCCTGTGAATTATATATTCTTATTTGCATATTTTCACTGAGAGGTTGATACCTTCCGAATGTCTCTTTTGTGGTCTGCAAATACCATCTCTCTGTGACTAGATTTTTACTTTGTTTATAGTTTCTTTTGTGCAAAAAGTTTCATTTATGATGTAGAAAATATATCAGAAATTTCTTTTATTTTTGTTTTCTCGATGACTTGGGTAAATAAATCCTTTCTTACCTCAAGTTCATGAAGATATTAGTTTGTATTTTCTTCAAAAAGTTTTAGAGTCTAATTTAACTTTTTCCATATGGATAAATAATTGTCCCTGTACCATTTATCTTTTCCTTTCCCCATTCATTTATATTGCTACGTGTTTTATCTATTATTACCACACAGGAATGGGTCTATTTCTAGGCTCCTTACATTTCATTAGTCTATTTTTTAATCCTGTATCAATATCTTTATTATTCATTTATTAAAATTTCTGATATCTGGTAGGTCAGGTTTAATATCCTAGTTCTTCAAATTGTTGTAGTTATTTTTTGACTATGTGCTGTCACACTTGTACTTCTTAAGTTCCATAAAGGACTCTAAAAAGGTTATTATTGCAATTATATTAGATTTAGGGATTATTGGAGTTTTCTCAACAAACGAACATGCGCGTATAACTTTCTATTTATTTAGGGCTTTTTAAAATGATCTCATCATTTTTATCTATCAGTCTTATACTCTGTATAACTTTTTCTATTTTAAATAACATATTTTTATTGATTTTTGATCAGTTGTTGATATATTTATCCTGAAAACTAATATTGAATTTTTATGTTGATTAGTTCTAATTATTTACAGATTTCCTGGAATTTTCAATTTAAATAATGATATAAGAGAAAATAAGAAGAGTTTTACCTCTTCCTTTATAATCATTATTATTTCTTTCATTGTTCCCCTTTCTTTCTTCCTGTAATCATTTTTGAACATTGTATTGACTATTAGTCATATTTTATTGTTAAATAGGAGCCATAAGAGCAGGCATCTTTTTCTTTTCCTTTTCTTGTAGGTTTTGTTCTTGATTTTTTGGGGAGGGATTTTTGCTATAGGGCGTGTGTACTCGCCAGAAAGACAGAGAGAGATAGAGAAACAGAAAGTGAGAAATCACCCCCCGGGGGGATGGCCACACTGCAATCCCTTCTCCTCCATTCTCCTCTCAGGATCTTGGGCATGCACGCACACGTGCCCAGTGTGAGTGTAAGCCACTGGGTCCTGGACTTGAACTGCAGTTAGCCACATGGGAGTCCAGCAACATAGCCATTATGCCAACTACTGGTCCCCCTTTTCTTATAGGTTTTTGATAAATTACTTTAATCAGATTAGAGAAATTCTTAACTATTCACAGTTTTCGAGTATATTTAATCAAGAGTGAGTTTTGGGATTTGTTTAAGTAATTTCTATCATTTATTATCATATGGCTTATTTTTTTTCCTTTGATTTATCAATATAATATTTTGGAGAAATGAATGTTCTGAGGCTGAACTGTCTTTATATTCCTGGTACATATCCTAATTAGTTTGATATATTTATTTACTTATTGCTAAATTTGGTGTACCAGTGTTTTATTGAAGATGTTTGAATCTGCTTGCATCAGTAAGATATGTCGAAATATGAGTTTAGTAGCTTTTGTGCCTTCACTCTTTTCTAAAATGGGAGGTATAAAATAAGTACGGTGACCTTGAAAATTGTGGTAAAACTTATCTTCTCAGCTTAGTTTCTTTTGGATAGTTTTGCTCATCTTCTGGTCCTTAGATTGTGACTGTTCTATTTCTCATCAGAATCTATCACTAGCTCTTCCAGTGGCAAACCTTACCTTCGTCTTTGTTCTAGAAGGTGGAGACCAATTGAGAAATATACCAATTAAGAAACTAAAGTCAGGGAAGCCATAGCATCTGCTCTCCTCACACTTTGCATTTCTTTTCTGTTTCTGGACTAATATTAAGTTGCCTTTGATATTCTAAACTTAAAACAAGAACAAACTTTAAATTTATGGTGAGACTTGGGTGGAAAAATAATGCTTCATGAAAAGTCTATGGGGACAATGCCCCAAAGAAATCAGCAGTTTATAAATGGAGAACTCATTTTGAACAGGAACAAGATGATGTTGAAGATGATGCCTGCAACAGCAGACCATCCACCTCAATTTGCAAGGAAAAATTAACCTTGCTTGTGCCTTAATTGAGAAAGACCAATGATTAACAGCAGAAACAACAGCTGACACTAAACACATCTCGATTGGTTTGACTCAAGCAATTCTGACTGAAAAATTAAAGTTGGGCAACCATTCTGTTGGACGGAGGCCAAAACCACTGCATTCAGATCAGCTGCACATCTTTCAAAACAAATTTAAAAAAATAAAAAATAAGATCAAGATCCCAAAGAATTGCTTTGAAACACTGTAACAAGAGATGACACGTGACTTTATCAGTATGCTCCTGAAGATATGGCACGAGCAAAGCAATGGCTACCAAGGGGGGGATTGGGCCAAGGAAGGCAAAATGGACTGGTCAAAAGCAAAGATCATGGCATTATTTCATTTTATATTTTATTTCATTTCATTTTATTTTGATTTTATCTTCAAGGCATTTTGCTTATTGTCTTACTGGAACAATAATGTCTGCTTATTATGAGAGTATTTTGATAAAGTTAGCTGCAGCTTTAGCAGAAAAATGCTTCCTGAGAAAGTTCTTCTCCATCACAATGCCCTGCTCATTCCTCTTTTTAAACTAAAGTAATGTGGGGAGAGTTTTGATGGGAAATCATTAGGCATTCACCTTACCATCTTGATTTGGCTCCTTCTGACTTGTTTTTTTCTTTATAATCTTAATAATCTTTGAAAGGCACACATTTAACAAAAGACTGTATTGACATGGTTAAAGTCTCAGGACACTCAGTTCTTTGGAGATGAACCAAATGGCTGGTATTCTCATTTAGAAAGGCATCTTGAACTTGATGGACTTTATGTTGAAAAAGTGTATGTCTTTTATTTTTGTATTTTAAATTCGAAGTTTTCAGCAAACATTTTGCAGTTCCCTCATATTTTACTCATCTTTAATAATTGTTTGAAATAAAAGGTGTTATGCGTTTGGGTCACACTTTTAACTACGTACCTATAAAACTTATTTTCTTTTCCAAATACCTGATAACTAGTTATTTTAGTTTTCTACAACTGCTATAATAAAAACCAAAAATATATTACCTCACAGTTATAAAGGCTGGAGGTCCAAAATGATGTATGCAGGAACATGCTCCCTCTGAAAACAACAAAAATAATAATTTGGAATAGTCAACTGTTTCTCTGTTGACTCACATATTTTTAGGGTTGTCGGTGTTTTTCCTCTGGGAAGACTAGTACTTTTCCCACACAACAAAATGGCTTAAAATAACAAACTGCATCATCTCATAGTCATGAAGGCTGGAAGTCCAAAATCAAAGTGTCTGTATACCATGCTCCCTTGGAAAGCTTTAAGAATCATTCCTTGCCTCTTTCTAGCTTCTGGTAGTTTGCTGGCAATCCTTAGCTTTCCTCAGCTTTCCTTGGCTGTGGTTGCAGCCCTTCACTCTTCCCCCTGTTGTCATGTGGTGTTTTCTTCTTTGACTTTCTCTCTTTTTCTTGTATGTCACTCATTTTGGATTATGGGTCCACTTAATGTCTTTATTTGGAACTTATTACATCTGCAAAGACCCTATTTCAAAATAAGGCCATATTCCCTAATACCAGAAGTTAGAATTTTGACATATATTTTTGGGAAACATAATTCAACCTACAACACTAGGTACCTGTCCCATTAATTAAATATTGAATTTAACATGTAATGTTATATGTAGTCATATATATTTCAGTTTATATTTGTTTTTAAATGAACACACACACACACACACACAGATGGCTATATGTGTATCCGTAGCTTTCTCTCTGCAACATCTCAAATTCTGATTTCCATTAGTTCAACTCTGGCTTGCTTCCTTTAACATACGCAACCTTGCTTCCTTTGTTTGAATTGAAGCTATAATCCTGACTGACCAACCTAGTGACAGGTAGTCAGTAGACAGGGTTCATGCTTGTTATCCTAATAACCGCAAGGTGCCTTAACAAGAACAACCCGTCAACACAATTTCTGGATAGAAATAAACAAACACGGTATGGAGCTCTTTGGGCTTAGTAAGATTTTACTTCCTTCCAAGTTGTGTAAGTTTCAGTTTAAAAAAAAAATCAAGTGTTTGATAGTGATTGAAGAAAGAACAAGGCATTTAACACTCATCTGTGATAATATGTCAACATTTTACAGTAAACTAACAAACCAGGGAACACAGCTTCTCTAATACACTCAACACAAAAGGAAACAACTGGGAAGTAGGATTGTTGAAATATGTGTCAAAACAACCTAAAAATATATTATTAAATGTGGTATACTGTGTGTGCACTATAATACAACAAATTAGGTATTTATAAATGAAAGATTCTAAATTATCAGTAAGTATGTATAAAGCACTATTACTTGCAGCCCCATGTCTCAAGTTCTTGTGTAAAATGTTATCCTAATTTTACATCTACAACCTTTGTTAAAATCTTGCATGTGGGGTGGGGCTGGGTTGGGGAAATACAAAGTAAGTGTGCAAATTTCCCTAGTGATTAACAAATTAGTACATGATTTCTATGCTGTCGTTTGTGTCCTAACAATTGGTTCATGGACTTGATCAATGGCTAGTAATTTCATTAGTGATGGATAAAACATCAGAATAAATGAGTATTGACGTAGTTGGCTTTCCTTTGCTGCAAATGCTATGTTGTGGGCCTTTTCTGATATCTCTTTCATATGATAAAACTTCAAGTCCTCCCAGAGGACAAAACCCACAGTCATTATCTTATAGACACGTGAGTCAACTGAGAAACAGTGGCCTATTTCTAATGATCATTGATAGACCTGAGTGAATTTGCTTTCATTTTTGCCACCACAAAAAAAGTGCTACCTCTCTTGCTTCACCTGCCTGGACCATGCCAGCTGGTTAGGTACCAAATTTTTAAAAGTACCAATTAAAACAAAAATAGCTAAATCTGGAATAAGTAACAAAGTGCAGCTTTGGAACAGTGTGAAACTATGTAAGTGATCATTATCAACACCTGCAGTCTACCCCGCTTCACTCATGATGACTCATCGAAGACAGTTGAGTGGTAGCACAAAAGGCTCACAAGTGAAAACAGAAAACTTCAACTTTCTAGTGACAATTAAAATCAATTTATCATTGATTTCTAAAAATGAACTCATTTAAGTTAATATTGATGCCAAACTGTATCGACATACCTCTTCTCAATTTTTTTTTCTTTATTATTCAACTACAACTGAACTAAAATAATTCTATGTGTGGTGAGGGGGAAAAAGTCTTTAAAAAAATCAACAAGTTACTTATTAAATCAGTTTCCTCATATATAAAGTAAGGAAATATGTTGAGCTGAGGACTGAATGGAGAGTACCTCTCTCAACTCTCACACCCAAGGTGGACGTTGATTACGGAATTTTTGTGGCCTGGGTTAGGTACGGGCTTCTCTGTCAGGCTATTACGTAGATTGTCTTGTTCTAGAAACTTCGGCCTGAAATCATAGTGTTATTTGCCCCTTCCTTTATATGTTCAACATACTATGGCTTAAAAGGAACTAGCTAATTGCAATAATAATTATTTTAGAAAGAAATCACGAGGAAAACAGAGTCATCGGTGGTCCTCAGCAGTGCAGGAATCCTACAGCATCAGGCATGATGTAGATTCACTGTCCTGGGGTTGAGGATCTGCAAGATTAGACCAGAGTCTGCTCCCTGGGAATCTCTCGTCCACTATCCATGATGGCCCTGGTCTGACTTTCGGCAAGATCCTTCCGTTTTGGCTATCATCTTGGACATAATCGGAATGAGTCTTGTAAAATACATCCTCTTAGGGGCTATACAAATGTCACACCCCTCAAAAGTCAGAAGACTTTTCAGTGGAGGTTCATGATTTCTTCAGCGATGTAATTCTTTCAAAGAATAAGTTCTGTTTGCTTCTATTCCGTTTCATTTGTCAAAACCTCCCAGACTTCTTTTGTATCTGATTGTTTTGTTTCCTAACCCCCTTGATTTCCATAGTCAATATAACTATGGTGACCACGAGGCCATCTGAGAAATACAGGTGGAAAGACGATATTTTAACCTAGCCGTGCCCTGAATCACTTTATCCAACTAAGATGTTTAAGCCTTTTCTTCTCCTTCGTTTTTTGTTTGTTTGTTTGTTTTGTTTTCTCATGGCCTCCTTAAGTCTCAAACTTTACTGCTCAGATTTACAAATGGCTGACTTTTCTAAACTTGTGTATTCTCATTTATGAATGTTTAACAGTTCTTATTTAGGCTTGAAAAACCTGTTAATTCTTTCTTTTCTTTTTTTTTTTTTTTGGTAGGGGGAGTAATTTACCATAGGGAGTGTGTACTCACCAGAGAGAGACAGAGACAGATAGAGAAAAGAAAAGTGAGAAATCATTCCCCCCACCCCACTCCCAGGGAGATGACCACACCACAATCCCTTTCCCTCCATTCTCCTCTCTGGATTTTGGGCATGCATGCACACACAACTGGCATGATTCTCAAGTCCCCAGTCCAGGACCCATGGTTGGCCATGTCAGAGTCCAGTGTATTAACCACAATGCCATCATTCTTTCTTAAACTTATCTTGTTCTCATAATCTCAAAACTAACAACAACCAACACACCTAAGGTTTCATTCACAATCCCATTTCTAAGAGCTACTTTCTGGGTAGATAGGTACTTAGCCTCTCAAGTTACTCCAAATACTAATAACAGTTTCCCAAGTGGAATGTGTAACAAACAATAGGAATTTTCATGTTTCCCTGCCTTGGACATCAGTCTCCTCACCAGTTGTCAATGCCTGCATTAATCTGGGAAATTAACATTTGTTTATTTAACAATGCTCCAAATTTCAGAACTTTAACACTTAAAAAAAGGTGTAGCTTTTCTCATGTTATAGTGAGATGTGAATTTGGCAGCTTTCCTGTGATGTTTCCAAGAAGTTTGACTCACGGATTAACTCTTTACTTGCAGTCATGTAAGAGAAAAAGGGAACATGGATGATCCCACAGGACACTTTATGGCTAAGCTAGAATTAATACTTCATTTGTGTCTACTTCTCATTCACTCATAACTCAGTCACCTGGCCCCATGTAAATGCCAGCCAAGCTGGGAACATTTGTCTTATTTGCTTTCTTATTTAATTTAGATAATGATGATGATGATAACATAGTAATCTCATGACCCTGTAGTTGCTACAAACACTAATTGTGTGTGTGTGTGTGTGTGTGTGTGTGTGTGTGTGATAATCCATTTAAATATAATTATTATTTTACATTCTTTAAGGGTATTTTTTCCTGGATACAGGATTTTGGTGTGGAAGTGACTTTCTTTCAACTAATTAAAGTCATCATCCATTGCTAACTGCCTTCCTATTGAGCAGTCAGCTGTCAGTCTAACAGTTCATTTTTTAGAAATAATCTACCAATCTCATCCCTTCTTTCCAAGATTTTCTATCCTTTCTTTTAAAATTTAAAGCATTTTTTTGTAGTTTTAGTAGGTTGTCAAGTCAAGCATCCATACTAATTTTCTTATACAAACAATGCTTTATGATCATTTAATAGTCAGAGAATGTTCCTTATAGCAGTGTTTCCATTAATAAATGAAGAAAGAATAATAGAATTATATTATAGCCATTGTGTAACTCAATATATGAATGGATGAAAGCAATGATTAGCTCCTGTTATGACTGTTGTTTATCAAATTACCCCAGTCTTTAATGAATTAACACAATCTTTTAATTTGTTCATAATTTTCTGAGTATGGAATTCAAGAAGCACTTGGCTGGGCATTTCTCACTTGGGGTTCCTCAGGCAGTTGTATAGAAAGGTCAGGAGAAGGTACCACAGTCTGAAGACTCAATTAGACTGAATGTCCAAGATGGCTCACTCACGTGGCTAAGAGGTGATGCTGGCTTTCAACTGTGAACTCTTAGGGAACTTGACTGGAAACTCTACAAGTGTATTGTTCGGTAGAGCAGTCTCAGAGTAACCAGAACTTTTCTATCTAATAGGTGGTTTCCCTTCAAACAGGTTTCTCAGCTTGGGCACTATTGACATTTTGGTCTAGGTGACTGTGGTAGGGCCTCTGTCCTTGTATTGTAGGATGTTTGGCAGCATCTTCGCCTCTTCACACTAGATGGCAGTAGCACCACCCTCCCTCCCAGTTGTGACCAACAAAGTTGTCTCCAGAGATTACCAAATGCCTCCAAGGGAGCTGGGAAGGAAGATTAGCTCACCCCTGGTCAGGAATGCTTGCCCTAGAGCGAGCATCCAAAAAGGGCCAGATGGAAGCTGCATGAGTTTTTCTGATTTAGCTTCAAAAGTCATACAGATTCACAGCCTCACATTTTTTTCATTTTATCCTATTGGTTACCAGCAAATCACTAGAGTTAATCTGAGAGTCAACAAAAAAAGCAAATATGCCACCATCTGTTACTGGTAAAAATGTCAAAAAATTTTAAATTCGTTAAAAATAGCTACAAATGACCATTGACGTGAATAAATAAATAAAATTGGAAAATAATACTAATATGATTAAGTCTCCTTATCCATCTAGAAATGTATCAAAAATACAGGGTACATACTAAATGACACATAGGAATTTAATAATAAAAGATCTAATCAATCCAGATTGGTTGAAAAAAAAATAAACTTAAAAGATAAAAGACTCAGTTTGTCCAAAACAAATAAAATAAAAGACTCAGTAAGTCCAAAAAGATTGAGAAAGAGCCTATAGATTAAGAGACTGAGAGACATGTCTTTCATTGCAATGTTTCAAATACCTTAAAATACCTTATTCAAATACATTATTATTATTATTATTATTATTATTATTATTAGGAGAGGTTTTTGCTATAGCGTGCATGCTCTCGCCAGAGAGAAAGAAAGAGAAGACTCACCCCTCAAGGGGTATAACCACACCACAATCCCTTCTCCTCCATTCTCCTCTCGGGATCTTGGGCACGCACGCACATGCGCCTGGTGTGGGTTTAAGCCACCGGGTCCGGGAATCAAACTGCGGTCAACTACATGAGAGTCCAGCAACATAGCCATTACGTCAACTTCTGGTCACCAAATACGTTATTTGAATTCTGATATAAATGGTATAAGATAAATTATGACACAACTACTGAATTTGAATACTAACAGGATATTTGATCATTTTATTGTTAAATTGTCATGGATGAAAATGGCACCATGGTTTTGTTTATTATATTTAGGTAACATATCCCAAAATAGCTCAGGCTGAAATAATACCATGTCTGGGATTTGCTTCAAAGTAATGCAGGACTGGGATAAAATAAATTTCTAATTCTTAAAAATCTTGTGGATTTATATATCATTATTTATAGTATTAAAACATAGCCATAACTTTATTTACTTTTACAGCAACATTTTTTCCAAGCTATTAAATATGTACTTTTGTGTGTATATATATAGATATATACACACACACACACATATATGTGTGTGTATCTATCTATATCTATATCTATATATATATATATATATATATATATATATATATATTGTGAGCATGTTTTTGTTTTTTAGAGAGATTTTTGCCATAGGGTATGTGGGCTCACCAGAGAGACAGAGGGACAGAAAGCAAGAAATCACCCCCTCAACACACACACACACTCCCCAAGGGGAATGGCCATGCCGCAATCTCTTCTCCTTCATTGTCCTCTCAAGATTTTGGGCATGCACTCACATGTGCCCAGCATGATTTTCAAGCCACTGGGTCCAGGATTGACCCACAGTGAACATGTGGGAATTCAACCACCTTAACCATCACACCACCTGCTAGTCCAGTACTATGTTTTAAATACTATAAATAATGATTTCAGTAAAATCTCAGATCATTTTTCAAAGCATTTAAATTTGTATTCAAATTTTGAAATATGTGTTCATAGTAAAAATTTTTGAAAATGTAGGAATCTTTGAAAGAAAAACAGAAATAATTTAAGACTTAGAAAAAGCCAGTGTTAAATTCTTCCATGCTTCCTTTGAGCTATATTCTCATTCATAGACATAATACAAACATAGTCAGGATCCCATTGTATATACCAAATTTCTCAGTCAACATTGTATATTGTGCACTTTCCCATATTACTTTAAATTGTCTAGAAATTCTCTCTTGATAAAATTTTAGAGTTTTAGTTACACAAGTCCTGCACAGACAAGTTAATTCTAAAGTCTTATTCTGAATATTTTAACAAGTAGTAGTATATGGACTGGCAAGTGGTATAGTGGTTAGGGCACTTGGCTCTACATGGTTAGCCTCAGTCAGAGTCCCGATCTGGGGACTAAAGACTCAAGCCGGGCACACCTGTGTATGTGCCCAGGACCCCAGGAGGAGAAGGGAGGAGAAGGGATCATGGTATGGCCGTCCCCTCTGGGGAGTGATTTCTTACTTTCCCTCTCTCTGCCTCTCTCTAGCGAGCGCACGTGCCCTATTGCAAAAGCCTTAAAAAAATGATTGTACATGGAAACACTTTTACCCATGGTGTCTACCATTGGTTATAGGTAGCTTAGATTTTAAAATACTTTTTAAAATGCAATAATTTACTCTAGAAACTTGTAATTGTTTCTCTTGTTTTTTTTCTCTTTTCTTAATTAACTAGAGTGCATGTACGCTCACTGGACACAGACAGGAGGGCGTTGGGGGGACAGCGGAAGGAATCCCATATTTAGTTGCAATTTGGGGTACCTTGTACATATGCCTAATATGTTTTTCAAGTTGTTGGACCAAGACTCAAACAGTGTACTCAGTCATGTGGGATCCAGCCTCCTCAACCACCACACACCAGTGGGTCCTCTCTTGGATTTTCTAGATGTGATTGTCAGTTTTTTTTTTTTTTTACTTCCTCATGACGGTATCTCCTATTTCTGTTTCTTTCTTTTTGTACTGAGAAAATTTCTAGCACATTATTAAATAACAATGGCAATAACAATTACATTTAAATATATATATATATTCTCCAAAATTTCTTTATTGATAGCAGATGACAGATGTTAAATGCCACCAAACTCAGGTTGTAATTTCAGTTTCTTTTGGTCGTTGGAAAATGCAGATTTACAGAAGTTTCTGGTCCAGAAGAGCACTAAATATTCTAGCATAACAATGGGCCATCTCTGCTCGTAGGATTAGAGCTAATTTAGTCATTACATTTGGGTCAGTTCCAGGAGAATTTCAGATTGATCCCAAAAGTTTTTAGTTCGAAAAGTCTTCAGAAGATTATTAATGATTGCTATAAATAATGTGGAGGTGGAGACCGAGATGAGTTCAGGGACCGAACCCAAAGCCTTTAGGATATAATAGCCCACAACACGACTTTAGCCAAGATTTTTAAATGATGGAGATTTGAAAGCAATTTCTTATCCTGAGGTTAGATGGCATAGAGAAAAACAATTACTCACTAAATAAATGATAAAGTCCACAGAAGCATAGCTGGAGCTCAGGAAGTCCCTTTTCTGAACACGGAGGTCAGTAGCCAGCAATGAGCTGGCTAACAGAGACAGATGGCACTTTTGCACCTCATTAAATGCAAAAGAACAGTTGTCATATAGGGCCGAATATTATCTCTCGTTAGGCAAAGAAATGCTTCCTATCAGTGAAAAAAAAAAAAAAAAAAAAAAAACTGGTGTTTTAACCAGCCATTTTGAATGCCAGGTGTCTGATAAATTGAATCATAAACAAAGTACCGCTTTTAAATTTCCTTTATCTTATAGAAACAAAAGCTAAAGGCAAAAATTATAAAAAATGTGTTAGACCTAGTGCAGCTCTATTACATGTTAAAAAAAAATTGATCCGGAGAAATAATGATATATGTTCTTTAAAAAATAAGTAACAACTGCCTGATTCTGGTCTGTTCATGTATTCTCCATCTTCCTACCTTTTTTTTTCTTTGATAGCAACTAAAGCCAGAAAGAAAACAATAACTTTAGTATAATTATAAAGGATTTTATAATCTGGAAACTCCCAGTTCTAGTAAGTGGAAGTGTCTGAACAGGATCTGGATAGAAGCGACTGACAATTTTGCTTAGAGGCGATTCAAGCGTCAAAAGATGGGTTGGATTTTATGACCTTAGTTACAACATCCAATGCTGAGTTTCTTTTATTCTTTAAAATACTGAAGCAAAATTTTTGGATGCCCTACCTTGTACTAGTTATCTATTACAAAACACCCCAAAACTTACTGGTGTTAAACATTACTGTGCTCATGGGTTTTGTGAACAAGGAAATGTAGACCTGGCTTCTATTATCTGTTTCATAATTTCTGGGATCTCTATAAAATAGAATCATTTCAAATAACATTTTCTGATTACTATACAGTAAAATAGAAACAAAACCAAAACAAACCAATAAGAAAATCCCCTAAAATCCAAACCTGCAATTTAAATGAACTTATAAAACAATTCAAAGAAGAAAGGAAAAATCCTCGAAATTACAGAATTTATAGGATATATTTATAATAAAAAGGCTATTTACCAAATCTGTGGTAAAATTAAAGCAGTGATTTGAAAAACAAAATCAAGTCTTACAAAAGTATCAATAAAAAGGATAGAATAATATTTTTTTGAACGTGAAAGTTTGAAAAGCAATATAAAACTAACCCAAGAAAGTACAAAGGACACAATTATAAATACAAAAACAGAACTTAATGAGGTAGCTAAAAAATAGTTGAAATAGTAATGGTGCTTCTTAAAACTATCCAACAAAATAAATGAACAATTAGCTGAATTAATATTTTAAAAAAACAGAAGGAAAGCAAGCATAAAGCAAAAAATAGAGTGGGAAACACCCATGAACACTCACATACCTGTGAATATGTGAATACGTACTATGACTTTTTACAACTCATTGCAAAGAAATTTAAAAACGAAGATGAACTGGTTAACTTTCTATCAAAATACAAGTTAACAAAATTGACCACAGTAGAAATAGAAAGCTTAAAAAGAACAATTTTTATCAAAAAAGTTAGAAAAACATAACAAAGCCATAGTCATATAAATATACCAGGCCCACAAGGTTACACAGGGAAATTCTACAAAACCTTCAGAGACTAAACCTACTAACACTTATATGGCTACTAATCTTGATTTGTTTCAGAGTGCAGAGAAATTCTGAATTTTCATGAATCAAGCAGAACATGGATATCTAAATATGATAAAGATTTCACCAAAAAAGAAAGCTTTTTAACAACCTCAAGAATATTAATTTGGGAACCGGCAGTTAGCGTAATGGCTATGTCGCTGGACTCCCACGTAGTCGACCGCGGTTCGCGTCTCGGACCCGGTGGCTTACAACTCACGCCGGGCGCGTGTGCGTGCGTGCCCAAGATCCCGAGAGGAGAATGGAGGAGAAGGGATTGCGGCGTGACCATCCCCCCTGGGGGGTGATTTCTCGCTTTCTGTCTCTCTGTCTCTCTCTGTCTGTCCGGCGAGCGCACGCGCCCTATAGCAAAAAACCTCTCCAAAAAAAAATAAAAAAGAATATTAATTTAAAACAGTCCTACAGAAATCTGGTTTTTGTACTTTACTGGTTAAGTTTAATATAATTTTTAAAACATTTATTTTTATCTTTTAAAAATTGTTTTCTAGTGGGACCAGCAGATGGCATAATGGTTATGTCACTGGACTCCTACATAGTCGACAGCAGTTCAAGTCCTGGACTCGGCAGCTTAAAACAGGCATTTTAAGAGGCATATGGTAGTCTCAGGAGGATGGAGAAGAAAGGATTGTGGCATGGCCATCCCCTCTGGGGGGAAATTTCTCACTTTCTGTCTCTGTCTCTGTCTTTCTGGTGAGTACACATGCACTATAGCAAAAATCTCTCTAAAAAAAGAGAAAAAACTGTTCTCTAGCAATTTGGAAGTTATCCAAAGATACCCAATGGAGTCAGCTAATGGAGCCAAGTAAACTGTATTACCAGAGAAGTGAACTTGAACTTATGAGCTGCTTAGATCATAGAATATATATATATATGTATATATATATATATATATAATATATAATTATATATTATAATTTTAGCAGTTCATTCTGTTTAAGAGCTTGTATCCTTACTTTTCTGATTAATGGTTTCACCTAAAACAAAGATCAATAAATTACATCATTGTATTGGCCAGGGTTCTCCAGAGAAATAAAACCAACAGGATAAATATATGTGTAAAATATATATTTATTTTATGAATTACCTCACAGGTGGGCAAAGCAGAGGGATCTGTGCCAGGCTATCTGCAGCTGGAGAAACAGTTGAAAAACTCTTAAGTAGGGCAGCTGAGAGCAGCTCTAGTTCAAGCCTGAAGAGTATCTTTGGGAGGCCACAGACCTAGGCACCCTCTGAGGGCTGCTGGGATGAGTCCAAAGTCCAAAGGTTAAAGCATTTAGGGTCTGTCTGTGTAACTGGAGGGGCACAGGGCCCAAGACTCAGCAGGAACAAACACAGCCAAGGGCCAAATGGAGGAGCAGGCAAAGAGCAGGAATGTACAGGAGAGGAACACACAGCCTACTCTGGAAGGAAGGGGTAAGAGGAAGAGAAGGAGAGACGGGGAAGGGGAGAAGAAACAGAAGCCCACCTCCTGGTCTCTCCTACACTGCAAGTCAATTGGATGGTGCTGGCCTACAGTGATAGAGGGTCTTCCTCTCTCAGCCCATGGACTTAGCAGCCAATCTTATCTGGGGACACTCTGACAGATACCTAAAACAATATTTTGCCAGCCTTCCAGGCATTTTCAATCTAGTCAGGTTGGTACCCCAAATTAACCATACCAGTCCCACGAGCCATTATCTGGTCTGTCATCCGATTTCATAATTGGAATTCTATTGGAACACAGACACACCCTTAATTTATATATCATTTATGGTCATTTTTATGCAAAGTTGGATAGTTGTAATAGAGACTGCATGGCCTTTAACACTGCAAATATTTACTGTCTTGCTCTTTATAGAAAAGGTTTGCAAACCCGTTAGCTAAAACATGAAAGGTTATCTTTTGCATTCTATATAATCCACATACAGGGCAGAGATTCTGTTTCTTATCTAAGTCATGGGTTGCACTTTACAGGATCTTTATCATGTCCTTGACTATTAATAATAACAACAAAACACTGAGCCCAATTTCCTTCTTGGTGAAGGAGCTAAGGCTCCTTATAATAGTGTTCTCTCCTGTATTTATTTTTAAGTGTTTTCTTGTCACTTTGATTAAATAGATAGCTAAGGACTTTTTTTCAGGCACTTGTGATACTATCTATCTTAATCAATGCCCATATGCCCTATAATGACTTTTACTTGCATTCTCAAGATTGGGCCTAAATTTAGACCACATTTATCAATTAGATCCACAATGTGAGGACTACACAGGAAGAGCTTTAAACTGGAGGAGACACTCACCCTTCTCTAGGTTAAATTCCCATGTTTTATAAGAAAGCCCAGGGACTTTCTCAATGCCCTTCCTGAGCATTATTTTTACTCTGAAAAGAAAGGATGGTTAAAATCTTTATGAAACTGTCATTTATTATACCCAAACAGAGAATCTCAGTGTCTTGTATCCTGAAGTTACTCGTTGCAATTACAAATACACTGCCGTTCACTTATTATCTGCAGATAGATTTTCATAAATTCCAACATATGTCTGAAGGCATTGCTATAAATTATGGGCCTAAGTTTTTGTCTTCACAAAGTGGATGCTGAGAATCTTATAGTGAAGACTATGCTTGATACTCAGAACAACAGATATTTCAAGGAGTAAACTCTTGGTTACAAGCTCCTGAGTTGGGATTGCTTAAATAACTTTCAGACCATATCATTGGGCTGAGTTAGGATTTCCAAGATTCCTTTATTATAGAAGTAATTGACTTCCCAAAATCAAACTGCTGACCCAAATCTAGCAGATAAAAATTAATTAGGTATTACTCATTGAACTGATTAGAAATTTAAATTTTTAAATTTTATTTTACCCAAGGGTGCATGTATCTGCATGAGAGAGAGAAGAGAGATAAAGCACAGCACAAGAGGGTCTGGTCATGCCTTAATTCTTTTTCCTCTAATGCTCCTTCCCATCAGGGTACTGAGCACACATCTGCACACCCTCTGTGTGAGATGACAGAGCCAAGACATAAACCCTGGTCAGCCATGTGGAATGCAGCTTCCTTTGCACCATTCTTAACTACTGTACTACAGGGCTGGCCTTTGATTATAAATTCTTATCATAGTATTTTTCGGGAACATTGCTGATACAATTCGAGTGTTCTATTTTTTTATGGCCTATGAGGAAATCCTTTTTCTTTTAAACTATCTCTAGCCCTAAGTTATAGATTGCATTTGTTAATTGAAATGAAACATTTTAATGTGCTATCTAGTTCCCAGTGAGCCCCGTATTTTTTTTTAATAGCATTTGTATAGGTTCAAGAAAAATCTGTTCACCTTTTTATCACGATGTAATTGCAAAAAGTGATTATACAATGAAGACCTTACTTTCAGTGGCATATTTGTGCTAATTCTCAATCAGTTATGATAAGCCACTGCTAAAGAACAAAGTTGACTTTATATGGAGAGAAATGGCCTAAAATAATCACCCTGGAATATCGACATGGTGCCTACCAGCTTCTCCATCTCTATTTCGGAAGTACATTCAGTTACTCTCAGACTTTATTTTTTAAGGAAATGTTGGGAGCCTGAAGAAGAAAGAAGTTTCCCCCAAATTATAGACATTCCAGGTAAAGTCTAGTAGAGAAAGTCCTTTGGTATTTAGCCTACTCATCTTGCAATGATAAAAATATAGGCTTAAAAAATATATATCTGGCTATGTCGCTGGACTACGTAGACCGCGGTTCGCGTCTCGGAGGGCTTAAAAAAGGCGCGTGTGCGTGTGTGCCCAAGAAGAGGAAATGGAGGAGAGGGATTGCAGCATGGCCATCCCCTCTGGGGGGTGATTTCTCACTTTCTACAAGCACTATAGTGAAAAACCTCTCCCCTCTAGTAAGAGAGGGAAATAAGTCACTACAATCACTACAACCCCCAGCAGCATGGATCATGGATGTGCATGTATTTGGTATGCACAGGGAGACTGCAGGGTGCCAACCTAGGAACTTCCCATGTAGGTCTAGATGCATGACTATTGTGTCACCACTTGGCTCCCCAAATGGAGACTTTTAAAAGTCAAATCTTGGACCAGCATGTGGCATGGTGGTTATAACACTGAACTCCCATGTGGCCAACTGTGATTTGAATCCCAGATTCAGGGACTTGAAATTCACACTGGACGTGTGTATGTGTGCATGCCCAAAATCCCAATAGGAGAATGGAGGAGAAGGGATTGCAGTATGGCCACCCCATCGGGGTGTAGGGGGTTGATTTCTCACTTTTCTTCGCTGTTTCTTTTGGTCTCTCTCTGATGAGTGCACATGCCCTGTGACAAAATCCTAAATAATAATAATAATAATAATAGTAATAATAAAAGCCTGAGATTCCTTATGAAAACTTCCAGATATGAATTCTCTAGCTGAGTGGTGGCTCAATGGTACATGTTCCTACATCTACAAAGCAACTCAAGGAGGCCTACATGGTTAATCACTACTCTTGCTGCATTTATGTAAATAATCACCACAAACCTAAATGAGATAAGCCTTCTTGTGGTTAAGAATAATTTTAAGAGAGAAACATTTATCATCAACAAGGAGGGATAGGGTGTGACTGCTAAGAAGAATTGTGAATGACTTGTTTTTTAATTTAAGTTTGTTTATTCCTTGAGTAAGAGAGAGAGAAACTGCACTTTCAACAGGGTCTCACCACAGCAATCCACCCTCTGCTTCCACCAGCCCTGGATCCGGTGCGTACGTTTGCCCAGAGTACTCACAGAGCTCTCTGGTCATCACCTGCACCTTCCCATGTCACTCAGTCTCACAGAAAGTCAGATTTTATTGCTGAGTCACCATGTGATCCCTGTAAGTGACTTTTCAAATGACAAATAAGGAGCTACAAAAATCCCATTTGATAAGATGCTGTCGTTGGGTAGCCAATCCTTTAATATCAAGATGCCGTGCATATTTGATTATGGTTAGAGAGCTTATTTCTCTGCAGAGATTTAACTTATGTTGAACTGATGGGTGTCAGGCATTCCTTGTTTATAGCAAGGCACATGGTTCCTGTTTGTAGTAATATAAATAAATTTTGACAGGGACCAGTAGATGACATAGTGGTTATGTCACTGGACTTCCACACGGTCAACTGCAGTTCAAGTCCCGGACCCGGTGGCTTAAAGCTCATACCAGGCATGTGTGCATGGATTCATGCCCAAAATCCTGAGAGCAAAATGGAAGAGAAGGGATTGCGTTGTGGCCATGCCCCTGGGAAGTGATTTCTCACTTTTTGTCTCTCTGTCTCTTTCTCTTCAACCTTATAGCAAAAAATCACTCTAAAAACAAACAAACACATAAATAAATAAAATTTGACAGATAAGGACACATATGATATATCAAATACACCTATTAGATATGTACATATGTACTATACACACACATACACACACACAGTAGTGAATCATTAGTCTTTTATCAAAAACCAGAACTGAAAAAAATGTTAAAATTATATTTTGGGGAAAAAAAATTAATTTAACATATAGAACTGACATGATTCTTTCCAGACTATATAAAGAGTTTCCATGCAACCATAAGAAAACAAAAGCCTTGAAGTCATTGTATTAGTTATCTACTTGTTGCATAAAAATATCACCCCAAACTTTGGAAGCCACAGAACAATATTTATCTCACAGTTTGTGGGGTCAAGAATTTGGGTGAGGCATAGCTTGGTGCTTCTGACCCAGAATCTCTCACAAAGATACAATTAGCATGTCAGGAGTTGCTCAGTCTCATCTCAAGACTCTGCTTGGGGAAGACCCACTACCATGCTCACTTGCTAGTGGTTGGCAGAACTCAGTTCTTGCCACCCTGTGGGACTAAGGGTCTCAAGTGCTTTCCAGTCATTGCCAGGAAGCTCCCTTACCTCCTTAACATGTGTGTGGCTCCATGTGGAAGCTCCCAAGCTGGCCACTGGCTTCCGTCAGAGTGAGGTAAAAGGGTGGGAGGGAGCAAACTGAAGCCATGGTCTCCTAGAAATTCAGTCTCAGAATTGATGTCTCACTGTGGGTTTGTTGTTGTTCTTCTGCCATGTTCTGTTTATTACAAGAAAATCAGTAGGTTTAACCCTCACTACGGGGAGGGGATTATACAGGAAGTCCAGGCTCATTGGCATCCATCTTGGAAGCTACCGACTCCACTCAAGTATACAGAGAAACACACACACACACATACACACACACACACACACGCACACACAATGCAAATTAGAACAACGTCCCACTCACTAGAAAAGTAAAAGTCTAACAATACTAAACGTTGGCAAGAATTTGAATAAGTAAAGGAAATAGAAACTGGTGCAACTGTGTAAAGTAGTTTCTTATCACTTGGCAAATTTCAACCAACATCCTCAGTGACTCGATAATTCTACTCTCAAGATATATCCTAGAGAAATCGCACGTGACCATCAGGAGATGCTCAAAATGTCCTTAGCCATGTTGTTTATAATAGCTGTATATGTATGCATATATATATATATATATATATATATATATATACACATACACATATATATATATATATATAAAATCATGGATACATGAATATTGGTAGATAAACACAGCAGAATACAACATTCAGGAGCTGCATATATCAGTATGTTCTCTGTGAAAAGGAAATTATAGGAAAGAAACATAGCATGATCTAATATCAATGCTCAAAAAAGAAAACTCTAAATATCTATAGAAATAAATTTATATGTGTTTACACTTTAAAGAAATAAATAATTATGCAAAATTCAAACTGGCAGTTCCACGTGAGTGGGCGGAAGAAAGACGTGATGGAAAATGTCTCAGGGTCAGCCCAGTGGGGCAGAAGCTAAGCACTGCACAGACGAAGCCAGACCCCACACGACTGACTGGGGTTAAAGTCCTGACTCCAGTGGCTTGAAAAACATGCTAACTGTGAGTGTGTGTGTTTCTAAGACCCTGACAGGAGGACAATTAAAGAGGAAAAAGGATTGCAGTGTGACTACACCATGTTGAGGGGTGCTTCCTCTCCCTCTATCTAACTCATGGGTAAAAACACATGCCCTCTGGCATCAAAAAAAGAAAGAAAGGGACCAGCAGTTACCGTAATGGCTGTGTTGCTGGATTCCCATATAGTAGATCGCGGTTCACGTCCCAGACCCGGTGGCTTAAAACTCATGCCAGGTGTGTGTGCGTGTGTGCCCAAGATCCCGAGAGGAGAATGAAGGAGAAGAGATTGCGATGTGGTCATCCCCCCTGGGAGGTGATTTCTCACTTTCTGTCTCTCTGTCTCTCTCTGTATGTCTGGCAAGCGCACGCGCCCTATAGCAAAAAACTTGTCCAAAAAAAAAGAAAGAGGTTTATCAGAGGTTTCAACTCTTTGACTAGGTAATATATACGCAGGAATGTCATTTTGTTTTTTTCTTACTAATTTTAAACCATTCATTTACAGCAAATACACCTTCAATGATGTATTTTGAATTTTTAACAGACTGGCAGAATTTCTTTAACACTGTAAAACATATCATAAATAACACAGCATTCAGTAAAAATTAATTAAAGCAAGAAAGTCATGACTTCCTAGTATTCCTGGAAAATTATCTCCAGAACTTTGTTGTAAGAACCTGTAAAGATTGACTCAGGAACTGCTCATATTTCCATGAATAAATTCCCTGGGCAGAAAGAAAATATTCTTGTCTTATAGTCACCTTATTGCTCTTCTCCAACTAACATTATTTTTCATATATAAAATATTTCTTTTGCTAATGAGAGTATGTCTGATTTTATGTTTCCTCAAACTACTTTCTGGAAAGAAGGGAATAAAGTAATTAAAGTAATAGGGTTATCTGAATTTAAGATTGTACCACTAAACCCCAATTCAGTTTTCTCAATAGTATCAAGTGTGGGTTTTTTTATTGGTCAATTTACAAAAAAAAAGGAAAGATAATAACAAGAGTCAATACATAAAACCTTAAAAATCTTCAAGAAATATCATATTTATACTATTAAACCAAATAGGTTGATCTGTGTTATAAGCAAAGTCTTCATATTGTAGTGCCAGAGTGAATATTTCAAGTGTGTTACATAGACAGCCCAGTGATTAACTTAGCAAAATATCAGGTCTAATTATTTGCCTCTGGTGACCCTGAAAAGGGTTTATGCTTTTGGTTTGAATATAAAAAGCTCAGAAGTGGTAATCATACCATCTGGAAATTAAAATAATAAACTGCTAGATGAATAAATATTTCCAGTGAGCTCCCACATGCAGAATAGTAAAGACATTGAGAATTTATTTTTACAAAAGTGATTGGAATTTATTTTTAACATTTTTCAATACTGAGATTGGAGAAATCAAACATGATGTAGTCTAATTTACAAAAAAAATAGAATGCAGCCAAGTTAATGATATGCTGTAGCTAAATGAAAGAATTTTTAATTTCTTCTCAATTTTGTGAGAAATCACCCCCCGGGGGGATGGCCACACCGCAATCCCTTCTCCTCCATTCTCCTCTCGGGATCTCGGGCACGCACGCACATGTGCCCGGTGTGAGTTTAAGCCACCGGGTCCGGGACTTGAACCGCAGTTGACTACATGGGAATCCAGTGACATAGCCGTTATGCCAACTGCTGGTCCCAGAACTATTTGACTTTTGTAATTGACTGATTGCTGTTTTTTTCTGCTTCTGTCCTTGCTTTAATATCCAATGTCATCACAACAAAAGAATAATCCTTATAAATTTAAATCAGAGCTTTTTTTTTCTTATTATTTAAGAAAGGATTTACGGGAACCAGCAGTTAGCGTAATGACTATGTCACTGGACTCCCACGTAGTCGACTGCGGTTCTCATACTGGACCCGGTGGCTTAAAACTCACGCCAGGCGTGTGTGTGTGCGTGCCCAAGATACCGAGAGGAGAACGGAGGAGAAGGGATTGTGGCGTGACCATCCCCTCTGGGGGGTGATTTCTCGCTTTCTGTCTCTATGTCTCTCTCTCTCTGTCTGGCGAGCGCACGCGCCCTATAGCGAAAACCTCTCCAAATATAAAAAAGAAAGGATTTTTGCTATAAGGTATGTGCACTCACTGGAGAGACAAAGAGAGACAGAGAGATAGAAACAGATAAATCACCCCCCCCCCCGGGTGGGGGGAGATAGCCACACTGCAATCCTTTCTCCTCCATTCTCCTCTAGGGGTTTTGGGCATGCACACACAGGCACCCGGCATGAGTTTTAAGTTGCCAAGTCTGGGATTTGAACCATGGGAGTCCAGTGATGTAATCATTTTGCCATTCTGTTGGTCCTTCAGTCAGAGTGTTTTAAACACCACCAAAATCTCACTAAATGCCTACCTCATTTGCAGTAAAACACCAAGTTTTAAAGCAGGTCTGTAAGGCTCCTCGTGACCTGTCTCCACATCACTCCCTGCACTCCAGCCACTCTTGACACTTGACCTCTCACACTTTCAAGATGGCCCCAGCTGTGTTTCTACTTCCAGCCTCCAGCTAGTGGCTTGCCTGTATGTCTTTCAGATCTAGCTAAGAATCATCTTCTTTAGAGAAGTCCTCTTTGACATAATGTTAAATAAAAACCTCCTTCCTTTCCCACTCACCTGATTTCTTTTTCTACCCACTGCTAATTATTAGAGGATGTACCACTTATTCATGTTTACTGTCTTTTCTTTGTCGAGTGAAAACTTTGTGAGGCAGAGATATTTTTCTGCTTAGTTCATTGACTTATCTCTAGTCTATAAAAGAGTAACATAACTGATATTTATAGCTCCTGTACACAATTGCTAAATGAACAACTGAATTAAAGAGCCTTTGGTCATTTCTCTAGAAAGGCAGTCAGGAATGATTGCTCTCCGCTCTTAATTGGTAGTAAAAGAAGGACTGGGACAGCATGCCTCTCCACTGTTTCCTTCAATTATTTATTATCTAGTTCTAAATATGGTATTGCATTATCCATTTCACACCTAAAATAACAAGAAATATGCAATCAGTATTTATATTTCCAGCTTTCTCATACATGTAACTTTTTACAGCATTGTTTTCTTTTCTTTTTTTTTTCAAACTGAAGAATGTTTATTTTCCTAACAAGAAGCGAGGTGATAGGTGGTCCCAGCTTTGCTTTGGTGACTCAGTGGTGTCATGGGGAGCCCAGGTAACAGCTTCTCCACTTTGTCACTCACAGTTATTGCCTGTGGCTCTTTTCTGAGCCATGAATGGCTTCTCCAATGTTAAGCATCACCTACATACACAACAGTATTCTTTTTAAAAAAATGTATTTATTATCATCATAATCTTGTCTATATTACATTGAATCACAAAAGTCCTATCCATTGGTGGATAGGACTTTTAAGTCTCTTCTAAACTTTCTTTTGCACTTTTTAGGGGGAAGGACTTACAATTTAGGTTTGCAAGCTTTTGTTGCTGTTGAAGAAGCAGATTTTTGCCTATGGAGTTTCCAGCAGTCTGGACTTTACTTATTATCCTCCCGTGGTGATGTTTGAAATGTTCCATTGTCATCTCTATTACCTGGAGATTTATTATTGACTCAAGGTTTAAGCAGACTCAGGTGTGGTTTTCTTTTTGGTAATTCCATCGCCAAGGTGGAGAAGCTCGCTTCCACCAGTCAGCAGTTAATGTTCAGTTGTCTTGCTTTCTGTAATATAATAGCTCTTTTAGCTAAAGAAAAAAGTCATGAAATTTAGTTCATGTGTTATTTGGCATCTTAATTCATCGGCATTCATTTTTCCTTAATCAGGAGTATATTCTTTCTCTCCATGTTTTTATGTTTTAATTTATAGTCATGTCTCTATAAATAGCCTCTTTTCTATTTACGTATTTATGTTATCATAAATGGCATTCAAGCTTTAATCTCTGACACTAAAACTCACTTTTCCCACTTAACTTTTATTACCTTCTTTATTCTAGGTAAGCTATGTGTCTATTTTACTCATTTCAATAGGCATGTAGTATTCCATAATGTGAATGAATACCCCATGATATATTTGTTTGCCACTTAATTAATACCATAATATTTTATATGCACATGTGTGTACCTACATATAGAATTACTCAGTCTTATGAGAGACACATTTTAATACTTACTATCACGAGCCAGCAGGTGGTGTAGAGGTTATGGGGCTGAATCCCACATGGCCAACTGTGTAGTTTCCTGGACCCTGCAGCTTAAAAATTATACCAACTGCCTATATGTGAGTGCTCAAAATCCCCAGAAAAGAATGGAGAAGGGATTGAGGCATGGCCATCTCCACCGAGGGATGATTTCTCACTTTTTCTCACTTTCTCTGTCTCCCCTGGCAAGTCCATGCACCCTATAGCAAAACAAAACAATTTATTCTAACTTGCCAGATTGCTTACCAGAGCACTGATAACATTTCCAGCTCCCACCAATGTTATTTTCCCACGTGTACTCCAGTTTTTGATATCGTCAGATTTTAAATTTTGCCTATCATGTTTTTATAAAACAGTGTATCATTATTTGTTCTTTAGTATTTCCCAACTCCTGAGTTAGAACGGCTTGATCTCTCTGCCAGCAGCTGAGGCTGCTTCTTTCGTGAATGATCTGTTTAAATTAATACTTAGCCATTTTAATCGGTGTTTTAGGGACTTTTTCTTATGAATTTACAGAAGTGCTATATTTCTCCTGAAAAGCAATCCTCTGTCAGCTATTTCATTAAAAATATCTTCTCCTAGACTTCAACTCATCTTCTTACTGTGTTTCTGTTGTCTATGGTCTAGTTAACATGCTATTTCTCCCTTCAAATTTGTGTTTTCATCGCTGGTATGAAAAATTCTTACCTCTTGCAAATTTACCTACATTTCTCTTCAAGATTTTAAATTATTTTATTTATTGGGAATTCTTATTTTTTTCCTATGGTATGACATATGAACTGTCTTTTAGTTTTGTTTTTCAGATAGACAACTACGTTGTCACCAGACTAAAAATGGAAAGTTTGCCTGTATCTACTCTGTGGTGCATAAAGCCACCTCTGCCGTTACTGGTTTCCCAGATAATGGTAAGTTTGATGTCTGGGATCTCTTCTATTCCATTCTTCTAATGATCTATTTCTTATGTGCATGCTCTATTTCCAGTTTCAGATAAAGAATTTATTTATTTTTTTAAAAAGAAATAACTGAGAAGAAATTCAGCCAAATGTTAAGGATCTTCTTGTAGCACATTTCTGTTTTCAACCATTTACCAATAAACTAATCCAGTTTTAACAGATCCCTCTGTCCATGTGGATAGCCTAACCCAAATCCTGGAACTGCTGGAAGGAAACACATCATAGACTTCCTTTCTCTCGGACAAAATCCCCACCTAGCATAGTCTCCCCTCCTCCTCCTCTGGGCCTGCCAGCCCCCGCCCCCTTCCATATTCATGACTCACATGAGCCCAACAACACATGTCACAGTTCACCAACTTCCCGGGATCATTCACTTGATTTTCTTCTCCCGTGAATAGTTTTTTTTTCTTCCTAGTGCCTCCTGAACTCTGAAATACGTGTCACGACTAAAGAAAACGATGAACATAATATCACAAACCTCAAAGTACTTATTGCAGGGCATAGCTGATAAACATTAAACGTTCTGGCTCAAAATGATACCTTAGTCAGAGAATGAAGGCAAATTTACCTATGTAATTGAAATGCAAAAAGTCTTCGCAGCAATGAAGATGACTGTAAACATTTCCTTTCCACTCCGTTTGGATTCCTCTCTTTGGCCTCCTTTCTAATCTTTGACGTTTTTTTGGCCAACATGGGGCTGATATGTCATCTTTCAAGCCAGTGACAACAAGAAAATCCTATTGTAGCAAAAAAAAAAAAAAAAAAATTAAAGGCTTTAAAATATTGTTGATTGAGGAACATAGAAAACATCATTTAAAAGCCTTTTAAATTACCATTGCCTCCGTTGCTGCTAAATTTCCCTTTGTTTCATTTCATGCAGCTGGTCTGAATGATGACAGAGTGGTTTGTGATTATGTGGGTGACATGAGGCACCAGCTGAAATGGACACTAAAGCAAGGATCCAGCATCCTGAATTTATAATTCCTGCTACATTTGGCACTGCACCAACTTTACAAATATGCAGCCCTCTTCTCTCCTCTTTTTTTTTTTTTTTTCCCCTGTAAATCCCGTGGCCAATGAATGCTGCTATGGCAACGGAAGCCAGGAAAGCCAGGGGAGCTTAGCTATAAAAAGAGTTCTTAAAACATCATGGTAACTGGGAGTCTAGTGGCAGACTCTCAGACAGCCACACACTGTTACCCATCCTGTCTAGAGGCAAAGGCTTCTACCAAATTTATTTACCTGCGCTGTCGAATCCCTTGCTACAGAATTCTAAGGGCTCTTATTGCTATGATGGTTTTCATTTTCAATTATTGTATGGTTCATTCAAATCACACAGGTACATTTCCACCAGTTATAAGAAGCTTCCTAAAATAGACTTTCAGAAACTGAGCACAGCTGTCAAAATAATGTTATCGTCTTTAAGAATCTGCTTCGAAGATGGTTATTCCGAAGAAATTTAAAAGTTATATTCCTATATTAGCACACTAAGTAGTTCATACCAGTTTAGTAAATCAAATATTCCATACTGCTGGCTTAATAAGATGGGGAGTCATGCATGAAATGACTGCCAGGTTAATGACATAGGGAGCCATGCATGGCATGCATTTGCATATAATAGCACAGAATGTTCTCCTAAATCCTTTAAATTACTCATCAATTCTTAAACAGGCATTTAACTAAATCCTCATTCAGAATCACGAAGAAAGTTTTTTTTTTTTTAAAAAAAAAAAAAAAACCACCTACATATTTGAAGTGATTAGACAGGAAGGAGCTAAATAAAATCTAAAACCTAAAGGGTTATTTTGAGTTTGAAATGCTAGCCTCGGGGAAAGAGTTGCCTCAGGGAAAGAGTTACGGATCTGCCAAAAGAAGCAAATAGATCTCCTGGACTGGAGTAGAGACAGGCCTGCATCAGGCCTGGCCCCCAGCACTGTCTACACCATACTCACAGGGAGCATAGACAGAAATTTCACGTTGAGCCTCAGAGATTAAAAGGAATCTCGAAAGCAACACACACCCAAAAAATGTAAACTAAATCTGAACTATTTATTGTGTGCAGTGTTGTATTTTTTTGTTTGTTTTTTTTTTTTGTGTGTGTGTGGGGGGGGAGAGATTTTTGCTATAGGGCATGGATACTCACCAGAGAGATGGAAAGCAAGAAATCAACCCCCCCTCCCCAGGGGGATGGTCATGCCATAACCCCTTCTTCTCCATTCTCCTCCTGGGATCTTAGGCACGCACGCACATACTCCTGGCATGAGTTTGAAGCCACCGGGGGTCTGGGACTCGAACCATGGTTGACCATGTGGGAGCGACATAACCACTATGCCATCTGCTGATCCCTTTGTACAGTGTTTTAATAGGCCCAGTTCTAAATAAAATGAATAGGTTTTTCTTTTACTTGGGAACCTATACATTCAAGTTATTAAAAAATATATTTACTCCAAATTACTGTGTATCTGCTCCTTATGTCACCTTTCATACAAATTAAGTAGATGGCTTACACTCAGAAATTCACCACCAACTGTCACTCAGGAAGTCAGGAAGCACCCATGTCACACACAGGCTGTTCTCCCTACTTGACAGTGATGGTGTATGGAGAATGTTATGGATCCTCATAAATGCTCATTGCAAAACAAGACGTCCACACAGATCTAAAACTAAAGCCCATCAGAAGAAGAAAAGAAAAAAACAATGCAAAGATTTATGTCATTGGTCTTCTCTTCCTATCATGACTAATAATAAAATCAACTAAGGGGCCAGCGGGTGGCATAGTGGTCACGTGCTAGACTCCCACATGGTGGACTGTGGTTTGAGTCCCGGACCTGGTGGCTTGGATGTGTGTGTGCTTGTATGCCTAAGATCCCAGGAGAAGCATGGAGAGAAGAGATTGTAGTATGGCCCTCCCCTACCCACACCCCTTGGTGGGTAATTTCCATTTTCCCTCTCACTGTCTCTGTCTCTCTCCTTCTATCTTTGGTGATCACACATACCCTAAGGCAAAAACCTGTATTAAAAAAATTAACAAAATAAAAATAAAGGCAACCAATCATGAAGCATGTATGCTGCCCCAGGGTGCCAAGTGTGTTCTCTGTAGCCCTCACAATGATTCTCCGAGTAGGTACCACTCTTCATTTTACAGAGAGGGAAACTGAAGTTCATAGAGGTTAAATAACTCACTCAGGTGTCAGGGTAAAGCCAAGATTTCCATTTTTTTTTTTTTCTGTCTCAACTTAAATTCTATTCCCTTCGCATCAACCATACTAACTCTTCAAGGTTCATTTATTAGCAGAGAATCTGAGGGAACATCAAATAATTTGTGAGAAAATGAAATTAAAGTATGAGTTTATTTTGATGCAGGAAAAATTGAAATCCATGCACAGTTTTTGTTTTTGTTTTTGGTAAGAGCATTTCCCATAAACTTCTTGAAGATTCCTTGTCGTTTATATTTTGTCAGAATAAGAAAACATAAGCTTAAGGATTTTACAAAGACCTTTACACATTTTCCAGGTTTCTTACACGGTCATCCTTCATACCCTGTGCCATTATGAAAGAGAGATGAACATCAGTGATTTGCAGCACACTTATTTAATGTTTATCCAATAAGCATAGGGAGCGAAAATTTTGTTTTAACTTATAAAATGTACTAGCATAAAAGTGTAAGGAGGAGGATGTTTTCTTCTGCTTGATTAATAAGTTGCACATAAAGAAATGCGCTTGCAAATGAAGAAAACAGGGATAACCGATATGGAGTCAAATGAAGGAGATACAACAATGAATAAAGCATAGATTTTTGCCCTCCAGAAACTCACAGTGTAAGTAAAAACTAACGAACTACCGGCAAACAATCTTCCAGATTCTGAAATACGGAGACACTGGTGCACAGAGATATAAATTTAGCCCAGGCAGGGGTGAGTGGTAGGAGATCAGGGAAGGTTTCCCAGGTGACATCTAAGTTGAAAATGACAAGATACAAAGGACTTAGTCAGTCAAGCATGGGGGGAGGGAGCACTGCCTGTCCGTCAAAGACTTGGGTTTGAAATACGGCTGGGCAAGCAAGGGAATGACACGGGCTCAGGGGTGCCTGGTAGGGTGATGGTCCCGACAAGACCCAAGCAGCTTTTGCTTCTAGAAAATTCTGTAAAGACATAAATGCTGGAACGCAGTCTTGGTTTTGATTAGTATAGTTACAGTGGGCCTATTTTCTGATCCAAAAACTTGAGATGAATTAGCAACCAAGATTGATAGTGAACAATGGGATGAAAGGTTGAGGTCTGATTTTCTCAGAAACGATGAATTGAGTAATCACTATCCAAAGAAAGAAAATGTAAACGGAGTTAGCTAACAAATTACATGTAATCTCTGCTCTTTGTGTGGTAGATAGAGGGACGCGTTTCTTGTTTTTAACTTTTCATTTCATTCTTAGACCACAAGTATACAAAATTGGGTTACCCATCATTCTTAATTGGTTTATGCAAGTCCTGCTTTCTTTCTTTCACCCCTTTATTAATTTTGGAAAGCCATGACCCCAAAATGAAATCTATGACCTAGATAATCTACATCTAATTTTACAGGCCCCCTCACTGCCACCCTATCACCTCACCAGGCAGCCATTGTCCTGAATCTTGCTCTCCTTTTTAGATAGTATGAATGTGTCTAAAGATATGGAGTCAAACTAAGGAGATATTACTCTATCTATATTATTACATTTATATAATAATACACAAGTATAAAGTCATTGGGAAAGCCATGACATATTTTTCTGTTTTTCTGTGAAAAAATGCATCATGACTTTTCTGACAACTCCCAATATGAAATATATATAAACACGTGTATAAGTATGTACATTTTTGTATATAAATATATATTCTTATGTACATATATATGTGTGTGTGTGTGTGTATATATATATATATATATATATATATATATATATATATATAATGAATCTGTATATTTAGAAGCATTAAAACTACCTAAAAAGGAGAGTAGGGAAATGATGAATAATATATATGTTTATATATGCAATCTTCACATACACATACACACACACATCACACACATGCACACATATTTAAACCTTTTTTGTTGTTGTTCATTTATTTGTTTTGGTATTGTAGACTGTGCTACTATAGACATTTTACATGTTTCTATTGAAACACAAATTTCTCTACACAGATCCTGGATTTATCTTGATTATTTCTAGGACACAAAATTACTGGGTCACGGGTTAGGTAAATGTTGTACTTTAGTAATGTCAAACTGTTTTCTATGTAGTTGCGTCTTGTACCAATTTGCACTCCCCACAGCAGTGTGTAAGAGATATTGTTAATCCACAAGCTTTCTAACACTTGGTGTTGTCAGACTTCAGAATATTTGCAAAGTAAACGGGTACAGAAATGTATCCTGTGGTCTTCTTGCTTCGTATTTCCCTGATAAGCAGTGATACTTACCTTGTATTTCATTGGGTGTATTTGGTTCTTGTTTAGTAAAATGTCTCCTGTCCATGTTTTAGCAGATTGTTTTGAGTCTTTATTGGCATAAGAATTCTTTATGCCTGGGGCCAGCAGGTGGTGTAGTGGTTAAGGCACTGGACTGCCACATGGCCGGCAGTTGGAAAATCACACTGAGCACCTGTACGTGTCTGTCTAAAATCCTGAGAGATTGGAAAAGAAGGGATTGCAGCATGGCCATATTCCCTGGAGATGATTGCTCACTTCATCTCACTTTCTCTCCTTTTCTCTGTTTCTCTGTCTCTTTCTGGCAAGTGCATGTGCCCTATAGCAACGAATTCAAAAAGAATTCTTCATGCATTTTTAATACTAAGTTTTTGACAGTTGCGTGTATTGTGAACAAAATGGGTCAAAATGTCTTTTCATTTTCTTTTTAGTTTTATAACCCAAAATGTCTGTTTTGAACTGTTACATTTGTCAACTCTTTTTAAGAGTAATGTTTTTCATTTTATTTTAAAATATCTCCCTTTGTAAAAATTTAGAAGAAACTACCTCTATTTTTTGTTTATGAAGGATTTAAAGCATGAAGTTGATTTTTAAATATAATAGAGGTAGGAGTCCCTTTTTATTTTCCCCTATATTTACACTATTTTCTTAGCTCCAGGACTTTATTGAAATCTCTTCTTTCCCACTTTTCAGATAGGACTGCCTTCATACCAAAGTTTCATACAACTGTAGGTCCACTTCTTTTTTTTTTTTTTTTTTTTTTTGGAGAGGTTTTCGCTATAGGGCGCGTGCGCTCGCCAGACAGACAGAGAGAGACAGAGAGATAGAAAGCGAGAAATCACCCCCCCGGGGGGATGGCCACGCCGCAATCCCTTCTCCTCCATTCTCCTCTCGGGATCTTGGGCACGCACGCACACGCGCCCGGCGTGAGTTTAAGCCACCGGGTCCAGGACACGAACCGCGGTCGACTACGTGGGAGTCCAGCGACATAGCCATTACGCTAACTGCTGGTTCCCTAACTGTAGGTCCACTTCTGAGCTCTCAGTTCTACTCCAGTGTACTGTTGGTCTCTGCAACAGTGTCACACTGTGCGTTTTTAATTACAATAACTGTATAAGAAGTCTTGATACCTGTAATAAAAAGTCCTTCCATGTATTCTTCCTCAGAACTCTTCTAGCATTTTTTCCTATTTAATCTTTCATATACCTTCCCCCCCCCCCCAATTGCCAGAAGACATGTGCACGTGCCAGAAAAAAAAAGGCAACCATGGAGTGTGGTCATGCAGCAGTCCCTACCCTATTTCTCCATCCTGTCAGGATTTGGGACATGCATTCACACTCCACCCATGTGTTTTTCAAGCTGCAGGGGCCAGGATCCTAACAGCAGTCATGTGGGATTCAGCTTCCTTAATCACAAGACTACAGGGCCAGCCCAATCTTCCATATACCTTTTGGAACTGGGTTATCAAGTGCTATATTTAAAATAATCATCACCTGACTTGCTATACATTTTATGCATTAATTTGGGGAACATTGACATTTCTGAGATATCAAGATGTATCAGAATCATGGTATATCTGTTTATTTAAGATTTATTTTATATAATTTAATACAGTATTATGACTTCAAGTGTGAACATCTTTTGTTAGATGTATTCCTATGTACTTGCTATTGTTTCCTGTTGGTTATCTTTTCCAAAGTCCTTGTCCTTTATGTTCTTTGGTGAACCAAAAAAACTCTTGATTTGACATGACCAAAGTAATCAGTTTTCACTTTTATGAGTTCGAGTGCTTGTTAAAGAAGGGCTTTGCAATTCCAGATCACAAAATTTTTCTCCAGTGTATCCACTCTATGGAACCTCATACAACTGAGTTTCTATAAGCTGCCCTTTTCATTATGTGACAGTAGTATACTGTCACATAATCTATCTATCTATCTATCTATCTGTGTGTGTGTGTGTGTGTGTGTGTGTGTGTGTGTATTTGAGAGAGAAAGGGATTTTTTTTGCTACAGGGCACGTGTACTCACTGGAGAGACAGACAGAAAGCGAGAAATCATCCCCCAGGGTCAAGTTGTAATCCCTTTTCATCCTTTCTTCTCCGTTCTCTCGGAATTTTGGACATGCACATACATGTGCCTAGCGTGAGTTTCAAGCCACTGGGTCTGGGACTCAAACCACAGTCGACTACGTGAGAGTTCAGTGATATAACCATTATGTCATCTGCTGGTCCTCTGACTGTATTTTTTAAAGTATGAAGTTGAGATTGAATTTTGATGTTTTGTCAAAAGCCCATGAAAGTATAAACAGAATATTATATTTCTTTTCTTTTGTCCTTTTTCTCTTTCTCTTTCTCCCTTCCCTTCCCCTCACTTCCCTTCTCCTTCCTTCCTTTCTTTTCTCCCTTCTCTTTCCTTCCCTTCCCTTCCCCCTTCTTTCTTCTTCTTCTTTCCTTCTTTTGCTTGTTTATTATTGCTGTTGGCTACCCAGTACCAGAAACTCATTTTCTATGATTGAGGGATTCTCTACTAGCAGGTGCTGGTAGAGATAGAACTTTTCTCCTACCACAGAAGCTAAAATGGTCAGGGCACTGTGTTCCTGGACGCTCCAGTAGCCGGAGCACAGCACAAGTCTTAGGCCTGGAAAGCAGATGATGCTACCCAGGTCTCTGAATTTATCGCAGTCTGCACAAAAAAGCCAAACTGGAAAAACATGATGCATTTCCCAGTGCAGCAGTGGCAGCGATGTGAGTAGCAGCGGTGGGAACAGAGCCTAGCAACCATGCAGCGGTAAACTGGAGCATCAAGTCCTCCGCTGAACGGAAGTGGCACCTTAAAGGGCATGCAGCTGGGACATGGCTTCGCTATATTCCTGGCTGTCAGGCATCCTTTCTTCCTACCACTTTTCCTGCTTTAATACTCCAGACTTTCCAGCAATGTGAGGAGCTTCTCTGTGTTTTTTATATTAATGCTTTTTCTGCTCAGATTGGTTAGTTTGTTTCCACTGTTTGCTATTTGCTATTCTGTCTAGTACAACTTTCAAAACTATAGAGGAAAATATATAGGGAAAAACTTTAAAACAAAAAGAAGGTAGAAAAAAAGACAAAGATAGAGAATAATCAGAGAACACATAATACTATGGCAAAGATATGTGCAAATATGTAAGTAAGCCCAATAAATGTTACTGGATTATACTACCTATTAAAATCTGAGACTCAGGACCATTGGATGGCATAATGTTTTCATCACTGGACTCCCATGTAGATGACTATGGTTCAATCCCAGACATGACAGCTTAAAAGCAACACCAGGCATGGGTGCATCATCCCCAAATTCCCCAGAAGAGAATGGAGAAGAAGGGATTGTGGTGTGGTCAACCCACCTAGGGGGTGATTTCTCTTCTTATGTATCTCTATCTCTCTCTGTTTCTCTGGCAAATGCATAAGCCTTATAAAAAAATCTTTCTCTAAAAACCTAAACAAAACAAAAAGCTAAGACTCAAAAAATGTCAAAGACTCATAGATAGAATTATTCAAAATTCAACTTTATGCTACCTGTACAGGATTCTAAGCAAACACAAAATAACAAGCTTGGACTTAGACAGAAAGAAAAATATATTCCAGGAAAGTTATAACTGAAAGCTCAACATTCTTTCTTACTTTCTAAACACAATTACTAAACTTATATTCCATTCCTTATGTCTTCTGCCTACATTTTGGCACACCACATCAAATCATTGTCCCTGGTATTTATATCCAGTAATGCGACTCTTTGCTTTATTATCTGGAATGGAAACAGCTTCATTTCCAATCTTTCCTGACACCTAAAGTTAGCATGTTAATCCCTGTCTATAGAAAACATGCCATATTATGAAAGGGAACTCCTGAAAATGTAGAAATGAGCAGCGCTCAGAACCCTCTTATCGTAGTTCTTCCATTTTGGAGTACAGACAAAAGAGTTGATACAACATGAACAAAGCACAAGGGGAAGAGCATGGACTCTGAAAACACAGAGATGTGGGTTTAAGTCCATGGTTTGCCCATGATTAGGGATACGGCGTTGAACGAAGTCTTTGATTTTGTGAAGTCTACATTTCCTATGTACAAACTGAAGATAAACACCTCTATTTTCAGAGTTTTTGTAAAGATTTAATGACATAATTAATCACAACAGTTGTTTTCAACTTAATTGGAATCACCTGGGGAGCTTTAGTCACTCTAGTTGCTGGCTGGGTCCGTCCCCTAGAGATTCTCAATGTAATTGGTTTGGAGTACAACCTGGCATTCAGTTTTTAAAATATAGTGAATGTAATATGCAGCTAAAGTTGAGAAACAATGATCTAAACTTATAGTCTATCCCACTGCATTGTATATAGAAGACATGGCAAAATTGTAACTGGGATGATGATGATGAAGAAGAAAAACGAATCCATTTCAGCTACCAAATTCAAGCAGTGATATTGGCCTCCAGTAATTATTCTTCCACGGAACTCAAGAGAGAAAGAAGCCCTTTAGAATGGAGATTATCCGAAACTTCATAATAATACATACACACTATTTATATAGCTTTTAATTTCTAATCCTCTACACAGCCTCTGAGATAAATATCACATCAATTTTAAGAGAGAAAAATACTCAGAGTTTCATTGCTTTACAAAGGTGATAGATTAGGGAATAGCTAAGCCAGAATACCGATTTAAATCCTTTTATTCAAAGTTCAGTATTATTTCTATTGTGCCACAGCTATCCACAGTAAAAAAAAGTAAATCGTTCTTCTTCTTCATAGGGAGAATTTAGACAGAATTTTCTTTTTTTTCTTTTTTTCTTTTTTTTTTTTTTTTTTTTTTGAAGAGGTTTTTGCTACAGGGCACGTGCGTTCCCCTGAAAGACAGAGAGACAGAAAGCGAGAAATCACCCCCCAGGGAGATGGCCACGCTGCAATCCCTTCTCCTCCATTCTCTTCTCAGGATCTTGGGCATGCAAGCACAGGAGCCCGGCGTGAGTTTAAGCCACCGGGTCTGGGACTTGAACCGCAGTGGGCTACATGGGAGTTCAGCAACATAGCCATTACACTAACTGCTGGTCCCTAGGCAGAATTTTCTAAACTTGAAAAATACCCTAGAAATTACATGATGGTTAGAGTACAGGGTAAAATTTTTGAAGTCACGAATTCTCTCATGAGCTAGTGAGCAGTTTGAAGCTCAAGAATTTATTTCATTTACTATTTTATCCCTAGTGACTTACAGAGTGGTTGGCACTCAATTGGTGCTCAACAAATGTTTGTTGAATAAATACTTGAATGAGCTAAACAAATTTCTTTTGGCAATTAAAAGAAAGCTTAAAAATAAACAGCGTTGATATCTGAAAACAAAATCTCTAAATTCTTGCTTATAATTGGAATTAATGATCATAAAGACTTGTCTGAAGTATATCAACCAAAGACAGTACTTGAAGCTGAAAATAGAAGTTATCGTGCTCTTTCTTTCAGCCTCTCTCTCTCTCTCTCTCTCACTCTCTGTCTCTCTCTATATATATACAGTATATGCATAATATCTGTATTCACATTTATTAAAATGAAACTAATTTAAGCAGTATTATTTAATATAATGGGACAATCCTTATATATTGATTTTTTAATTATTTTACAAATTTTGTATTTTATAAATAGAACATATCCCTTCTATCTCAATCAGGATTGATTGAAATTGGATTGTAAATATTCTGACTTCAAATATTGTAAGATTACCTAAGTTTTTGCCTACTTATAGGAAATAAAACTCAATGTTAACACCTACAAAGATTGAGTGTAAAATTGTAAAATGAATAATATTAGGGAAAAAACTTTTTTTTTGTTTTTTTTCTTTCATTATTCCACTAATGGAGGGGGCATCCCCAACAGAGTCTTTCAACACCATCTCCCCTAAGCTTCAGCCTGCCTCAGATCATGAGCAGGTGCGTATCCATGTGTTCAGGGAGATCTCTGAATGCATACCCTGAACAGTCCCAAGTAGGCTGGCCTCATAAAGCATTGTTTACTGTGACATTACCTTCCAGCCTCTGAAATAAACTTTTTTTAAAGTTTTTTTTTTTCCCCATAGGGTGTGTGCACTCTCTGGAGAGAGACAGAGAGAAATGGAGAGAGGGAAAGTGAACAATCATACCCCTCCCCAGGGAGGATGGTCGTACCACAATCCTTTCTCCACCATTCTCCTTCCTGGGGTTTCTGGCATACATGCATATGAGTCAGGTGTGATTTTCAAGCTGCTGAGTCTAGGACTCAAACCACGGTTGAGTATGCAAGAGTCCAGTGCCTTAACCACTATGTCACCTGCTGGTTCCCAAATAAACTCTAATGGAAGTTAAATATCAAACAAGCAAACAAACTTGTTATTCCAAAGAAATATAATTTTCTGCCTAATGTAAGTTATTAATAAAGGTGGAGATGCTTCGGCATAATATTAAGAGCTATGTAAGACTAAGTATACAGTACAAGAACTTCTTGAGTAAATACTAAAATATACCCTATTTATAACAATACTCACATAGCTTTTAGCTAGCATTATTGATATGATGAATTTATGTGGTGGGTATTTACTGATACTTTGAGATAGAGTGTGCACAGCATTGTCTTGCAAATAGTGATGCAAGAATTCAGATAATTTTGAAACCTTATTTTAGAATATAAAATATTATTTTCTGAGGCACAACAGTGAGGGGAATCATGCTCTATCCTCCACTAAAAGATAAGCATTCAGTAACATGGATAGTTCATGTGCTATTATACCACTTCCGACAGCCACATCACTTCAACATCTCTGGTCCTTGGGGTAGTCAGAAAAAGCTTCATGGGGAAGAAAAATTAAGTTTGCTTTGAGGGCAACATAATATTTAAAGGGGAAAGGAGAATGTGTTTGGAATTCTAAGCAGTAGAAAAATGTGATCAAAAGTAACACTGAAATGGTTATATAAAGAAGTGACAAAGAAATCAGATTAGCTAGAAGTAGAGTCCGTATAAGAAATGAGAGGAAGACAGGCTTAGAAAGCTGGTTTATAACCAGACAGAGGATTTCAAATGAAAGACACAATAGATTTAAGTTTATGTTGGACGCTAGCTGAGGATCTCTATTATATAAGATAGACTAAGTTGTGATGAGGATTAAAATGAAAATCTTAGCACCCTAAAACAAGAGAAAGTTCACCTCTGATTCCTGCTGTATACCTGTGTGGGGTGTGGATCTCTTAGTCCAGAAGACCCCTGGAGATGGCTGCCTGCTGGCCACACAGCTGGGGTCCTTAATTCTTCTTTCTGAAGGAAGTTCTGAGCAGCACATCACAACGTGCTCTGCAATTACAGATGCCTAGGTTTAGCATATGTGAAGATGAGAGACAAGACTTGAGGGGAAACATGTTCAGAATACCTAAAGGAAATATAAATATTTTTGTGAGGTAAACCATCTTCCTAGGGTTGGTATTCCCATAGGATAACTCTTCACTGATCAGAGCTGACCCTATGTTTAATTCACAAGCATGACATTCCTTGGGGAAAAATCATAGACCACAGCCTCCATGTCAAGCAGCTTGAGAAGTATATGGGGATTCAAGCTATCAAACCCTCTTGTTATCTTAATAGTTCACTCAGGTTTCACCTCTGAGATTTTCATCAAGCACCTGTACTGTCTGAAGGATAGCAGACTGGTTGTGCTAAAAATCTGTGGAAGACAGTTCCATTTCTTCAGAGACTTAATTACTCTTTGGCATGTTGTATTAACTGGGAATTCAGATCACTTGGCATTGTTCAAAGCAATAAGGAATCTTTGATGCTATGGATGAAGTATGATGTTTGCTCATCATTCCCCAAGGGTGGGGACAAATAAACAGAGGAGGGGTTTGTTTAAAGATTGAAAAAGCAGTGCACGGCAAGTTGGCCATGCCTAGTAATGTAAACTTGAAGGCTGCTAAGAGAATAGACAAAACCACTGTGCAAAATCATAAATCTGTTAAATAGCTTTATTGTGTAATTTCACAGTGTGTATGTATATCAAAATGTCACATTGCATGTATTAAATATATATAACTTTTATTTAAATTATATCTCCATAAAGCTGGAAATAAATAAAAAGAGAAGGATGTGTTAGGTCATTGCCAAGTGGAGCAACACAAATTTAAGCAACCAAAAACCTATTTTAAAGAATAAAGTCTCTTCATTATCTAAATGATGTATAGCAAATTAATGTATGAATAAAAAAATAAACAAACAAATAAATAAAAGAATATCAAACCAGCTCATGTTATTTACTTCCATTTAAATAAAAATGTGTTTATGTGTGAGTTTCAATGTGGAACAAATATAGGTGTTTATCTACTGATATCAAGGATTATCTAGGAAGGATTACATGAATAAAAGCAAGCTGAAAGGGAATGTGTATATTACCCTACTATTCTGAAAATAAAATAACCAGTCAACCCAAAACTACAATTTATTTTGCATTTTTGTGCTAGTATTCATTTGCATGAACAAGTCGAAGAGTAAAATTGGTAACCTTCTGAGAATAGGAGTGAAAAGGATGTGTGATAATTGGCATTTTTATCACATTTGGTTTCACTCCTTGCAAGGAAGTATCTCTTGGTAAGTTGGAAAACCTCTTTTTTTTTTTTTTTTTAGGAGAGGTTTTTGCCATAGGGCGCATGCACTTACCAGACAGACAGAGAGAGACAGAGAGACAGAAAGGGAGAAATCATCCCTCAGGAGAGATGGCCACACTGCAATCCCTTCTCTTCTCGGGATCTTGGGCATGCACGCACACGCGACCTGTGTGAGTTTTAAGCAACCGGGTCCGGGATGCGAACCGCAGTCGACTACGTAGGAGTCCAGTGACATAGCCATTACACTAACTGCTGGTCCCTTTAAGTTGGAAAACTTCTTATGTTTATAGAAATCATGTAAAGGGGGTCTACAAACAGAAAAAAAAAAAAAAAGAGCAATACAGAAATCCTACTCTGAAAGTTGAATTTTACAGCTACTTGTTAAAAGTGAACTTGGGAACTATTTAGAAGAGCCAAAACATCTCCCAGAAGCTTGGCATGCAGAAAGAAACAAGCATAAATGCTGTAAGAATAAATGAGTGCTCTTCTGTCTACAGCAAGCGAGCCTGTCTTGGCCTAGGGTGGCAATCTGAAGTAATCAGTCTATCCTAACCATGCAGAGCCATTTAGAGTAAACTAAATTTTTTTCCCAAAATGGTCAATTTCTTGAATTAGCAGAATTTGTTTAAATAGGAAGTATTTCTTCTTTATTTTGCCTTATTCTTTGGTTCAGTTTGCTCTCTAGGAGATGCTTAAAGATTTTTGAAACAATGCACAATTAATAGAAAGTTTGAAGAAGGAGCTTTTCCAGGTGAGAAGCTGTAACAAAGGAGGAAAATGATAAACAGAAGTGGGAAAGGAAGATTCTGTATTAACTGATGATTCATAAAGGACTAATTTTAAAGATCATAAAATTATTCTAAAGAATGCACAAGTGGATTCTATTTTGTCAGAGAACAAGCAGCATCAGAAAGGTGTCTGGATTATGAATTATAGCAAAAATTTAAAATACATTGGGATAAATAAAAATCAAATGAACCACACACATAAAGACTTCACTGCATTTCTCGCACTGTTCAGAAAAGTTAAATTTTGAAATATTTTAAAATGTCCCCAAATGCTAGCTTTTACAGTTTACACCTTAATTCTATGTGAAAGTTTTCTTTCAAAAGTAAATTGTGCATAATCATGTTCCATAAGGGCTTTCTATATCAAAAATATCTACTAAATTCAGTGCTATCTTATTTGTCTGGCTCCCACCTAGCCAGACCTCCAGTTTCTCTGGATGGATTTAGTGTTCAAGTAAACCTATTTTCTTAAAAATGAGGCCAATACATAAGAAGAAAATTCTATTAGGGAAAAGCACCTATAATCTTAGCTGAATGATCTAAAAAAATTACATCCACTTTTCATGAAATGAAAACCGCAGGACTTCATAAATTCTTCCTTTGTAGAGGACAAGTTGGTGTATCTGAAAGCATGATCCATCAGTACAACATAGAAAAACAACTCCGAACAGGCAGAGCACGCCAGTCAGGGCGAGAAGAGATCCCACTGTGCAAACCTGAATCCCATGCAGACAATTCCAAGATTATTTATTGCACCTCGGTGTTACAGGGAATGAAGGCAACTAATTGTGCATAATCATTTTTCAAATGGCTTCTACATCAAAAATATCCATTAAGTTCAGCGCTACGTGATTTTGCTGGCTCCCAACCTACCCAAGTCTCTAGCTTATACCGTTTAATTTGGACTGTAACCGTCCCCACCCTTCACTGGGCCAAGCACTTTGCTGGGCAAGCTCACACACACACATGGGAGTCAGTTACTAGCAATAGTTTTGCTATAGGGCACATGCGCTTGCCAGAAAGACAGAGAGAGATAGAGAGACAGAAAGTGAGAAATCACCCCCCCAGGGGGGATGGCCAAGCCACACTCCCTTCTCCTCCATTCTCCTCTCCGGATCTTCGGCACGCATGTACACACGCGCGGCATGAGTTTAAGCCACTGGGTTTGGGTCATGAACCACGGTCGACTACATGGGAGTCCAGCAACATAGCCATTACGCTAACTGCTGGTCCCTCACGTAGACTTTCTTTTCCCCATTTTACAGACGAGCAAGCTGAAGGCAAGACACACTGAGCAACTTGTCCAAGCTTAATGACTAGTTTAGATGGGAGTTTGAGCTTCAGTAACTCTGACAGCCAAGTCCAGGTTATTTCCACTCGCTCCAAGAGGCTACTGTCCAAGGTACCACTACTTTTCTACACTTAACAAAAATCAAAACTACTGGGGTGAATTCTTAGCTTTTCTTTATTCCTGTTCAGGGGAAGAATGAACTAACGAGATGGAATGACCAGTTAATGAAACCACTGGAGATTTAATGAAGGCACTGCTGAGACATTACAGAATGACCAAATTCACTATATTTCACTTCAAAAATGATATAAATATGCATGTGTACATAATTTTACATAATTATATAAATGGGATCCTTCTCATCAGGCACCACCAGACAGCCTTCTTCACCCAGCAACTTTCTCTATGTCCACCTGCAGCCCTCGGAAATACATTGTTGGCTTTTGAGGGACATGGTTTTCCTTTCTACTTCCATCTCTTTTCTCTTATCTTCTCTTCGGGAAACATGTTAACAACTGACTACATACATATTCTTTTAAAGAAACAGACAGACCCATAAATATTTATATCCACCAATACTAATACTTAGAAAAATAGGAAGATTTGTCCTTCTACAAATATGGGGTTAGATTATGCTTACTTTCCTTCCACCATACTTTTCTCACTAAACGATACCCAGGGCAACTCCTCCAAATCAACGCATGTACTCTCTGCTTCTTTATTTTTGTTGTTTCCATCATATTTACCAATGCGACAATGAGTACCCATGTGCACATTTTGATTTGCTGGTGTTTTAATTTCTATAAATGAGTATTTTAGGAATTACATTCCTGGGATAGAGTATACATAGTCTTAATTTTTAGTTAATTTGTTAAATTTATGTTGCCAAACAGTGTGTGTATGCACTCACCAGAAACAAAGAGAGAGTAAGAGAGACAGAGGCAGAGAATGAGACAGGGGAGAGAGAGAAAGTATGTGACAATTGGGCGTGGTCACCCTGCAATCCTTTCCCCTCCATTTCTCTATTACGTCAGGATTTTGGTCACACCCACGCATGTACTCAGCATGTTTTTCAAGCTGCAGGGGCAAGATTTGAACTGCGGTTGTCCATGTGGGATCTGCTTCCATATGCAAAGCACTTAACTGCTGTTCTGCAAGGCTGGCTCCTTAATCTTAAAATTTTCCTCTTTTTAAAAATTTATTTCTTAGGTTTTTGCCACAGGGCTCGTATGCTCAACAGAGAGGGAAAGTGAGAGATCGCCCGCTGGGGGGATAGCCATGCCACGATCCCTTCTCCATTCTCCATTCAGGATTTGGGGCACACATACACACAGGCCCAGCGTGAGTTTCAAGCCACCGGGTTCAGGACTCAAACTGCAGTCGGTTATGTAGGAGTCCAGTGCCTTCACCACCACACCACCTGCTGGCCCTGTAATCTGAATTTTAACAGCTGTTAGATTGTTTTCCCAGGACATCGTAACTATAATACATTCATATTACCAACAGCAACCTCCAAAATACCCTACTCTCTGCATTCTTGACAGCAATAGTTCTTTTAAGTTTTGCCATGATGATGATGAGAATAAAGTGACATATCAGTTGCTAATTTACATCTCTTGCTACTAGGATATTTGGACATTCTTTCACAATTTATGCATAGTTTATTTCATAATATACATTTTCCATGAACTTTCCAAAGACCACCCCCCCTTGTCAGTATATCGACTTGATATTACTCTGAGATTATCATTCTTTTTTTTATAAATAGATTTTAAATCTCTGATTTTATTTTATTTATTTTATTTTATTTTATTTGTTTTTTTTTTTTTGTTTGTTTTTGTTTTTTTAACTGTAGGACATGTCGCTCACTGGACAGACAGAGAGACAGAGAGACAGAAAGTCAGAAATCACCCCCTGGGGGTGATGGCCACACCGTAGACCCTTCTCCTCCATTCTCCTGTCAGGATCTTGGGCATGCATACACATGTGCCTGGTGTGAGTTTTAAGTTCCTGGGTCTGAAATTTGAACCATAGTCTGTTACAGAGGAGTCCAACAACATAAACATTGTGCCATCTGCTGGTCCCTAATCTATGATTTTAAAAAGTTGTATAGGACAAGAAACATATTTTTCCTAGATGAATATTTACTAACATCATTTATTAAATAAACCATTCTTTCCTACTGAATTGAAATGCTCCCTTGTATTATACACTGGATTCATAAACACAATGGTTATAGAATACAGGAAAATACTATCCTGAAATACAGCACAACAGAAATTGAGAAAACTGCAAAAGCAGGAAAGCTACTCACTTCTCCCTCTCTTGAAGCGAGCCATAAAGCCTAGAAAGTGCATTTCTTTTTTTTTTAATTAAATTTATTTATTTACATTCATTCACTGTACATCATTACAGCATATAAAGTGAGATTTTCCATCTAGAGTACACTGTATATTGTCTCAATCAAGCACATCAACATACATGTTACCGATTGAGAAAGTGCATTTCTGATTCTCTACCTCACTTCGCTCCACATGACAGATATCCAGCCTTATTCCCAAAGGAAAGGAATGTCATAGCAGAGGCCAAAAAGAATCTAGATAAACGGGCCTTGCTAGTTTTCTACCATTAGAAATTCCCTTTCATTCAATCATACTTCTATATGATACTTCATCAAACATTGAGCATAAAAATACAATCTCTTGGGGACGAGTAGTTAGCATAATGTCTATGTAGCTGGATTCCCATGTAGTCAATCGCAGTTCAAATCCCAGACCCGGTGACTTAAACTCACACCGGGCGCATGTGCATGCGTGCCCAAGATCCCAAGAGGAGACTGGAGGAGAAGGGATTGCAGCATGGCCATCCCCCCTGGAGGGTGATTTCTCGCTTTCTATCTCTCTGTCTCTCTCTGTCTTTCTGACAAGCGCATGCACCCTATAGCAAAAACCTCTCCAAAAATAAATAAATAAATAAATAAATAAATAAATACAATCTCTTTCTCTTTCTTAAGGGTTTTCATTTCTAAAGGCTTACATGTCACATAAAACATATTATATAAATGAATATGCTTTTTTCTGCTTGATCTTTTATTGTTGAGATCTTAGCCATGAACTTAAAAAAACTTTTCTCTCCTGTGCTGGCATTTCTTTCTAGAAACTTCGCATCTTGAAACTTATGATTCCGTATTATCAAGGCAATACAATATGGCCTTTGAAGTGAAATCAGACCAGAACCTGGGAGCTCTGAATATTTCAGCACTCAAATAGATTCCCCTAATTTTGTTGATATTGGGAAAAATAGAAGATTTTTTTTTACGATGGTAACATACTAGCCCAAAACTAATATTGATTATCTACGAGAAATATGTAAGTTAAAAATAACATTACACTATAATTGCTTAATTCTTCACATTTTCATCTGAAATATATTCATTCATATTTTTTGAACTGCGATATGACCTTAAACATGTATTTTATGACATTTTGAAACAATTAAATAAGGAAAGTGCAGGCATCCCTTTGAACGATGAGACAGAGTTCATTTCCAACCCTTTATTCATGTAAAATTCACATAATTAATGAAAATAGAAGAGGGTAGTACTCAAATTTTGTTTTGATTTGTTCTGCTTCTTTTTACTTACGATGTGTGAAGCCTACATTGGCAAGCCAGGCACTCCATCTTCACGCCATTAATAGATCTCACCAGAGCAAGGTTTCATTACTGTGGATATTGGATAAGGCCCTGCCAGAAGGCATGCGATACCCTAAGGATAAGATGTGTGAAGTCCCCAAATTAGGTGCAGCCATCTTTGGGCAAGAATCTGATGTTTACAGGGATGTTTATGCCGGGTTGGAGGCATCTTGATCAAGATGTATCTGTAGGGTGACAAATCCGTAATTGCACTTACCAGCTTTAGGCTGCCTTGATTAATGTAACCGTCTGTGATTTATCACCAAGAACATTTTTAAACAGGTGCTCCCCTCATTGCAATAGACTGGAGTTTTTCAGGAATGACAACACAGGCTTGTTTTATTTATTTGTTTGGTGGAATTCGCTGGGAACACATTGCTAGCAAACAATTTCCAGTCATTTTATAAAGACCTGTGGTTGGTTCATGGAGTTAGTGTTGCAGAGACCCAGGGTTAGAGGGTTAGCAGATATCAACTGTGATGTTTTCCACTTAACCGTCTTTGGTTTTCTTTTGTTTTGAAAAGAGGTTGTTGCTATAGGGTGTATGTGCTCACCAGAAAGACAGAGACAGAGAAATAGAAAGCGAGAAATAACCTCCTGGAGGTATGGCTATGCCGTAATCCCTTCTCTTCCGCTCTGCTCTTGGGATTTTGGATACACATGCACACGCTTCTGGAGTGAGTTAAACTGCCAGGTCTGGGACTCAAGCTGCAGTCGACTATGTGGGAGTCCAGTGATGTTACCATTATGCCATCTTGTGGTTCCTCCATTTAATCTTCTTGATGCTTTAAAAGGATAGTGTTTTTTGTTTGTTTGTTTGTTTTATTTATTTTATTATTATTTTTTTATGTTTCTATCCTGTGATCGGGCACCTGTCCTGCCACCCTACATAGTCTGCCTTGGCTCCTGGCTCTTCTAATCTCTGAGGAATTTCTCAGATCCAGGAAAGTGGCCTTGGATATTAGAACTCAATATAGCCCCTCAAAGAGGCTTGACAGAAAATTCACAAACACACACACAACATTGGCTACACCAAATATCAGCTAAGGTGAGCTTATATTATAATATTATATTATTATATTTATGAGCAGGTGCTATAGACCCACGCATAGCGTTTCCACCATGTGAGCTGAGCATGGTTTGGACCCAGCTGGGATAACAAATTCTACCTCACTACTTTAAAGTTTGGCCAAGCATAGTTCTATAGGGCACCAGTAAATTGTTATGGATAAGAAAGTCAACTCTGGGTGTCAACATCCCAGGATGAAAACCCGCCTCTACCACTCACTAGCTTTTTGACCTGAGTTGAATTAATTCGCCCATCTGTGCCTAAATGTTCTCATCTGTGAAGTGGAATTGATAACCACCTACTTCACGGGATTATTCAGAGGATTGAATTAGGATATGTACAAAGCATTGCTATTTTAATTAAAAAGAAACAAAGTACTATTTAACCTATCAAGGAATGATAGATTATATTAAAAGCACCAACTATTTGCTTAAAACCAGTCAAAGGGCAGCTTACTTTGGATCTTATCTATGTATTAAAGCAGGTGAGATGAACAATATTTACCAGTGTTATGATTAATACATAAATTGAAAGTAATAAAATTTTTATTTTCAAAGAATTGGTCTGTTTAACCTAGATTCTCTGTCACTAGATATACTGTTATTATTTTTTACCCACCACTAGGAAAGAGCTACGTTGAGAATGGGCTAGAACTCCACTACTTGAAAATTCTTATTTTAAAATGTTCATTTATTTATTTTCTCCATGAGTAAAAAAAGATAGAGACAGGCAAACCCTCTCCAACACAGTCTGGACATCACAAGATCTACCCTCAGCTTTCAACCAACTCATATATGGAAAAGTACACAGTGCACAGAGTCTCCAGGGAGGTATCTGGACTTAAATTGGGAAGTGTCTGGGTGGGCGTGGCCTCACAGAACATTGCTCTTTATCTTCACTATCTTCTGGCCCCCAGGAATCATTATATATTAACTCTTGTATTTTTTACAGAGAGAGAGAAAAAGAAAGAAAGAAAGATTAAAGATGGTGGGTGAGGGGGCCATTAGATGGTATGGAGGTTAAGGCAATAGTCTCCCACATGGCTGATTGTGGTGCTAGTCCCAGACCCAGTGACTTGAAAATCATGCTGAGCACGTGTGCATGTGTTCTCAAAATCCTGAGAGGAGAATGCAAGAGAAAGGATTGTGGCATGGCCATTCCCCCTGGGTGTGGGGGGGAAATAACTTCTCATTTTTCTTCTTAAAAAAAAAAATGGTGGGTAAATGCCACCTGAAGCAAATCTGAGACTTCTGGAAAGCTCAATGAACAAAGCAGAGATGAATTATTTTTGGAAGAATGTGAGCATCAAAGGCTCAAACTGCCCACAAATCCCAGGAATAGTGTACAATCTACACAGTTTAATTCCATTGGCCAGTGATACTCAAGTTTGGTAGCATATCAGAATCTTTTGAAAAGCTTCTTAAAAAGACAACTTCCTAAACTCTGTCCAGACCAACATAATCAGTTACCTCTGAGCATGAAGCCCTAGAATCTATGTTTTTAAAAGAGTTTTCCTGCAGTTCTTATATACAATGATATTTGAAATCAAGAAGCAATGACTTTTTTTAATGAAATATTTTATTTTGAAGCAAATTTGGAATCACGAAAAGTTAACAAGTTAGAATAGAAAGTTCCCATGTACCTGGATTCAGTTTCCCTAACGTTGAACTTTTTTAAAAAAAACTTAAAGTTTATTAACTCTGTTAATTGTGCATATTTGTGGGGGTGCAATGTGGTTTTACAATATAAGAATACAACGTGTAACAATTTATTCAGGATAATTAATGTAGCCACCATCTCCACCATTCATCCTTCTCTGTGTCGGGAACATTCGAAATCCTCCCTTTCAGTTATGTTGAGATACAGAGTAATATGCCATCAATATTCTCCCACTGTATTTTATAAACTGGAAATTCCTTCTACTAGCTAGCTGCAGTTTCATTTCCAATCATCAACATTCTCTTTCCCCTCATCCCACACCCTTCCCAGCCTCTAGCAGTCATTCTTCCTTTCTCATCCTCAATGAAGCCATTTTTTCCAGTTCCCACATATGAGAAAGAACATGTGGTTTTTGTTTTTCTTTTTCTGTGCCTGACGTCGGTCATTACCTCAGGCTCACATCTCACAGTAACCATGGTGCATTTGCCAAAATCAAAGTATTGACACTGGTAAATCATTAAATTATTATTAATTTCTAAGTTTTATTTAGATTTCACCAGGTTTTCCACTAATGTTTGCTTTTTACCTATTCCGGAATCCAAGGTACCATCATGGTTTGAGTCATCAGATCTCTTTAGTCTCCTCTGGTCTCTGGACTTCTTCATGACTGAGAAGTTTAAAGATTGCTGGTCAAGTATTTTGTAGAATGTCTTGAAGGTAATATTTCTCTCTTATTTCCCTCTTGTTTAGATTGGTGTTTGGAAAAGAGAACCGTAGGGTTGATGTGTCCCTCTCATTACGTCAGATTAAGGGGTTTATGATGTCAGTATTACTATCACTGGGGACATTAACCTCAATCATTTAGTGGTGGCAGTTATCAACCTGGTCCTTCTGCTATGAAGGTACTATTTTTCCATTCCCATTTTCTGCTCTTTAAAAAGAGGTCTTTCATTTCAGTCAGGGTTTTGTATGCCTGTGTGTGGGGTGGGGAAGATTAAGCTTGCCCCCTGAAAGGAGGAGCATCAGTGGAAGTTTATAATCAAAACATGAATTCGAGATCATTGTATTAGTTAGGGACACTAGAGGGGAGGAGATGGTTGGCTGGGAGATCAGTGACAATGTTCAAAACCGGAAGAAATGAGAACACGAACAAAAGCATTGGGGGGAAAGAGTGTACGTCTAAAATGATAGTGGAAGTAAAAGAAACCATGGTGACTGACTGGAAACGGGGCAAAGAGAGAAGAAAACTGATATACATTGAGATTTCTATCTTAAGTGGAGTGCCAAAGGCTGGCATATACAGTCTGAAGTTCCTGTGGGCACTAAGGCAGAAACGTCAAGTAAGCAATTAGAGCTGGAATTTCAAAACAGTTTACAGTTTTAGGAAATCTGCTAACTTTTAAGGCCCATTCCGCAGCCCAGGGTTTCACTGTCCGGGTCTTCCATCACACTTTGAAAAAAAGCTGTTCACTCCTAAAGGCAAGGCTCAAGTTACGCAGTGTCACCAGGGTAGAGAAAAAGAAAGAAACATCATCTGATAGATTGGGATGAGTCCATTTTTCCCATAAAGAAGACATTAAGTGTGTTCAGTCACCACCACTTTACAGTAAAAATAATGAATCTTCCTTCATCGTAAAGATTTAGGGCCTGTAATTAATGCATATAATCACCTTCTGGAGGGGCCCGCAGGTGGCATCATGGTTAAGGCAGTTGGCTGGACTCCCACATGGCTGACTGCGGTTTGAGTCCTGGACATGGCAGATTGCTTTCATACTTTCTCTCTCTCTCTCTCTCTCTTTTGATCAACTTCAAAAAATAAAATAATGACAATGAATAAAATTTAAAGGAAAAAAAGAGTCTTAAAACTAAAGTCACCTATGGACAGACTCTTCAGTTTCCCATTACCCATGCAAAGGGGGAACCCACAGCTATTTGAGATCTAGTGTCTCTCAGCTTGGGAACTGGTGATAGACAAGAGAAAATTCATTAGCATTTTCACTTTGCATTTCAAATTGCAGGGGTAGCTGTTAAAAACTGAGCTTGCTCAAGCTTTAAAGCATTTCTTAATAATATGTTTGGTAATGTCTGAAAGCCAGGGGACTGCTTGAAAAAAAAAAATACGAGTAGTGTTGACTAAATATTTCTGCTTTTGGAGGGTGGATGGGAAGACCATAGGGACTTTCTAAAACTCGGGGTAGAAGAAAGAGGCAAAGTTGATTTATTCTTACTCAAGTGAGGACAGGAGGGAGGTGAGGGGGAGAGAAGCAGAAGGCTACGAAAGTGGTTCCGCAGCGACAGCCATAGCGCTCTGTCCTCTCTTGAAGGGCCATGGCAGCAGGTGAGCCTTCCCCGCAGGCTGTGTCAGCATCTACTGGCTGAGGTCTGGAATTCATTTGTCTCATCGCACCTGCACCTGTGCAGCTCAGAGTTCGTCATCTATTTTTTTGTGCTGTTGATGACAAACCACTTGTAAAAACCAGTTTAATTCCTAAAAGATGTAATGCAAAATCTGAGATAGAAGCATCGGGTACATAGACTTTGAGAATTATTTTTTAAATTTCTTTTTTTACATATAAAGTTTTTGCATAAAACTTTGTAGCTTTGGGATCAGCAGATGGTATAACGTAAGTCACTAGACACCATGTAGTCAACCACAGGTCAAGTCCTGGACCCGGAAGCTTAAAACCCATGATCAGTGTGTGTCCAAGAGGCGAAGGGATTGTGATGTGGCCATTTCCCCTGGGGGGTGATTTCTCACTTTCTGTCTCTCTGTCTTTCTGGTGAGTATATGCACCCTATAGCAAAAACCTCTCTTAAGAAATAATAAATAAAAAAACTTCATTGCTTCTACCCTTTCTTCCCTTTTCCTCATTTATCATCTATTTCTCATTTCTCATTTACTTTCATGTGCATTAGTAGCAGAGTAAAATTCATTTCAAAGTCTTTTGCAATATGCTTTGTTGGGTAGAAAAATGAAAGTTTTCTGGTTAGCTTTTTCCTAGAAATAGCTAATATTAGAATGTGACTTGTTATTACAAAACTTTTATGTCAATTGACTGCTTTAAAAAATGTGACTTGCTATTACAAAACTTTTATGTCAATTGACTACTTTAAAAACAAATGAGAAAGCTTTTCTGAGAAAAAAAATGGCTCTCTCTATTGTGTTATATTCTATACCTTCTGTGAGGCTGAGGAGAAAATTTTCCTCCCCTGCAGCAGACACTCACGGCTATGCAATTAACAGGTACTTGGTGGAGTTACTTTTTTGTTTGTTTGTTTGTTTTGTTTTGTTTTGCTTTTGTTTTTGAGAGGTTTTTGCTATAGGGAGTGTGAGCTCACCAGAAAGACAGAGAGATAGAAAGCAAGAAATCACCCCCCAAGGGGGATGGCCATGCTGCAATCTCTTCTCCTCCATTCTCCTCTTGGGATCTTGGGCATGCATGCACATGCACCCAGTGTGAGTTTAAGCCACCGGGTCCTGTACTCGAACCATGGTCGACTACATGGGAGTTCAGTGACATAGTCATTACACTAACAGCTGGTCCCAGGTGGAGATGTTTTAGAAGCACACATCACTGAGTCACATGAGAAGTAAGGGGAGACTCAATGATCATTTTCACTAGAATAATAGAAAATCCAATTTCTTTCTGTTGAACTTAAAAATAATATCTCTGTGTATAAGTTTTCACTATATTTATAGTGCAGCTTTTACTACAGATTTATATATGTTTCTTCATGTTTGGAAAAACTTTATAGAAAGACATTTAACTTTATCCTTTGTAACCCACATATGACCAAAATAACACAGATGTAGGGATCCATGTGTGTGTGTGTGTGTGTGTATGCGTATATCTAAATAGATAGGTATATGTAGTTATATGTATATACACATCCACTCATCCTCAACATTCAGTTATGTTAAGACATATGTTTCTTTCTCTCACTCTTCACACACACACACACACACACACGCACACACACACATATTTTTATATGTGTGTATCAGATAATATGGGAAGAAAGAAGGGAAAATGGAGAGTGGGAGAAAATATAGTTAGAAAATATTTTTAAGTATGCAAAGAGTAAAAACAGTGAGCAAGATACAGGGGAAAAAAAGAAAAAAATTGATTAATTCCATGCCTTTCTTAAAATAGGTTTGAAGGGATTTTACAAATTTCTATACAAGAGACTCAAAATATTTGACTGAGAAAATGATGAAAGAGCACAAAACAGGTGGAAAAAAGATGAGTTCAAAAGTAAGGTGAATTTCACCTCTACATACCACTAAGTTCTGTAGATAGTACATGATCAAATTGTTCATATTTTGTTCTGCGTTTTCTGTTAAGCAATGCAAAGAGGGATATAATTGCCTATTCGTCCATTTACTTTTCAACAAATATCTGAGCAGCTCCTCAGGGCCAAGCATACTCTAGGGGCTGGGGATAGATCAGTGAATAAAAGAGAAAGACAGCACTGCTCTCCTGGGGAAAGAATGCTCTCTCTCCCTTTCCAGTACAGAAGACAAACAACAAACAAAACAGTTAAGTAAACTACAGCATATTCATTTGGAAAGTTCTATAAAGGAAGCAAAGAGGCAAGGAAGAGAAATTGGGAGAAGGGTTGAGGGTGGAAATACGTGCAGTTCTAACTTACATTTTTAAATTTATTTATTTATTTCTTCCATGAATGAGAGTGCAAGAGAGAGAGAGAGAGAGAGAGAGAAATCCCTTCAGTGGAGTCTGGATGCTGCCATTGACTAGATGAAAAGAACTGTCCTTCACACAATCTTTTACGACTGTTTTATTCCTTTTTAATCACCATTGAGTGTTTTAGGGGAAATGGGCAATAGGTTATGCTCCGCAACTGAGTACAAGCAGAGTCACATGTTAATAGTCAGTTCCAGATCATGGACACTCACTTGCCCAGCATACTCAGGGAAGTCTCTGGGTTTGAACCTAGAACCATCCTTTGTAGGTCTATCTCAAAGCATCTCATTCTCCCACTGTGACACTGTCCAGACTCCAAACACTTGCGGTTTTAAAATGGGTGGGTCTCACTTTTAAAACCACTCAACCATAGGGTGGTAGTTGGAGAAAGACCTCAACAAGGTAAGAATGTCAATCTTGCAGCTCTCTAAAGAAGACAAACCCAGGTATGGTAGCAGAATCAGAAAGCAAAGAGTGTGCCTGGGATGGGTTTTCTGGTAGTAAAACACAGAGGGATTTCTCAAGGTAAATGTAGTGTGAAGCAATGGACAAACGCTTCAACAGTCTCTATTCTTCAAATGCAATGATGAATTTCTTGGATGTTATTCTGAAAGTGTGCTTTGTTGGCTAAACTTTAGGAAGCAGCTCTCTAAGAACTGCTCCAAAATCACCCAAAGGATGGTGTTCTGCGACAATAACTTCTACCTGCCTATCTCGCTCTAAGATATAATTTAGCTCATGTGGAAAAGTCTCTCCAAGTTTGAGGCAATCTACATCCCCAAATTTATATGCATATATAGTTGTGTGGATTTTTCTAGATAATTATTTCTAGTTTTGGGGAGAGCAGGTGGCATGATGATTAAGGCACTGGACATTCCCACATGGCTGACCATGGTTTGAGTCCCAGCTCTCTCTCTCTCTCTCTCTCTCTCTCTCTCTCTCTCTCTCTCTGGGGTGTGTGTGTGTGTGTGTGTGTGTGTGTGTCTGGTCAAATGAAAATAAGTTAATGAATAAATAAAATTAAAAAAATAATTATTTCTAGTTTTCAACAGATTCTCAAAGAAGTTCATGACTGCCAAAGGATTAACAATCACAAGTCTAGACTGAAAGAACTGTCCTTCACACAATCTTTTATAACTGTTTTATTCCTTTTTAATCACTATTGAACATTTTTTAGGAAAAATGGGCAATAGGTTTTGCTCTGCAGCTGAATACAAGCCAAGTCATGTGCTAATACTCATCCTAGAAAGGGGCAGGAAGAGCTAAAATGAAAACAAGTGCAAATAAAAATGAGAAAAGTGAGAGAACACAAAATGGGAAGTTGCATGTGCTAAACAGAGAACATGGATAAGGTTGATAGGCAAAGGCAGGTGTCTGGACAAGAAGGTGGTATTGCACAGAATAAAGGTGGGAGAACAATGAATTGGAGACAGTGGTAACTTAGTAAGTGTGTGAGAATGTGGAATCTTTTAAGGTCTCTCACTGGGCCTGACACCAGATTTACAAAAGAAAAGCAAACATATTTTTCAGTACACTATATATGTACATGAGAATTCTCACAAGATAATTAGGACCCAAAGAAACCAAACTGAGCTCCTCTATACTCGGTTGGACAAAGAGTAGTACATTGTGAAAATACGACATGACAAGTGGATTGGGACTTAGGGAGCTCTTGTTGAAAAGTAACTAGACCAAGCTTGTTTGTGCAAATTCCTCTTGGCCTCCACTTTCCATTTCTGGAGATAAGACTGTCTTTTTTGTTCCATTTACAATGAAAACATCTTTTACACCAGAGTTTTATCTCCTACAGTTGGAAGGAGAAAAAGATCAGCATGTCCTTTTCGTATCTGCTGTTTTCCAAATTTCTTTAACTCAAAATAATCAGTTAGCTACAGTAGCATATTTTGGGGTTGGTGAGTTCTGAGCTCCTTCAATGACAATATTCTATGACAATAGGACTCTTAAGACTTGTATTTTCTCAGAACCAGCAGATGGCATAATGATTATGTCATTGGACTCTCACATAGTCTACCACAGTTCAAGTTCCAGATCTGGTGGCGTAAACCTCATGCCAGGCATGTGTATGTGTATGCCCAAAATCTTGAGGGGAGAATGGAGGAGAAGGGATTGTGGTGTGGTCATTCCCCTGGGGGGTGATTTTTTGCTTTCTCTTTCTGTCTTTGTCTCTCTGGCAAGCACAAGTGCCCTATAGCAAAAATCTCTTGAAAAAAAAAATAAAAATAAAAAGGACTTGTATTCTTGTATTGTCTCTTAAAAATATGTATGGCTGTGGTTTGAGTTCAAGACCTGGCAGTTTGCTTTCTCATTTTCCATCTCTCCCTCTCTCTCTCTCTCTCTGGTGGGCACACATGCCCTGCAGCAAATTGAAGAATGATAATAATTATAAATAAAATAAAATTTAGAAAATATGTATAAAGTTGGTTTTCACCATAGAGTTCTCTGGGATGTGTGAATTCCTTGGAGATTGAGAAGTTCAGTGAATGGAAGATTCACTGCATATTCTAACTCCTGTACTTAAGTCTCTAATATTCCTCTATTTAAAACTTTCCTTTAAAATTTGACTTACTGTTTTTTAAAATAATTATTTGTTTCTATTTATTCATTAATTTATTTTCATTTGACTGGGGGGGGGGGGGTGTGGAGGGAGGGATCGAGAAAGCAAACCATCAGGTCCAGGACTCTAACCATGGTCAACCATGTGGGAGTACCCAGAGCCTTAACCACCACATCACCTGCTAATTCTGACTTAGTCTGTTTTTGCTTGACAAAAATCTTTCTAGTTCCAGCACCAGTGTTACTTTATTCATGACCATTCTCTAATCCTCACAGGAAGTAATTGCATCTTTTCCTGAAAAGTAAGTGAACTGGGACCAGCAGTTAGTGTAATGGCTATGTCACTGGACTTCCACGTAGTCGACCGCGGTTCGAGACCCGGACCTGGTGGCTTAAACTCACGCCGGGCACGTATGCGTGCATGCCCAAGATCCCGAGAGGAGAGTGGAGGAGGAGGGATTGCGGCATGGCCATCCCCCCTGGGGGGTGATTTCCTGCTTTTTGTCTCTATGTCTCTCTCTGTCTGTCTGGTGAGCGCACGCGCCCTATAGCAAAAACCTCTCCAAAAAAAGAAAAAAAAAAAAAAGTAAGTGAACTGATATTTCCTGAAGAATATAAACTGTAAAATAATTGATCAGGAGATATGGAGTAAGAGAATATTTATTGAATTTCTATAATATACCAACATATTTGTAAATTATTTTATTTATTGCTGCACTAAGCTTATTAGATTTCTTCTGTTATTCTCAAATGAGACACCTAAGCCAGGTGTTGAATAGCTTGCTCAACGCACACTGTTAGACAATAGCAAAGATAGTTAGAAATTTGAGCTTATTTAATTTCAAAGTCCACAATTTTTTGTTACATCTGGGTCAGGAATCAGTTCTCTGGCCTCTATAGAATTTACCTCCCATAAGAGGAGAGAAAAAGACAAATGAACCTACTTACTTCTTAAAATAGAAATGTTGGATCAATCATTGGCAAGGTGGGTAGGGTGTCTGGATCCCACATGGCTGACTGTGTGGTTTGAGTCATGGCCCCAGGGGATCGAAAAACACACCAAGCACATGTTCCTGAATGCCCAAAATCTCAAAAGGAGAAATGTAAGAAAAGGGATTGTGTCACTATGCCCCGTGCTTTCTCATGTTCCGTCTCTGTCTCTCCAGCGAGTGTCTGGCCCTAGGGCAAATTAAAAAATAAAAAAAATAGAAATGCTAATCCGTATTCATAGTAACTTTTATTTTAACCTTTGTTTTCAATGAAGAAATCACTTCGTAAGCCAGTTCTTACTTACTTGCCACAATTTTTCTCTGTGCTGCTCCCACCGTCAGGAAGTGGCCCATCACTGGAGAATGACAAGGCAGACTGGAAGAAATGGCAGCTGTGCAACTGGCAGCTACAGAAGCCCTAGGCAGCCTCCAAGTTATTGCCAGGATCTTCAAATCTATAACTGCAGATCGATTTCTCTGTATACTGAGTGAGGTGTCTCATGAAAACATTAATTTGTATGTGATTTTTCAAATGTATGAAGAGAATTCAGTGTTCTCAGTTATAAATACAAATTTAAAGAAACATTTTACTGACTCCAGTGTGGCTTGTGGACCTTGAATATTTTCTCATCCAAGGGATACCTAAAGTATCACTGATAACACAGAGACAACCAAGAATTTTAGTTTCGTTTAGTCTGTTTTAGAAAGCGGCCGTCGTGCGGATAAAGGTTGGGGACTCCCAAAATTAAAAAATACACAAGTTCCAAGTGATTTCTTGAAGTAAATGAAATTTACTTTTGCACTGCAGTGCATTTTATCTATCTCTGGAAATATTTCAAAGTGCATGGCGGATTTAATCCCATTAATCTTTGGAAAGATGATGAGGGGTTCAGTTTTTGATTTTCATGATCAGCTGTTCTAGCTATCAGGTATTATTGCGTTATAGGGACATCTGCTGGTAGGTAAGTAAAGGTCAAAACAATACACTCCTATCTTCTCGGTGTCTGCCAGGACGTCGCTCTGAGGATGCAGCTTCCCGTGCATCTGTTTCAGATGGTGCATGGCTGTTAAAATTCTAAATATTCTATCATTTCATGGTCAGTGCTTCTCAGGTCACATAAAATTTGCTTTCATCACATATGTGCCTTGTTCCCATAACAGATTAATAGAGTCACACATGTTTTAATTTTTTTTTTAACAGACTGACCATATATTATCTTAAAAAACGCCAGACTTTCTGGGATCTTACATACTTGGGCAGATGGCATGAAAACCACACAGAAGTACCCAGGCTCCCACAATAAGCCGTCACCTATTCTGTTAACCGCCTTGGATTTTTCAGACCAACGTGATTATCTGAAACATTCTGGGAGAAAGAGAAAAGCAAAAAACCACTTTCTTTCAGTACGCAAGTTTCAGAAACAAAGTCACATAGAGTTGATAACGTTACAAACTTCTTAAACTCCAGACCTGCTATTTTTTCATAAGAAGAGAGACAGTGTCTTAATACTTGTATCATCAAGTTGAAATGCTCCTCTTCCACGCAGCTACACGAGCTTTCTCAGGTATAATTAGCTGTCGCTAATTAATTATCACCTTTCCCTTCAAAATGATTACTTGATGAAAGCAAAGCAACTAGTAGTACTATTTCTACCAACCTTCACCATCCCCAGAAGGGTGAAATGACTTATTTTCTTTGGGTATTTTATTGAACAAGGATCACCTTCATACTCCATCTTTGGAAAGGCAGCACTGTGTTAAATCATATATTGTAGACTTAAAATGAAATTGCCCATAAAAGTCAATATTACCACCAGAACGGGCTAGCAGCTTATTCATGCCACTTCTTCAAACCCACTGCACATTAATGTGCTAATGTGATGGAAAATAAAGAACCATCACGTGCCATCCCAGTGTGTTTTCTGCTCTTGTTTATATATGTATTTTTTCTAAAGCGACTAGAAGAATGTTTCACCAGCTAAGCCATTCCCTGCCAAAAGAAACGACATAATCATTAACTAATTACAACTAAATAATAGCATTGCACATTTTGACAGGTTAACGCCATTCTGTTCACTGTTGAAAGCCTGAGAAAGAGAATAATGAAGCTACTTACTCACAAAAAGCCTCACATGCCAAAATGGAAAAGAAACTCCGAAAATTTTCATTAGCTGTGTATCTTTCCTTCTCCTTCTTTTCTCTCATTGTATAGAAAGTGAATGTAAAGTCTTCTTAACGTTCTAAACTAATTCACTAAACAATCAACTTGTTTTTCCTGATTTTATCCAATCAGAAATCATAGATTATACTGACATTCATCATTTCAACATGCTGAAATCATTATTCTGGCTGGTTCACCTTTGCCAATGAAGCAGCAAGATATACAAGTTGACTGTCAGATGTGGAAAGAATGAAGAAAACCAAGTGAAGAGAGAAAAGAAAGAAAAAAACAGTGTTTTTAAACGTTTTTAAACGTAACCTAGTTTGTTCAAAAACCTAGAAGCCAACCTAGAAGCAAACCCGAAGACACGCCTGTGTTGTCTCTGAAGAGCTTCACAACATAACTGAAAAATAATTTTAGAAGGATTAACATAAAATGAAATCACCAATGGTTTCTTACACAATGGCAAATATTTTTGACTATAGCAGTCTTAATTGTTCCCCATCTCCTCACGCGCATCCCAGCAGAATTCTTCTAAAGTACAATTTAAAAAATTAGAGAATGCCTTTCTAAATCCTGTTCTTCAGCTAGCAAATAAAAGAATGATTAAAGAATTATTCCCCATACTTAACAAGAACTGTAGGTTGCTAAAGCCCACATAATGTGACTACAGAGGAATCGGTGCATGCCAACAAACATGAATGTAAGTAGAGAATGTCTAACTGGTACTTTCTTTAAAAAAACATTACTGGAACCAGCAGATGGAATAATGGTTACATCACTGGACTCCCATGGTTCAAGTCTTGGACCTGGCAGCTTAAAACTCATGACCAGCACAAGTGCGTGCATGCCCAAAATCCTGAGAGGAGAATGAAGAAGGGACTGCGGTGTGGACAGCCCCCCTGGGGAGTGATTTCTTGCTTTCTGTCTCTCTGTCTCTCTCTGTGTCTCTGGTGAGTGCACACGCCCTATAGCAAAAATCTCTCTCCAAAAAAAAATAAATAAAGTACTTATTGTACCTTGAGATAATTTTCCCCTTACTTCTACTATCTTGTGATGATATTTGAAAAGATTCATAAAGTTGAACAGTTTGCTGCTAGGGAAATGAGGAAAGAGAGTGGGCGTTTCAAAGACAATTACAAGGTTTTTGAACTAAGCATTAGAAATTGATTATAGTGGCATATAAGCAGTAAGTCATTTAAGACATTTCCTTTTTGGGACTTGGTTATGGAATGATGAAATTCGTTTAAAACCAACTATACTTTTTTTTTTCTTATGAGAGAGAAATGAATCATTGCTTAGCAAATGCTACAAGAGAACCTGAAAGGAAAAAAAAAATGTTACTATCAGAAGACAGAATGAGATCCATACACGAAAGGGTTGTATTCGTATCACAAGCCACAAAAAAATTGTAGAAAAAATTTAAATTATTTACCTTTCTAGTTCAGCACAAATGTCCTACAGCTAATTATCATGAGATATTGCCTGGAAATTAACCAGTCATGTTGTGTTTCTATCTCCAGATTTACAATTAGTAATGCTATTAATGTGGTTCCTGTACTTAGCGTTACTAATTATATTGCTATGAACTAATGGTGTTAAAAATAGCAATAGCCATCAACTACCAATTAATGCTTAATGAGAGCATATAAACCCTGGCATTGTAATGAATTTCAAAATTATTGTTGCTTGTGTTCCCTTTGTAATCGTGCAAAAATGGGTATAACCAGTAACCACTGAAGTAGGGCATTGATTGAAAGCAGAGTTGCCACATTATTGCAGGAAAATGAAGAGAAGAAATAAATGGCTTTGAAAGATATATATATATATATATATATATATATATATATATATATATATATGTGTGTGTGTGTGTGTGTGTGTGTATATATATATATATATATATATATATATATATATATTCCTAACCTGACAATTCAACATACCTGTTTTGGAGAAGATTATTTTCTAGTCGTATAGTATTTTTTTTTAAAATGAAGTATAGTTTCTAAAATGCTTCAAACCCATGAATAAAAGTAAATGAATAAAAGTAAAGGAAAAGAAGTTGTTATGGAAAAATTGGTTGACAAATAATTTTTCCTAGAATTTATATAAGGCAAAATATCTCAGAGATTCAGAAGTAAGATAGGAATACCCTGTATTAGCTAGGTTAGGCTAAGTTATGCTGCAATAACACATATCCAGCCTTGGCTTGACATGCAAAAGTTTATTTCTTGTTCATAATACGTGCCTGAAATAGTCACTCAGGGACTATATAGGTCACTGCACTTACTCGGGAGATTTCATCTTACTGTGATATTATGTTAAGAAGGGACTTGAAAGATTGTGTCCTATGTCTTACTTCTATCTAGAAGTGACTTATATATCTTTATATGACATTTCATTGGTTAAAAAAAAGTCACATGACTGAGTCTAAGTTCAAAGTGATGGGAAAATGATACATAGAATAACATAACTAGAATACTAATGAACAACCCCATATGCTTTATACTTTAGCACTGTTATTGTTTTTTTTAAGTTATTATTTTTCTTTCTTGTTGTAGTGCATGTGTGTTTGCTGTAGGGACAGACAGAGACAGTGAGAGGGAAAGTGAGAAAAGACCATCCAGAGGAGGATGGTCAAACTATAATTTCTTCTCTCTTTCCTCTCTCTGGGATTTTGGGCACATATCCACACATGCCTGGCATGATTTTCAAGCCTCCAGGTCTGGGACTCAAATTGTGATTGGCTTTGTATGATTCTGCATCCAAACCACCATGCTACCTGCTGACCTCAACTTTAGCACTGTTTTAATGACCATGGCAAGATGGCTTTCTCTCATGTGGAGAACGTCATTGGGGAAATGCCAAGTGAGAGACGAATATTGGTAGAACACCAGTACATCTCTGTGAGTCACCAGAAATATGTTCTTTCATTTGATCACTAGAAAAGCCATTTTCTACAATGGGTCAACAGTATAACCCAAGTGTTGTGGTAAACTAAGATGTAAATTTATCTTTTCAGCTTCAAAAATGTACTTTAATATTTTATCTTTATCTACCTTTTAAGCCCTTGGTTCTATATAGTGGATTTTAAGAGTTGGGAAGAGCAGAAGTCACGTTAGACTGGAGTAACTTAGTGAAGAGACTAACGATGTGTGCGTGTCTGTCTAAGTGTATCTTCAAATCAGCACAAAAACATGCTTAAGACATCAACATTAACAGTGGCAATCAGAAAACGAAGAAGTACTGGAGATTAGAATCTGCCACCCCAAAATATGACTGTGAAGGTGTTCAGGACATGTCACCCCAAAATATACTGCTCTGGTATATTGATTATTTTGAGGTGAAGGCACTTGAAATATAGCTAATTCAGGAAGAGGTTTTCTTTGAACTTCTCTTAGCAACCTACAGACAGATCCTCTAAAATGAACTCAGTTATTATAAATCCTCTCCCTGGGAGTTTCAGCAACCAAGGAAGATTGACTTTTATTACAGGAGTGGAGACTAGAAGTTGACACCACACTATGACAAACTTTGTCACAAACTATCATCTCTCTCAATCAGTCCGCTAGGGGACCATCCTTCTTTCCTAAAAAAATCATTCATGCTCCTGTAAGTGACCTACATCTCCCTTCCTTGTCCCAACATAGCACCAAAACTCTCAAATCTCATAGCTTTTAAGAGAATTAACTGTAGTGCCTCTGTGTATGCAATATTAACAATTAATACATTCACATGCCAATTCTCCTGTTAATCTATCTACTGTCAGTTTTTGTTTTTTTTTTTCACAGATAAGCTATTGAAACTTTTAGGATAAACTCTTTTATTTCTGATAGAATATTAAAAGTAAAACAAAACAAAACAAAAACAAAAACAAACACTAAAGAAGACTTCCAGGAGTTAACCATAATGCTTACAAAACGACACTTGATTACAAAGACAAAATATAATATCAACTAAAATAAGGCTATGCATTATAACCAAGGCTGCCTCATTGTACGGGGTCCAGAGGGGTCTGGTGCAGGTGCCAATTCTTCCCCCTCCACAAGAGAAAAGTGCAAATTTGTTTTGAATTTGGAAACTCCAGTATGTGTGTGGGATACCTCAGAAACAGAAGCCCAAAACTGAGTCTCATATGTTTTCTTATATTCTACTGGTCAGGTTGACACATCATTGCTATGCAACTAGTACCAATGTCAGAGTCCACTGGCATCAAATCTAACCCAGGAATGTTGTTGTTGATAATGTATACTCAAGCTGATGTACTGAAAGGAAGTCTTGGAAACATGATTATAAAATGATACTATTAATTAGGCCTTGTTTCAAGTCATGACCAAGCATCAATATCATTAAAGTAAATCTCTTCTAAAATAGCTCAGGACAATGCAAAGATAGGCAATAGTAGTCCTTGCAATACAGCATTCAAATAGATTGCACCAGAAGCTAAGCCTATGAAGTTAGAAGGATTTGTAATATTGGATTCCAGGGATAAATTTACCTCTGAGTTACAGGACTGTGTAATAGGGTATTACCTATTTCTCTGAATACCTAAATATCTAAATTATCTGAAGTTGCAAGAAGGCAGTTGTGGTCACATCACAATCTCTTCTCCATTTCTCTATCCCACTGGGGTCTGGGACATGGATGCCCACTTGCCAGGGCTGGGATTCAAACTGTGGTCAGCCATGTGGGATCTGGCTCCATTAACCATAAGGCCACAAGGCCAGTCACTTATGTTGTTTTCAAATAGCATCCCACTCCTAATCCAGTTGTCTCTAAAACTTAATGACTACCATCGCCATGCTGAGACACTGATACAAAGAGGACGTGCACTAGACATACTGGCTGTTGCAGTTACTATCTCTCTGTGGAACATGTTTCCCCACATCTTAGAAGCTTAAAACAATGATTTCATTAGATTTGCTAGATTTACCTGTCAGGAATCTGGAAACTATATATATTCCACCCAATATGTACTGTATTATGTCTGAGACCTCAGCTGGAAAGATTTGAAAGGATTTGGGAGCATCTTAAAGATTCCTTCATCCACGTGTCTGATGGTTGATGATGCATCAGGCAGGACCTCAGCTGGACTCTCAGCGAATATCCTTATATGGCTCCTCAGGATGGTCAAGGCCAGTACCAAATAAACAGGAAGCAGAAATACCAGTTTCTTAAATTCTGGAAACAGATCCATCATAACTTTGACCATGCTCCATTAGGCAAGCAGTCACAGAGCGCAAATTCTAGGGGAGAGGGAGGACACAGATCCCACATCTCAACCAGAGGAGGATCAGAGAATTGGGGGTTAAGTTTAAAAACTGTGACATCTGCCTACAACAAAATATTTTAAATATTTAGCCTCCAGTCTTCAATTTATATTGTATTTTCTTAGAAAAGTAAGACCGGCATACTTGATGTCTTCGGAAGTTTATAGGTAGAATTCTTCCAAGAAGTCTTACTTTCTTTCTTTCAGTTTTTAGATAATAAGACTGGGCAACTGATGGGGTAAGGCAAGTTCACTACAGGGCCTTGGGAAACATTACTAAAAACTGCTGGAGCAAGATGAGAAATCCAACTTTGGGATCCAGAGGCAGCCAAACTACTGAAAATTGTTCATTAGCTTCTGTAAATTCCCTTCTAGAAAAGAGCAGGAAAGTTCAGTGATGATGATTCATTTATCTAATACAGAACTTTTAGGCAAGGAGCAAATGAATGACAGATATTTATTTTGTAATCAAGATTACTAAAGGAGCCGAAAGTGTCAGTGAGTTATATTTTCTTATTATATATGGTCAAATAAACTGGTCCCATCATAAAAGTTGCTAAAACAAGAAAGATTAAAATGTTTATTTTTTTTGGAGTTGTGCCTAAAGGTTAAAGTCTTTCATTGTATTTCAAAAATTCGATGGTATTGAAGGTTTTCTACAGTTGGGAAAGAAGACATTATACTTTTGTTTAAAAGAATTATTTTATTTATCTTTATTTATTATTGTTATTATTGAATTTGGCTAGAGAGAGAGAGGGAAAGTGAGAAAGCAAGCCACCAGGTCCAAGAAATAGAGTCCCCAAATGGAAAATAGTATTTAGTAAAACAGTAAATTTATCAATGGCTTTTTTTCCCAGAATGTTATAATTGTCTATCCTTACAGAATAAAAAATTGGAACCTCTACCTGAAACCATTAAAAAAAAACTCTGAAGCTCTAAATTTTTGAGAAAAAGTTATAAAAATATTAGAAATACTTTTTAGTCATAAAGAATATCTCCTTAAAGCAAATAATAAAAATAAAATTACACAAATAACAAAAGACAAGTAACAGGAAATACAAATATATATATAAATATATATTATATAATAATTAAAATGCACATCACAACAAACACTATAAAATATCTATGACACATCACAAAGGGTTAATATTTATAAATAAATGCTTATATATTGATCAGGAAATGATTCACAAAGAGGACATGTATATGGATTATAAGCATAAATAAGATCCTCTCTCTCAGCCATCAGAAAAATACAGACTGTAACAATACAAAGTATCATTTCTTACACCTATTGGATTAATAAAAGTTAAAAGAACTATACTATCCTGTCTTAGTATTAGTGGCAGGAACCTGAGTTCATAGAATCTTTTTTATAAATAATTCGCATTATACAGAAAAACAAGACTGATGCCCATTCATTCTCCAGCAGTACGAATCTACACTAGATGAGCAAAAGTGTTGCCACAATGTGAGGACATAAGATATAGGGACGCGGTGTCTACTGCAGCTTTGCTTGAGTATCACAGAGACTGGACAATCACAACAGAACCCATCATGTCCACTTCGAGAGAATGGTTAGAGAGCTTCCAGAATATCCACATTATGGGATTTTATGTGATTATCTGAAAGACAGTCAGAGCTCCATATATGAACTGGCAAGGATATCCATGATATAGGAAATTAAAAAAGTCAGCTTCACACTAATTTCTCTACTTGGACCTTGGGTCTGTTTAACAAAAAAAAAAAAAAAAGAGAGAGAGAGAGAGAGAGAGAGAGAGAGAGAGAGAGAGAGAGAGAAAAGGAAAAAAGAAAGTACATGTAGATAAAGTTTGTCTGAACTTAAAAAAAATATATAGAAAGTGTGGGAGACTGCGCACCAGCATATATCTCCGGTTTCTCGGAGAGCAAACAATTACACAATGACAAAGGCCATGATTGGCTCCCCTTCAAAACCTCACCTTCAAAACCATGCTCTGATTGGTCACTTCCCATAGCAAATCAGTGAGCTTAGAATCCCTCAGCTTTGCATATCCGGCACCTCATGATTGGTCCACAAAAGCAACCAGTCATAACCCACCTTTTACAATCCTTCATTTAACCAATCACTGCCCACCAACATGTATATAACCACGATCCCTGGCCCACAATCTCCAGACGACCCTGAAGAGTTGTGACATCGCATCGTCTCTGGATCACACTGAAGAGCTATGACACTGCGTCATCTCTGGACGACCCTGAAGAGTTGTAACACTGCGTCATCTCCATGCTGCCCACAATAAACGGACAACCCTGAAGAGTTGTAACACTGCGTCGTTCATCCCATCTCTCACTCCTTCCCTCAGGAAACCTGTTCGACTGTCCCCCGGGTAGGGACAAGAAAGATCTAAGTAAGGTGAGTTATATCTGAGGGCTGGGATCTGGGATGGAATGGTTAACAAGTTTGTTTTTATCTCTTAGTTGTTTGACTCATTTACCTAAGCATGCATTGCTTTGAATTAACAAACTAAAATCTATATGTGTGTGTGTATATATGTATATGTGTATCTATATACACACACACATATGTAGACACACACAGTGCCTTGAATTTAGTTTTAAAAGCAAATTTATTTAATACACTATCTTTATTATAACAGATAACTCCCGACCTGAGCTAACATTGGGAAAAAAAATTAAAGAATGTTTATTTTGCAAAATAGACCTTTTCCTCCTTGTGTCCAGTAAAGATGACTGCAGCTGACAGCAACCACTCTGCCTTCTAATTGTATGTACAAGGAACATTTGTGCTTTTAAGAGGAAGTGGATATTCTGGAATAGGAGGTTAATATATTTTCTTAAATTAGATTTCTGAATACCTTGTATCTATTATATGGTCAGAGCTTATTTTCCCTTCACTTTGTATTCTGAGAAAGGTTATTGATCTTTTTTATATCTTCCCAAGTTCAAAAGAAGTGAGAGGCAGACAGAAGTTAATGGACGGCCATGTAGAAAGTATGTTTTAAGGAAAGTAAGTAATCAGGAAAGAACATCTCACAACTAGAAAGTTATTTTTATGAATTATTATAAATTTCCTACAGGGGTATACAGGTGTATCTTCTTGTTTGTGTTTTTCTAAGTTGGTTTAGAAAGCTCTTCAGACTAACACAATCAACTTTTTCTGTTTATCCCCTCTCCTGTTCTGTAAGTCTCCAGAACAGACAATGTGTGATCCATAGAGATCTTGAGAGTATGAGAACCTCTGCTTCTACCACATTTGATATCACGAATGCAAAGTTTGTGTCTGGAGACCTCCCTGAGGATGCCAGGGGTGTGGGGCTGGCTGAGGCTGCAGGTGGATCAGGGACTTAAGACCCTGTTGGCGGCTCGGGACCAGCAGTTAGCGTAATGGCTATGTCGCTGGATTCCCATGTAGTCGATCGCAGTTCAAGTCCCAGACCAGGTGGCTTAAACTCACGCCGGGTGCATGTGCATGCGCGCCCAAGATCCCGAGAGGAGAATGGAGAAGGGATTGCAGCGTAGCCATCCCCCCGGGAGGTGATTTCTCGCTTTCTATCTCTCTGTCTCTGTCTGTCTGTCTAGCGAGCGCACGCACCCTATAGCAAAAAAAAAAAAAAAAAAAAGGAAAAAGGAAACTAAAAAAAAGAGAAGACCCTGTTGGGGTGTGCTCTCTCTCTCTCTCTCTCTCTCTCACTCTCCTTCTCTGTCTCTTTTGCTTATGAAATAAATAAATTAAGTAAAAAATAGTTTATCCAGTCCTAAATATATAGCAATACAGAACCAAGCCAGAGTCTGGCATATACAAAGTTTTCTTCTATATGCAGAGAGAGGAATAAAGTTTACCTATTACTAAACCTTCAGTTTTTCACAGCTTTGGAGAATTGTCATTGTCTTGGGTACAGAGTAATGAACAAAGGCGAGCTTGTTAGCTTCTAATTCTTCAAAGCCGTGAAAAGCTGAAGATTTAGTAATAGGTGAACTTTGTATTTACTATTTATATCATTAATATAGACAATCCCAGCTGAGCAGTAAAAAGCATCCTAGGATCACCAGATGGCATAACAGTTACATCAGAAGACTCCCACATAGTGGACTGCGGGTTGAATCCCAGACCCAATGGTTTAAAAAAACTCACGCCCAAGAGGAGAATGGAGGAGAAGGGATTGTGGCGTGGCCATCCCCCCTGGTGGGTGATTTCTCGCTTTCTGTCTCTCTGTCTCCCTGTCTTTCTGGTGATCACATGCGCCCTATAGTGAAAACCTCTCCAAAAAAAAAATTGCAAGAGGATAAGGGATTGCAGGGTGGACAGCCCCCTTGGGGGATGATTTCTTGTTTTCTATCTCTGTCTCTCTCTTTCTCTCCAGAAAGTGCGTGCATCCTATAGCAAAAATGTCTCCATAAAAAAAGAAAAATAATAAAAGAAAAAAAAAAAAGCATTACCTAAGGGCCAGCAAGTGGTATGGTGGTTAAGGCACTGGACTCCCAGATGGCCAGTCATGATTTGAGTCCCAGACTGGAGGGTTAAAAATCATGCCAGGTACATGTGCATGCATGCCCAAAATCCCAGGAGGAGCATGATGAGAAGGGACTGCAATGCAGTTATCCCCCGGGGAAGGGGATGATTTCTCTTTCCCTCACTGTCTCTGTCTCTCTTCAATAAGCACATGTACAGTATGGGAAAAACCTTAAAAAACAAAAAGCGTTATCTTAGTTCAGGAGGATTTCAGAAGACTGAAGCCTGACGGTAGCTTTTAAGGACCTGGTCTTAATTTCATTGAGTGTCTCAGGAAAGACTGAAGAATGAGCTAAGGGTGTTTTACTCCTCTACCTGGTGGCAGGCAGGCATAGTGCCACCGTCCCTGTGCAAGGAGGATATCACGTCTCTGTAAAGTAGATCAGGGAACAGGGAGAGCTCCTAGCACGTGACGGCTTCCTCATCCACACAGGCGGTTTCCTGAATGGCTGACTGTCCCGGTGAGGATCTCTGAGGCCTATGAACCAGCTCCTCTCTCACACCATGCTGTGCTACCAACTGCTCTCCCTAACATTTGCAAAAGTGTCCACATCTCATATTATTACTGAAATTGCATGTCTTTGGAATGTGTCAGTTGGTGTCTTTCTGCCTCATTGTGACAATCACGCATTTACAATATGAGCAAATGTTAAGAAAACATAAGCAGTATGGCTTATAAACAGATAGCCATTAACTTTAACAAGCATTTGCATTATAACTGGTAAAACTCTTTGTTTTACTTTCATAAGCCAACATTTACAATTTATATATACCCAGACTATTTAACAGCCAGTGTCTTTGTCATGGACTCATTAGAACAGATGTCATTCATACACTACTGGTCTTGGTGGGCAGCAGTCAAATATCAGTCCCATTAACAACTATTCACAGATAATGAGTACAAAATAACAATAAAAGTTGCTTCAATAAATCACTGGCGTACAAATATTTCTCTGACATTTTTAAATGGCCAAAAGACATTATTGAAAGTAATTGGGACTAGCAGATGGTGTAATGGTTACATCACTAGACTCCCATGTAGTTGACTGCAGTTAGAGGCCCAGACTTCTTTGCTTAAAACTCATGCCAGGCACGTGTGCGTGCCCAAGATCCCAAGGGGAGACTGGAGGAGAAGAGATAGTGGTGTGGCCATCCCTCTGGGGAGTGATTTCTCCCTTTCTGTCTCTCAGGCTCTCTCTGTTTCTTTGGCGAACACATATGCCCTAGAGCAAAAAAAAGAAAAAAGAAGAAAAAGAACTAAAGGACTGAAGAATGTAGCATGCTAAAGGGATTTATCTCTTCACATTTCCAATACAAATAGAATTTATGATGATAATACACTGGCAAATAGCTGAGAGAAACACACAGCATGAATGAACCTTAATTTAGGAATTCCAAGATTAGCTAACCTATTGATGTATATGTATTTGTATATGTATTCATTTATATCTCCCCTTGTTTTCTATAAACATTACAGAGCTCGTATAATCTGATTAATAACAACTCTAACTGCTCTTAATAATTCTTTAAAACTTACTGAGTAAATGGGATGTAATGAGATAAATGTATTTGTGTTAAACTTAGATTAAGTATGTAGATTAATCATTTAATTTCACTTATTCATGCCCATTTAAAGCTAATTCTAAGGACACTTGGCACCCAGAGGCAATAAGCCTCTTTATAAGTATTCTGTAGTTTTCTCCATTCACCCAAACGATACCCTTTATTCTCCTCTATGTCATTTTGCGTGTAAGCAAAATTTTGAGTCTACGCCTATATGAATTTAACTTTTCAAAAAAGATGATTGACTACTGTTTCTACCTCCTTCTATGCTTTCTCCGAGGATGAAAGTTTCCAATTTTATCTTTGACCTATGCAATCCTCGGCCCCTATTCATCATACAACTATTGGTGCAAATGAAAATAATGACTTTTTTATGTAAAATTCCAACCAATTCTACAATTAAAGAATAATAGTTTCTACCATATGAGGGAAAGATTTCATCAAACTACTAGGTGGGTCTATGCAGTTGAGGATTTTTACTTGATGTCTTTAGAAAATACAACTATTTAGCATATATTAAGTTCCATGATTCCTGCAGCAAATGATCTATATTAGTAAAAGTGTGCACCCTTGATCAATGACTCAATTTTGTTTGAATACATTGTAATAATTATAATTTATTCCCGTGTTATGTTGTTTCTTCATGTCTAAAACTATCATTTCTAATCCATCAATTGCTATTTTTTCCACACATAACTTTGCAATTTATTATAATTTATCAGAGAATTTAATATGTTCATTACCTATAAATAGGTTATGGCCATTTATGATGTGTGATTGTCATTAAACTATGTGTGACTCTTAATTAAAACAAATATCTTTGTGGGAGAAGCGGACACAGGTGGTACGTAGCTCCAGCATCCTGCTCTGCTCCTGACTCCCTGCTGTTCGCTCTCACGGAGGAACAAGTCATTCAGGAAGCCACACCAGAGTTTTCTCTTTTTTTGGAGAAGTTTTTGCTATAGGGCACGTGCGCTCGCCAGAAAGACAGAGAGAGAGACAGACAGACAGACAGAAAGTGAGAAATCGCACCACCACCCCCGCTCTGGGGATGGCCACACTGCAATCCCTTCTCCTCCATTCTCCTCTCGGGATCTTGGGCACGCATGCACATGCACCTGACATGAGTTTAAGCCACTGGGTCTGAGACTCGAACTGCAGTTAATTACAAGGGAGTCCAGCAACATAGCCATCACGCCAACTGCTGGTCCCTAGCCATGGCTTTTAAAGATACTGGAAAAACACCATGGAGCCAGAGGTGGCCATTCACCGAATTTGAATTACTTTAACCAGCCGCAATGTCAAGTCCCTGGAGAAGTGTGTGCTGACTTAATCAGAGGAGCAAAGGAAAAGAATCTCAGGGTGAAAGGACCAGTTGGGATGCCTACCAAGATTCTGAGAATCACTACAAGAAAAACACCTTGTGGTTAAGGTTCTGAGACTTGGGATCGTTTCCAGATGAGAATCCACAAGCGACTCATTGATTTGTACAGTCCTTCTGAGATTGTTAAACAGATTACTTCCATCAGTATCGAACCAGGAGTTGAGGCTGAAGTCACCATTGCAGATGCCTAAGTCAACTATTTTAATAAATTGATCATCATATGTTAAGAAAATACTTGCATATAAAATGACATAGGATGGGACCAGCAGTTAGCGCAATGGCTATGTCACTGGACTCTCATGTAGCAGACCATGGTTCGAGTCCCGGACCCAGAGGCTTAAACTCACACCAGGCATGTCTGCGTGCATGCCCAAGATCCGAGAGGAGAATGGAGGAGAAGGGATTGCAGTGTGGCCATCCCCCCTGGGGGTTGATTTCTCGCTTTCTGTCTCTGTGTCTCTCTCTGTCTTTCTGGCGAGCGCACACGCCCTATAGCAAAAACCTCTCAAAAAATAAAAATAAAAATAAAAATAAAAATAAAATGATGTAGGTTGTCTAAACTATATATGTACACTATAATATTGAACAACTCTGGCATGACAAATGTGTTAAATTTGTCCTCTGGAGTCAGAGGGCTTTTCCAAGATATCTATATGTATGAATATATGTATGAATATATCACTGAATGTTCATAATTAGAAAAACTATTGTGTATATTATATTACCATTACCTATTTACCTTTCAAATAGAAATAATGTTGAAGAAAAATAATATCATCAGTGAATAAAATGTTTACACACTTAAATAAAGTACTTGTCTTTGCCAGTAGTTTCGATCTCAACCCCCCCCCCCCAAAATCGTTAATAAGCACCAAAATGGACAGACTCAAAGGTCACACCCTTGCCCTGCCCATGCTCTAGAGGAAGTGTTAATGAGCACAGAATTAGCCAAAAGTTGGCAGCAGTTAGATGGAAAGAGAAGCAGGAGGTCTATGGACGATTCGCAAACTAATCAGCTTCTGAGTAATTGGAATTAGGCCACCATCTTTTTAACCTTAGTTACATTACAGAATGTGATTCTCTCATGAACGCCTTGGTTACACATTACGTAATAGGTTTCCAATCCTATTATAGAAATAGGTCTATACAGCAATCCTGAACAATATTGTAATGACTGAAGGAATAGCCATTAAAAAGTCAAAAGCACACTCATAGGGCACTTCCGATATACTGGGATAGGTAATATTTAAAGTCCAAGGGATACTGGGATGATCAGAAACAATCCTCTTTCTTTGCAGTGCTTACAGCCTAGTGGAGAAGATCTACAATAAACACGTTGATAAATAGTCCCTCACAAATTATTCTATGACTGAACAATGTAATTGCAAATGGTAGTTATGGAAGGCACTTTGAGTTAAGAGAAAGGATACAGAGATGATGAATACTACTCATTCCAGAAGCTCAGAGTTTAGAAAAGAATAGAAAGAGAGAGTCAGCAGATCGTGGAGCAGTTACGTCATTGTACTCCCACATGCCTGACTACGGTTTGAGTCCTGAACCCAATGGCTCGAAAATCACACCAGGCACTTCAGTGTGTGTGCCCAAGATCCTGGGAGGAGAATGGAAGAGAAAGGATTGTGGCATGACCTTCTTCTCACCTCCCGGGGGTGATTCCTCCCTTTCTTTCTCAAGGCAAAAATCTCTTTAAAAAAAAAAAAAAAAAAAAAAAAAAAAGGGCACACTGTCTTAAGGCTGAGCTGTGGTGGACGTTTCTAGGGCAGCGGGTCCCCAGCCTGTGAACCCCGCCCCGCCACTTGTGGGAGCCTGAGCCGTCTGTGCACCTTTCTCCCTTTGTCACATAACCATGTCCACCAATGAGAATGCAAATTCACCTGCTGCTCCTCGTAACAGATTCAAGAACAAGGGAAAAGACAGTACAGAAATGAGGCGGTGCAAAATAGAAGTTAATGTGGAGCTGAGGAAAGCTAAGAAGGATGACCAGATGCTGAAAAGGAGAAATGTAAGCTCATTTCCCAATGGTGCTACTTCTCCACTGCAGGAAAACCACAACAACCAGGGCCCTGGAAATTGGTCCAGTGATGACATTGTCAAAGGCAGTAATGGCAACAATTTGGAAAGCCAGCTCCAGGCTACTCAAGCTGCTAGGAAGCTGCTTTCTAGGGAGAAACAGCCCCCCGTAGACAACATCATGCGGGCTGGGATGATTCCAAAATATGTGTCCTTCTTGGGCAGAAATGATTGTAGTCCCATCCAGTTTGAATCTGCATGGGCACTCACTAGCATTGTTCTGGACGTCAGAACAGACCAAGGCTGTGGTGGACGGAAGCGCTATTCCAGCGTTCATTTCTCTGGTGGCCTCTCCCCACGCGCACATCAGTGAACAAGCTGTGTGGGCTCTAGGAAACATCGCAGGGGAGGGTTCAGTTTTCCGGGACCTGGTTATCAAGTATGGAGCTGTTGACCCGCTGTTGGCTCTCCCTGCAGTTCCTGATATGTCACCGTTAGCATGTGGTTACTTATGTAACCTTACCTGGACGCTTTCAAACCTCTGCTGCAACAAGAATCCCGCACCCCCGTTAGATGCTGTTGAGCAGGTTCTTCCTACATTAGTTCATCTTCTGCATCACGATGATCCCGAAGTATTAGCAGATACCTGCTGGGCTACTTCCTATCTTACCGATGGTCCAAATGAACGGCTTGAAATGGTTGTGAAAGCAGGAGTTGTTCCCTAACTTGTGAAGCTTCTAGGAGCTACCAAATTGCCCACTGTGACCCCTGCCCTAAGAGCCATAGATCATATTGTCACTGGGACAGACGGACAGACCAGGTTGTGATAGGTGCTGGAGCACTCGCTGTCTTCCCCAGCCTGCTAACCAACTCCAAAACAAATATTCAGAAGGAAGCTCCATGGACCACTTCCAACATCACCGCTGGTCGGCAGGACCAGATCCAGCAGGTAGCAAATCATGGGTTAGTCCCATTCCTTGTCTGCGTGCTCTCCAAGGCTGACTTTAAGACGCAGAAGGAGGCTGTGTGGGCTGTGACCAACTACACAAGCAGCAGAACACTGGAGCAGACTGTATACCTCGTCCACTGTGGCATCATAGAACCACTGATGAACCTCTTAACTGCGAGAGACACCAAAATTATTCTGGTTATTTTGGATGCCATTTCAAGTATTTTTCGGGCTACTGAGAATCTAGGAGAAACTGAGAAACTTAGTATAATGATCGAAGAATGTGGAGGCCTGGATAAAATTGAAGCCCTACACAACCAGGAAACCGAGTCTGTGTACAAGTCTTCATTAAACTTGATTGAAAGTATTTCTCTGTAGAGGAGGAGGAAGATCAGAATGTTGTGCCCGAAACTACCTCTGATGGCTACACCTTCCAAGTGCAGGATGGGACTCCTGGGGCCTTTAACTTCTAGACTGTACAGCTGAGGCACAGAGGGGTTTGTCCTGTGCTGTGTTTGGCATCAGTTTGTCTTACTGTTTCTCTACCAAGAACTCTTTTTACATGTGGTTGTTATTGTAGCACTTTTTACAACGAAACTATATTTGAACAGTTCCAAACTGTACATACTGTATGAAGCTTGTCTTCCAAATGGGTTTCTTATTTCTATGTGGAATTTCACACCTTACAAAGTCCTGTAAGTAAAATTAAATTCCACCTTTACCTTTACTTAAAAAAAAAAAAAGAAAAGAAAAAAGAATAGAGAGTCCTCATTCTAACTTATATCCAGTCATTATTTTCTCTATAATTTCTTTCAGACAAGTTGCCCTCCTAATGATAACTATTTTTCCCACTCTCATACATCCTTGGCTTCTAGAGAAATCTTCCTGAAATGTCTTTTAAATATGCGATTGATGGGGTCTGTGACAGATCACAAAAAGAATTGTCTGTTCGATGAGCCTGGCTTCCGAGACCTTGTTTCCAGCTCCAAATCCCACTTATCTGCTAGACAACACCTTCCTACAGCACGTCAGACAAGTCCACTCCTGCACCTCCACTGCTTCCACTGCTGCCCTCTGACTTGTTGGTTTGTTTATTTTCCCCAACTCAACAGGCTTTTGGACTCCCAGCTTCAATACCACTTCCAGCTTTTCCTAATACAGTAATACAACTGAAACAAGGTAAACCTGGGGTCAAATTCCTATGATAAAAAGCTACTGGGACCAGCAGATGGTATAATGTTTACATTGCTGAACTCCCATGGAGTTGACCATGGCTAGAGACCCAGAATCAGCAGCTTAAAACTCATGCCAGGCACATGTGAGTGCCTGCTGAAAATCCCAACAGGAGAATGGAGAAGGGATTGTGGCAAGGCCATCCTCCCAAGGGGTGATTTCTCGCTTTCAGTCTCTATCATCCACTGTCTCTGTCTTTCTGGCAAGCTCACATATCCTATAGCAAAAACGCTCATAAAAAAAGGAAAAAAAACCAAAACTTATTCTTCCCGATATTCAATTTTCCCATCTTTAAAATGGAGTGAAATCATTTCATACATCCTTGAGGACATTGTAAACACAGTACAGAACCTCCGCAAACCTTTCTCTTCTTTTAATTTCTCTTTCATTTGTTGACTGAACACTATTTTCATCTTTATTTTGGTTCGTAGTATGAATGGCATTTGTTAATTGTGACACCCGAGCGAAACTGTAAACCCTGTGAGGACATAGGTCATGACTCTCCACTCCTTCGTGCTAGCTGGTGCCATGATGGGCACACTGTATACACGTTAAAAGAACTCGCAAATTGATTATTGAAACAGATGATGGCCAATAAATAGAAAGGAATCATGGAAGAACCAGTCAATGTTTTGACTATGTTACTGAATCATTTCATCATACACATGACTGGCTAGTCATTGAATCCAGCTATGTCAGACCATGAAATAATAAGAGATGTAAAATAATTTTTATAAAACAGGATATTTTATTAGAAAATTTTTTGAGAGGTTTGTGCTATAGGGCGTGTGCATTCGCCAGAAAGACAGAGAGACAGAAAGCGCGAAATCACCCCACAGGGGGATGGCCACGCCGCAATCCCTTCTCCTCCATTCTCCTCTCAGGATCTTAGGCACATACACACATGCACCTGGCGTGAGTTTAAGCCACTGGGTTTGGGACTCAAACTCCAGTTGACTACATGGGAGTCCAGCAATTGTAGCCATTACACCAACTGCTGGTCCCATGGTATTTTATTAGAAATTTTAATATCCCTTAAAATTTAATTCCTAGACATTCAGATAGAAGGAAAATGTTCACATAAGAAACTTCAAAGAAATGGCTTCAGAACAGTGAACATTAGCCATTTTAACATGAAGCTGTACTGAATTTATTATGAAATTCTTAAATTTATCCTTAGGAATTCAAATTACAGTTGCTCAAAAATTGTGTGTGTGTGTGTGTGTGTGTGTGTGTTTAACACATGGTGGTCTTCCTCTTAACAATCACGATTATAAAACCAAACATTAATCTTTTTATTTCTACATTTGGGGAAACAAAACTAAATAAAGACAGAGCACAATTTTTAAAATGTAGAATTTTCTAGCTTCTAAGAGGTAAGGAGTACATGTTTCATATAAACTGAATATAGAAACATCCATCTTCCCCAATAAAAGTCTGTGTGATATACCTTCCACCCCCATTCTTGTAGGATAATATAAATGTATTTCCCATCTCATATTTAATAATTAAACACAAAACACTATCTAATATAGTTTTGAGTAGCTTATAAAATAGTGCTTCAGAGCAGTCTATAAATGAATAAAAACTCATGATCAGAAATGCCCGCATAATATCAAATACTAGCCTACATAATTAGGGGATTGTTTTGTCTTAGCTCAAATCAGAAATTACTTGATAAATAAGCTTATTTGAATACTTGATAAATACGCTTATCTCAGATTACATGCTAAATATATTTATCTGATTATGACACAAAAGTCTAACTCCTATATGCTTGAATCTGCTTCTCTATCAAAAAGTATATAACAGACATACTTGAATTTATGAAAAATTACAATACTCAATCTCTCCTGGCATTTTCCTCCAAAATCTTGAAGACATTCACAATGTTTTATTTCAAATAATTATTTATAGACAATTCAATATACGATGATGGTTATCAGATTCTGGCTGCTAAGTAATAGGACCTGGGTTCAAAGTCAGACTTTCCATTTGTCAGCTGTATTACTCTTAAGAAGTTACTTAACCTCTCCAAGGCTTATGTTTATCATTTGTAAATGAGATCAATGATAGCACCTCAAAGTATACTAACAGTCATTAGTATAAAACTGACTGCTGCTTGACCTCAGTAGTGCAAAGCATAAAGATTTGGATAGCTTACTTCTACATCTGCCCCAGTACCTGTAAGAGTGCCTGACATATAATACAGATATAATAAATATCTGTTAAGTAAATGAAATGCAAATAAAATTCAGAGGTGAGAGCAAAAAATTTATGTACAGTTATTCACTTGTAGGGTGCCATTTCAAATAGCATTTCAGGATGCCATATTATTCCAAATCTTTAGTCAGGATGGGGAGAGAAGGATTAAGTAAATAAGAGATTCTACTATGACTTTATTTTGGAAATTTGTACATGATTGTACTGAAGTTCAAGTCGACTCTTACTTCAAGTTTACTTATAATCGTGCTTAAACACTTTCCTCCATTTTTCCAGTGAAACAAATAGTTAAATGTATTGATCTTTGGAATTTATGCAGGATTAAAAAAAGAAAAACTCTTTTTTAAGTGTATGAGTACAAAGGACAAGAGGTGAGTTTAGGAAGGAATTACTACCTCAATTTGGATTATAAAAAATTCTCTCATGTATGGCTTACCGAGTTCTCATACTGAGTTTATTTGAGATGTAACATAAAAATTTAAGCTGCAAATCTTAATTATTCTCTGCACTAAAAAGTAAAAATAATTTAGCATACCATGTTCAAAGAACTTGACATTTATTCCATCAAAATGTATTTTTCTAAGGCCCTTTTTATAGGCCTGTGCATACCGTAACCACGAACCACATGTGACTACTTAAATGTAAGTTTACATTAATTACAATGAAAAATTCAGTCCCTTTGTCACACTAGCCACATTTCAATTGCTCTGTAACCACATGCGGCTAATGACTGTCACATTAGCGCAGAAAGCATTTCTACCACCATCAAAAGTTCTATAGAATAAGCACTCTTCTAAACAGTTTGGGAGCATAAAAAAGGGTTAAGAGCAGATCCCTGGAGCCAAAGAGACATCGACCGGAGGAGATCAGACATCAGCAAAACGCTCTCCAATATAAAACAATTTAATTTCATAAAACCAAGTGCCACAAGAGCATTGGTGACCACAGAAAACTGTATGTTAAGATTTGAGTTTAATTTAGGAGAACGAGCAAGATTTCATTTGCCTCCGTTGAATGGCTTTAAATGTCTCACTACGGGAAAGAAACAAAATCCTTAGCACAACAATTCTAGGAAAGGGAAGGTTGTCATGCCATGTGACTGTTTCTTTTTACATTATAAAAATCTTATGATTTTACTAGAAACATTAGTGATTTTATTTCATTTTGAGATTGTTGATACTGGATAGTTTCCAAAAAACGTTCATTCGTCACATACTCCAGAAATAACATACCTCTAAGTTACAGTAAAGTCAAAATTGCTTCATTGAAATTTGATACTTAACCTAATTCAAGTTATACAATAATGAGTATAGCGTGTGTACTGCATATAAATCCACACTATAATGCATAACCACAAAGTCCAGTTGGTCTCAAAGCTATTGAACTCATAAAATTTTTTCCTGAGATAAAAGAATTGTGGACACTAGAGACAGAGTAGGAGGAGGGTGGGAAATAGGGGAGGATGAGAGGAAGGGGATCAAGGGGAAAAAAAAGAAGCAAAACATTGAAGGAACACAAAAATGGAAAATTATTGACTATAACATGTACGATAATACTTTTAAATAGACTAATAGACAGTGTATTCATGGTGGGAAAAATTCATTTTGCATGCCGTAATAATATACAGCAATTGAGTGTATAAAAAATTAAAATATATAAAAAAGAAAGCATTTCTATTAAAAGATAAAAACAATTGTGTTGTGTCTGATTCGTCAATCTCTTTAAATGTTTTCTCCATCTTTCTTGGGACAGAAATATGGCTAATCCGTATGCTAAGAGTTTCAAATGACTGAGAAGCTATTATACTTCCCTACTGTGTTCAGTAGCATTACTGACAAGCTCTCATTTCCCAGGATGCAAAGGGCCTCCCTCGGGTGACCCAAGGAGGTGTAATGACTTACCAACACAAGGTGGTGCTCTGTTCTTACGAAACGGCTGTCTTTGGTTCTAGGAAGGAGAGGTCAAACATCCTTGCAGCTTGATCCATTTTTTTTTTTCAAGGTTTTAAAAGCTGTTAATACATTATGCTCACTTGAAAATCTCATTCTAACCATTTAAAAATCATTCTTAGAAAGCCATCCTCATCATAATTCCAGCCACTCGGGGAGGATCCAATTTATCTCACTGTGCTCCACGCGCTCATTTGGATGGCAGTAGGCCTTGGATCTCTCCCTGATTGTTTCTTTTCATTTTCTCTCTGGGATTCCTTTTGATCAGGTAGCTCTTACACTTTTCTTTGGGTTGTTTCATGCCTATTGTTTCTGTGAATTGATCAGACTTTTTCCAGGGAAAATTCTCCAGGTCGACCTCCAACTGGTTAGAATGACTTTGACACTCCTCAGCTGACCGATCAATTAATCATTTCTCTATCTCACTGTTTCTCGTCTAAGTATAAACTAATATAATGATAGAATTGGATATTTATGTATTTATCTAATAAAAAATCTTGACTTCTTACTTATTCTGGGGACATTCTGACAGTTTAATCTGAAAATGTAATTTATGACAAGTTAGCCACATTTAAATAATCTCCTTCCCCCAGCTGAAGAGGGAGCATACCACTGCCATATTCAATGTAACAATATAGAGGTTTTTTTGTTTTGTTTTGTTTTTTCCTGGAGAATGAGGATATACAGCTATATATAAAATATGAAAAAAAAAGAAATCATATCTATATTTATTCTGTTTCTATCTCTTTATATAAATATATGATTAGAACATTTTATTTCACATATGCCAAATCTGCTAATAAAATGGGATCTGCTACACTACGCTACCAGATAGGGACATATTTATTTCTGATATTTCTCAAAGAAACTTTCCATAATTACATTTCTGGAAGTTCATCTCGAAAATCATCTCAATCCATATTCTTTGACACTAAATTTTGTAAAAACTTTGATCATGTTTGGAGATGTTTTTTTACAAATCTTCAAGAAACCATACTGGGAGAGGTTTCATATTCCCAAATATTTAAAGATCTCAAAACAAAAACAATTCAAGAAAAAAGCTGAGAAAAAGTTTGCCGTGTCTTAAATTGTGTTCTATACTATCGCTAATGAACGTTTGCTGACGCCATGACAATGTCATAGCTTCAGCTCTTCAAAGAACATGTTGTCTGGTTACTATAGCATTTCTATATTTGGATTAATTAGAAAAGGAAACGTGGGTAGCATTAGCTTTGAAATTAAATGAGCCCCCTAACGGGGAGGCTAATTACTGAATTCATTCTGACGGGTCTGTTTTACCAGTGAAAATTTAGGTTATTGAACTGAACAATATGTACTCGGGACTAGAAATGGAAATGAGGGCGTCCATGGACCATCACAGTGGAACCAGTGGCTCTCACAAAGCCGGACCTGATATTAGTCTTTTGTTAGAGAGGATTATTATTGTTAATATTGTCACCTTTATGACAAAGATTCTAATATTAAGAGTACTTGGAATGCTTAAAAAGCTTCCATTAGTCCATTCAATACCCTACTTCTGACTCCCATTAATGAATCTTTCCCACTGTGTGATTAGGCAGCTCCACCAGAAGCCATAATCTGGATGTGTTGGGGAAGATTTAGGGAGGAAAGTTTTCCATACGCTTGAAAGACAAAATGGTAATTTATCTGGGTTTCAGTATAAAAATGTTTCTTCTCCCTTGATATTTTGCTTTCTGAATAGAAGTTTGTAATGAACAGAGACTACATTTATAGTATTGTGCTTTTCAAACCCCACATGCGTGCACACTTACATACATACACACTCTGCCCATATTCAACCTCCATAATAAAGAGAGCAGGAGGCAGGAGATAATTCCAGAAAATTCAGCTGGCTTTGTTATGCCATTTAATAATGGTGAGTGTAGCATTAATCTCCATGGTCATTTAAAACTCAAGTAAAACTCACTGTTTTATCTCACCAGATCCCGTAAGAATCCCTAAGATTCTTATGGACCAGAGACAAGTTTTTCAGTATCACATTAGATGTGCAATTACTAAGGGCTGATCTGTTAATGGAGATCTTTTGATTACTCTGGGGACAAAAATCCAAGACATAGTGCTAAATCCCGATTTAGTACGATAGTTGTGTAAAATGCTAGTGTAGAAAGGGATTGATGAATGAAAGTCAATATCTGGTATTTGGGGCAGAGCTTTGTCCCAGAGACGTGAAATTTCCTCGCTACTCAGGGACCTCCCAGTTACCTGCTCTTCCTTCTACCTTTGCAGCCCACATTGAGACAATCGTTAGAATACCCTTCAAAAGGAAGAGATAAGACATTTGCTTGGTGGGACCAACAGATGGCGTGGCAGTTACGTCACTGGACTCCCACTTGGCTGACTGCAGTTTGATTTCCAAACCGGTGGCTTCAAAATCACACCAGGCATATGTGTGTGCATGCCCCAGATCCAGGGAGGAGAATGGAGAAGGGATTGCAGCATGGCTATCCCCCCTGGGGATGATTTCTCACTTTTCCCTCTCTCTGTCTCTCTCTCTGTCTCTCTCTCTCTGTCTCTGTCTCTCTCTCTCTCCAGCAAGTGCACACACCCTAAAGCAAAAAAAAAAAAAAAAATTCTCCCCCCACTAAAAAAGAAATTTGCTCGGTGTATTTCCTCTCAATCTTTATTCTGTGCTTCTTTTTCTGGGTTCCTCAATTCAGAGAGTCTCCAAATACATTTCTGCAGCCTAGTGCAAAAGACTGCTCTGGCTTGAATGTGTCCTCCCAAAGCTCACGTGTTGGAAACTTAGGTCTCAAAATCATACACTGACAGTATTTGGAGGTGGAATGTTTGGGGAAGAATCAGGATTAGGTAAGGTCATCACGATGAAGCCCCTGGTATAGGACTGGGCATTATAAGGAGAGAAAGAGAGGCCTGAGCTGATGCACACCTGTCTGTCTCACCCTGCAATGCCCCTGCTGGGTTACGTCACCACAAGGAGGTCCTTCATAGCTGCTCCAGCTTGCTAAGGAACATCCCAGTCTCCAAAAAACTTGATCTAAATAAACCTTATGCTTATCAATTATCCAGTCGAGAGTGTTCAGTTACAGCAGCAGAAAATGGACCGAGACACACTCCATGCCTTCCTGTGAGAGTCTCGAATCATAATGAACTATGAAGGTTCTCAATATGGCATATGCCCCCCGCCGCTGAGGAGAGTTGAATGGCTTGTCATTACGAAAACCAGGACTTTTTCTCTATTTTACTCTGAATGGCACATAATAATATTCCATAATTTATAAATTAAAAGTTGGCTAGGTGCAGAAATACTTTTCATCATAAACCTGTGAAGTATTAATATGTAACAATTATGAAATATAAGTTCTTTTTTAACCTATGAAAAATGGGCATAGAGAATGGGGGTGATTTTTTTTTTTTTTTTTTTTTGGAGAGGTTTTTGCTATAGGGCACATGCGTTTGTCAGAGAGACAGAGAGATAGAAAGCGAGAAATCACCCCCCAGGGGAGATGGCCACGCCGCAATCCCTTCTCCTCCATTCTCCTCTCGGGATCTTGGGCACATGCATGCACATGTGCCCGGCGTGAGTTTAAGCCACCAAGTCCAGGACTTGAACTACAATCGACTCTGTGGGAGTCTAGCGACAAAGCCATTCCACCAACTGCTGGTCCCGAGAATGGGAGTGTAACTGAGAACTACAGAAATCTCGACCACAGGAAATGGGAGGGCAAGAACCTTCTAAGATATGGATCTGGTGGGGGCTGGCAGGTGATGGGTTTGAGTCCTGGACCTGGTGGCTTGCTTTCTTGCTTTCTTTCCCTCTTTCTGCCTCTCTCTGTCAAATTAAATAATGATAATAAATAAATAAAATTAAGTAATTCTTTTTAAAAACATGGATCTGATATGGGCTGGGTTAAAGGGGCTGAGGTAAAAAAAAATAAAAAACAGGAAAAAGAACATGGAAGATGTACAGTCATGCAAACAAGACAAAAACTGTTTGAGAGAGTCAGGAAAGAGAGGGAATAAAGAGGCCTGATGCTGTCACAGGAGCATTAGCCCAAGGCTCCCATATTCTTCCCATCTGCAAATAACCTCAATGCCAAGTATGTAGCAAATGACAAGGCCGATATATCTGTGATAATATATTATGCAGTCATTCAAAATATGGTGGAAGTATTTTTGTGCCATTGGAAACTGTTGATGCTAAAGGGTTATTATAAAAGGCTTAATGCAAGAAATTAAGAGATAGGCAGTATAATGTCAACTCTGTAGAAAATTTACAGAAGAGACCAGTCATGGTGGTGCATCCAGTGCTGCTAAGTTTGCATTCTGTGGACTGGAACTACACAGGAATTATGGGTTCAACTCCTGGTCCAACTTAAAGGCTAGGGGCAGTGGTGCATGCCTGAAATTCCAGTGACCAGTGACTTGGGAAGCTGAAACCAGAGGATTATAAGCTTGAGGCTGGCCTGTGTGATTTTTTGTTTGTTTGTTTGTTTTTAATAATGAAGATGAGCTGAGTGTGGTTGCACACATCTGTAGTCTAACCTGGAGCCTAAGAAGAGAACTGAGCACGACTGTCCTAGAAAGAGAACAAAAGAACTGACTTAAGAAACAAAGCTAGCAGAAAATTTGCCAACATGTTAAAAATAGAATTTTGGGTAGTAATGTAGGCCTTGCTTATCTGGCCACATGAACCTCTCTAAGATAATTTTAATTACCTCACCAACACCCCCCTGCCCCTGCTGCACACCGTTACTCAGTCCAGCCACAGTTCCATGTTCCTGGAAGTCTCCAGGCATGGTATTGCTTCCAGACTTTCCCACTTGCTGTTTCATCTTCTTCAAATGCTCTCATCCATCTATTTGCAGAGCTTGCAAATTTCTTCAGGCTTTTCTATAAAAAAATCACAATTACTCCTTATTTTTCTTACCAGATATCAACATTACCTAACATAATGTAGTTTATTTATTTTCTTCTTTGTGGTTTTACTTAGTTTAGGTTTTGGCTGGTCTCCTCTTCCCCTCCCCCCCACAAGAAAACAATTGCCAAGAGAGGGAGAGAGAGACAAGTTGAGTAAGTATGCCAGGGAGTGATTAAAATAATTGACATGGAATGTAAGCTGATAAGGAAAAACGTGTGAATATTTGGGGGAGGCAGAAGTATCAGGCAGTAACAGTAGACCAATCTCTAGATTGTAGATCACCAAGAATTTGGGGGATGAAGGAGTTAGAGTGAATGAGCCTGGAAAAATCGGAAGAACTAGTCAAGATAGACTTATTAAAAATTGGGAGGGATCAAGGAAGGATTGCAACTATTGAAGATCACAGTGCACACCGTGGTCCCCTCCTGGGCCAGTGATCCTGCCTACTGAATTGTGACTGAATGATTGAGATAGGGAAGAGACACAAGGGCTAGGAATGAGCCATTACAACTTTGGTATATATCATTAGGAGGCTTTTCTCTAGGCAAGTATGCATCTATAGAGAGATTCTTTTCTTTTGAAAAAATGAAAATTAGGGCAAATGAGGCCAGCATGGTGGTGCAGTGAATAGCAAACTAAACTATAATACTGGAATCCACATGCCCAACTATGTGCTCAGATGCCTAGGTTGGCTTGTATAATAGGCAGACATCAAGATTCTGAAAAGCTGGAGAGCCAGGAAAGGGGGTTATGATGGTGACGAGACCCTGTCATGGGTGTTTCTTTCTCTTTCTCTCTCTCTCTCATGAATAAAGTAAACTTAAAAAATATCAGATCAAATAGGATAATATTTTGAAGCTACTCTTTTATATTCAGTAATGTGTCATGAAAATTATTGTATGTCAACAAGCATGTCTTTATTTTTAACAGTATATATATTTCAGCTTATATAGAGACCATAGTATATTGAAAAGAGTTGATTTTTAAAAAAATATTTATTTATTTATCTGTTTGTTTTGATTTTCTAGCCACTGGGTCCTGATCTCAAATCATGGTTGATCATGTGGGAATCTCTTGCCTTAACCTCCACACCACCTGCTGGCCCCACAGCTAATCGTTAAACATGAAAATTCTTTTCCTCATACTTTACTCTTACAGACAAAGCTTGATCTCTATATATTGCATTCATATTTTGCTTATAACCTTTCAATAACTTTCTAAGAGTGGAATTGAGCAGAAGATTATATAAAATTTAACTGTTGTTATTAGTTTAATGAACAAGCATTTACTAATAACTTATAATGTGTGACATGGTGGTTAAGGAGTTGTACTCCCATATGGCTGACTCCATGATTTGAGTCCCAGACCCAGCGACTTGAAAATCATGCCAGCCGCGTGTGCAAGCATGACCAAAATTCTGAGAGGAGGATGGAGGAGACAGGACTGCAGTGTGACCCTCTCTCCTGAGGGTGATTTCTCACCTTCCTTCTCTCTGTTTCTATCCTGTAAGTTCAAGTGCCCTATGGCAAAAATAAAAAAAAAAAAACTAAAAACCAAAGAACTTGCAATGTGTCAAGCACTTTTGTAGGCCTTGAGAATAAAGCAAAAAACAAAACAGAAAAAAAATGGCAGCTCTTATGAAATTTATATCCTGGCAGTAATGGAGTTGAAAATTTTCTGTTTATATTCCTAATAGTACTGTATCTAAGTGTCCATTTTCTCATATCTTCACCATCAGCGGATATTTCCAGACATACCATTTAGCTATCAACTATTTTTTTTTTTTTGCTTATTTTAATGTTTTCAATAATTTCCATTATTTGCTCACTAGAAGAGGTGAACATATAATAGACTTCTTGGGTGTTATTTCCACTTCTACATTGCATTTTTTTATGCCATTTGCTCACTTTTTTTTTCCTGTTTGGCTATCTGTTCAACCCTTATTTGATTTATAAAAGGCAATGGATCAAAAAATAACTTTCAAGAGACAATGAAATATGTCCAAATTCCCTGCCTTCCTGTCCTGCCACCAGACATAGGATGCTATTTATCTGTTGTGGAAGATTTCATCCTTCCTCAGAGGTCTCCTACTAAGAGTTTATATTGGAATGTGATAGAATTTTTTTTCATTGACTTGTCACATTGACTTGTCCACTGATATGGAGACGAGAAGCTGAGTATAAGTTCCCAACATCCTATTTAATTTTGGTTCAAATATCCAGAAAAATATGCTTTGAAATTTAATAGGAATAGTTGCTGCTATTCCCTATTTCATTGCTGGTGGTATTTTATTCTCCTAATTTGTTCTTTTTTAATTATCTATTTTTTTAGGAGTGAAAAAAAGAGTCTTAAGGCAGCATCTTTGAAAACATCATTTTGAAAAGTTTCATTTCATTTTTCAAATAGTATTTGCTCACTACTTTGTTATACCCAAGAGAATCAGCTTATAGGAATTAATCTGTGGACAGGAAATCAGATATTAGATGAGCTTTCTCTTCTCTTAGGAAAGAGGGAAGAAATCTTGGGATGTCATGATAAATAATTGCAACTAAAAGTAGTGAGGTAATTAGAACTCATATTATCATAAACTACAGGTTTTAGAGATAATGGACACGGGACGAGGAAGTAATCTGCCTCTTTTATTGAAAATCAATTCTGTCGCTCACTTCTACAGAGTGTGTGGTAGGGGCTCTGGCAAATTGAGGATTGTTTTCAGTGAAGAAACCTGGTGAGGAAATTGTTCTTCTGTGAATGGCAACAAATTAAAACTACCAATTACCATAAATCCACAGGAAATATTGACTATCACTTTAACTTTATCATTTAGCCATTGGTTCTCTAAGTTACACAGGATTTACAAGGGTAAAAACAGGACTATAACCACCATCACATATCTTTTATTTCTTTCTTTTTTTTTTTTTTTTTTTTTTTTTTTTAGGGAAATATTTGCTATAGGGTGCATGCACTTGCTGGAGAGACAGAGAGACAGAAAGTGAGAAATCAGCCCCCAGGGGGATCATGCCACAATCCCTTCTTCTACATTCTCTTCTTGGGATTTGAGGCATGTGTGCACACACACCTGGTGAGTTTTAAGCTACTGGATCTGGGACACGAACCACAGTTGGCCATGTGGGAGTCCAGTGTCTTAACCACTGTGCCACCTGCTGTCTTATATTTTTAGAACTAGAAACAAAAGTTAAAAGTTTGACTTCTATAATAATTCCTTATAAGATGAGCTACCTGGGTTTTTACCTAAGTTTATTTTTAAAAAGAAACGTATGTTTATTTAAGCAAAGTCTCACTTTTAAGAAAATGATTCTTCATGCATATCAAATTTATACATTTTTATTTTAAATATTAACCTCTTTCTTTTTCATACTTCTCCCAACTTATACCTCAAAAGCACACGAGTATTGCTATTATTTCACTGCATGAATTCCTTTGTATTTTTGTAAAGATAGATAATGAAATTTTTAAGGCACACCTTGCATTTTTCTTAGTATAGCTACAATTATGAACAAAACTATATTTGGGCACAAATATTTCAATGATTTTGATAGCCCTACATGGCATTTTATAACACAGATTTCCTTTAGGCTAGGCTTTGTGTTTGTTTTCCAACCAGAACGCAAGTAAGCTTCAACATATTTAATAGACATACTGCATAGCCCCATATCTTACCTAAAAGCAAGACCCGAATATATATCAATGCAATTTATTTCTCCAATCAAAGTTACTTACTATACTTCTCTAAATATATATGGTTGTGCATCACATAACAGTGCTTTGGTCAATGATGGATTATATATATATATAATGGTGGACCCATAAGACTATAATAGGTCATGCCACAGGGCCTAGGTGGGTAGTGATCTATACCAGGTAGCTTATGCAAGTACACCCTAAGATGTTCTCATGAAGACAAAATTGCCTTATGATGCATTTCTCAAAATGTATCCCCACCATTAAGCAATTCCTGACTGTATTACATGTAGAGTCATATATAGTAACCACTGTAGAGATGGTACATAGTCATAACTATGCATTATATATATATACAGATGTCTCTCTCTTTATATTCCTGTATAACTTACATCCCTCTATATAAAATACAGCTAGTAATTTATTTATTTTAAATTTTATTTAAGTTTTGACTATATATGTGTAGGGAAAACTTTACTTCTACCCTCTTAGGTTCTCTAGCTGGACCTGAGAATGAAATCAACTAAGCAGTAATAGTAGAAGGAAAGCACAGAGTTGTTTTTCCGTTCATGGGAATTCTTACAGGAAAAAGAAGACCCAAAGAAGGGGCCAAATCTCAATACTTGTATAGTGAATTGAGAAAAGAGTGGTAATTTTGGAAAATAATGTGTTGAAGGTTAAAGGAAGATACGTTTCCATTTATTTTCTTTTAGAGAGATTTTTGCTATAGGGCCCATGTGCTCACCATTGAGACAGAGAGACAGAAAGTGAGAAATCCCACCTCAGAGGGAATGGCCACACCACAATTCTTTCTCTTCCACTCTCCTCTTAGGATCTTGGGCATGCCCACAAATGTACCTGGTGTGAGTTTTAAGCCACTGGGTCCAGGACCTAAACCATGGTCGACTACTCGGAAGTCCAGTGATGTAACCATTATGTAACTGCTGGTCCCAGAGTTATTTCAATAAGGTCTCTGTATACAGATTTTTCTCAGCCTTCACTCCTGTCTCTGGTGACAAGATGGTAAAGGAGGTACCTCTGGCTAGAGAGAGATGGCTTCTTTCCAGTGGAACTTTTCTCCTGCTCTAAGAGATAAGAACGTCTCTTGTCTCCTGGTACTGGAAGGGCGCACTGTCCTTTTTATATCTGAAATTGTTCATGTGTCTTTACCTCCAAATAATCCTTATGACAAAGAAACAAATTTGGGGTGGCATATTTTGGCACATTTCACATTTATCTAAAAAATAAATGATTATTAACATCCATGACATTTATTTTTATACTTTCATTATCAAAGTTAATTGTTTTCGGAACCAGCAGTTAGCGTAATGGCTATGTCGCTGTCCCACATAGTTGACTGCGGTTTGCGTCCCGGACCCAGTGGCTTAAAACTCACGCTGGAAGCGTGTGCGTGCGTGCCCAAGATCCCAAGAGTAGAATGGAGGAAAAGGGATTGCGGCATGTCCATCCCCCCTGGGGGGTGATTTCTTACTTTTTGTCTCTCTGTCTCTCTCTGTCTGTCTGGCGAACGCACGTGCCCTATAGCAAAAACCTCTCCAAAAAAAAAAAAGAAAAAAAAGTTAATTGTTTTCTTTAATTGTGGAACTTGGATAGGGGTGAGTGGATAGTATTTCACAAATCTTACATTTTACATGAAGACAACGTATTTCACTTGAGGACAACAGGTTAACACCTTGACCTAGGCTGAAGACCTTAAATAAGTGTGTAATAACGAAACTGTTCAAAGACACAATTAATGAATCTGTGAATTGATTTTTTTCTTTGTTGTGGATATGAGCAGTTTTTAAGGTCAAGAATCCTATCTTTTTTTTTTGAGAGAGAGATTTTCACTATAGGGCGCGTGCGCTCGCCAGACAGACAGGGAGAGACATCCCCAGGGGGGATGGTCATGCCGCAATCCCTTCTCTTCCCTTCTCCTCTCGGGATCTTGGGCATGCACGCACACGCACCCGGCGTGAGTTTTAAGCCACCAGGTCTGGGACGCGAACCGCGGTCGACTACGTGGGAGTCCAGCGACATAGCCATTACGCTAACTGCTGGTTCCCAAGAATCCTATCTTAATCTTTAAAAATCTATAGTGTCAGGGACCAACAGGTGGCATAATGATTAAGGTAATGGACTCCCATGTGGTTGACTGCAGTTCAAGTTCCAGAACTGGCTCCTTGAAACTCATGCAGGTGCATGAGCACACATGCCCAGAGTCCTGAGAGGAGACTATAGGAGAAGGGATTACAGTGTGGCTGTCCACCTTGAGGAGTGATTTCTCTCTTTTTTTCTGTCTTTCTCTCTCTCTCCTATGAGCACATACATGTACCCTATGGCAAAAACAAACAAACAAACAAAGACAACTCTCAGGGGCCAGTGGATGGGGTAGTGGTTAAGGTGCTGGACTCCAATGTGATTGACAGTGGTTTGAGTCCCACACCTGGAGACTTGAAACTCATGCTGGGCATGTGTGCAAGTGTCCCCAAAATCTCGGGAGGAGAATGGAGGCGAAGAGTTTTCAGCACGGAAACCCCCCCTGGGGGTGATTTTTTGCTTTCTGGCTCTATCTCTCAGGCAAATGTGTGCACCCTATAGCAAAAAATTTCTCTCTAAATAAAACAAAAATTAAAAACTCTTGAAAAATCAACCCAACAAATAAACAAAATCTATACTGTCAGGCTAGCTGGTGATGTGCTTGTTGAGATAGCTGAATCTCACATGGATGACTGCACAATTCGAGGCCCAGACTTGGCACCTTGAGAAACTCAAGGTCCTAAGAGGAGAATAGAGAAGAGATTGCGGCATGGCCGTTGCCCTTGCTGGGAGGTGACTTTCCTCTCTCTCTGTCTCTCTCTGGCATGCATCCACCCTATAGCATAATAAAAACAAACAAACAAAAACTATACTAACACAGTGACTATAATAGGTATTTCTCAAGTACACTAAATGACATTTTACTGACGACATAATCTAAATAAGAAGATATGTCCCGTTTTTCTTATTTGAATATGGGCTTCTCAGAACAATGACCTTAATTTCTAGTTTTCATTTTCTACACTACAGTGTTCATTCTAAATAAGTCACTGAAATTATTTTCTCATTATATTTAGGTATATTTTCAATCAGACTCTGTAAAGTAAGAAAAAAGGTATACACAATCAAATATTATAATTTTGATATAATACAAGTTAAATACCTTAGAGTTCTGTAGATACTTCCAGAGGTTTGCGTTAATTTGCTTGTTTAAAATACTACCTACTGGGCCAGCAGGTGGGGTGGAGGTTAAGGCAGCTGGATCGTATGTGGCCCACTTCATGGTCTGAGTTCTAGACCAGTGGCTTAAAAATCTCGTTGAATGCATGTGCGTGGCATGTTCAAAATTCTGAGAGAAGAACGGGAGAGAAGGAATTGCAGCACAGCCAACACCCCAGGGGTGATTTCTCACTTTCCCTCTCTCTCTGTGTCTTTGTCTCCTAAGAGCACATGTACAAAAACAAAAACAAAACAAAACAATTACCTACTGAGTTGCTCTTAAGCATCAGTGACTGAGAGGTGAAGTACACAGTCCCTACACCTAAATGATCTACGAGGTACTGTGGAGACATTAACAGAATATGTCTACAAAGATGCTAAAGTCTGTACATTGAGAACATGACGACCGTTACCTAACACACCTGACCATGTGTGCTGTCCAGGAGTCGGAGGTCAGAAAAGCCTTCAGATAAGAGAGTCAGCCTGAGTTAATATTTACTGGCAAAACTAATTTTCTGAGGTCAGGAGTCCTACCTCTTTATTTATTTCAATTACTATTATTTAACACAGTGTCAAGCACAGAGTAGGCACCAAATAAGTCTTTACTAAATACAATTCTGTTAAACCTATAATATGAAATTAGGCAGAATAAAGCAGAAGCAGATAGAGACAGGTCAGTGCACAGATGCAAGGACTCCTCAGTGAGAAAGAAGTGACTTGTTTCGGGAGCTAGACAGAGGTTACAGAAGAGGCTTTGGAAACGGAACAGGAAGGCAGCAAAAAGAGCTTGTCCCATTACAGATGGGTAAGAAAGTATGGGCCCTTTGAGAGGTACATGACATTCAATATATTGAGAGTTTGAAGTTGATATACAAATGATTTGACCCTGAACAGAGGTGAAAACCAGATGAAAATCTTTAAAGAAAGTGAATGGCAAGAATGAAGCTTATATTTTAAAAATGTAAACCTCACTGGAGTGAGGAAGACTAGAAACCGCAATGATCCCAATAACTGATGGAGTTTTTCTAAATGAAGTTGATGGAAGAAGGCCAGAAGACGATCAGCTTATCTGCTTTTATGCATTGGATCAACAGATTTGAGGCCAGCAGGATCCCACAGTTCAAGCCCTAGACCAGAGGCCTAAAAACTACACAGAGCTCATGTGTGTGCAAGCCCAAAGTCCCAAAAAGAAAATGGTGGAGAAGGGACTGTGGCGTGGCCATCTCCCCTGGAAATGATTTCTCATTTCTCTCTCTCTCTCTCTGTCTGGTGAGCACATGTGCCCCATGGCAAAAGTCTTCAAAAAAAAAAAAAAAAAAAAAAAAAAGAGGATTTGATGCCTTATTGGATATAATAAATGGGAAATAAAAAGTCCTAAAAAATATGCAAATTTCTCCCTTAAGCAATTGAATGTGATTATTAACTAAAACTGAGAATATAAGAAGATTAGACTTGGAAAAAATGGTGCTATATTTATTTTCGGTTAGTTGAATTCATGGCAAGTTTTTGTTAAAAAATCCCAGTTAGCAGTTGGATATACAGATTTAAAAACAGAAATCCAAGATGGAGAAAAAATGGAAAGTTATAGGAATGTGTATAATCATCTACACCATAGGGAAAGCTGAGCATGACTAAGGTGAAAAAAAACAAAAAGAAATCGGGGAACGAGGGGACATCGAAAGAAATCCTATGTAACAGGAGAATTTAATGGGCTGCAGGAGAATACAAATCAGTGGATCAAATTGGGAAGCAACAGCCAGGAAAACAGGATGGAAAACTAGAGAATGCGCTGTAACTGAATCCAAGGTAATCGAGACTTCCAGAACAGACTAAGAATCAGTAATGGCCATTACCACAGGAAATAAAGATGGAGTATAGGCTGTGGCAGGAACAGCTTCGAATGAACAGACGAGTGGCTACACTTTAGGTTAAAGACTTAACAGGAGAGTAGGAAGTAATTGGAGATTAGTGACTTTTTTTTTTTTTTTTTTTTTTTTTTGATAATCTCGACAGTAGAGGCAAGTTAAATGCTTGACAAATAATTCAATACAACATTGGAAGACACTGATAATAATTTTCTCCTTGCCCTCCCCCAAAGGCATCTAAAGGATGCACAACCCATATCATTATTTTCCTGAAAAATCATGAAAAAAATAAAATTTAATGTCGTGTGTTGTGGATATACTCCTTTGAGGCACATTCATTAAAATGACATAAAACATAGGTAGACCAAAAAATGAAAGTCGGTATTTTAAGGCTCTATAATATAGAACATACAATGAAGAACAAAGTAATATAAAACTGCATCCTCTGGTTAAATAATCAATCAATACAGGGACCAGCTTGTGGAGTAATGGCTATGTTGCTGAACTTCCATGTAGCCAACTGTGGTTTGAGTCCCGGACCCAGTGTCTTAAACTCATGCTGGGTGCGTGTGCATGCGTGCCCAAGATCCTGAGAGGAGAATGGAGGAGAAGGGATTGAGGCATGGCCATTCCCCCTGGGGAGTGACTTCTCACTTTCTGTCTCTCTGTCTCCGTCTTTCTGGTGAGCACATGCACCCTATAGCAAAAACCTTTTTTTAAAAAAATCAATCGATACATTTATTTCTAATTCATTTCATGTCTTAAAGTGAAGGAAAGAAATTCTGGTCACTATAATAATTTAAGGAAAAATATAAATAAAATTCTACCATATAACCAGAGAATTTAGAAAAGTTCAAACAAGCAATTTTGAGAACTCAAAATAAATCTGGATTTTTTTTCTTTCTTTTAAACTTGGATTTTTCCAAACAGATTACTGAAGTAGTTTTACATTTATGATTTTTAAACTGGGGATAATGTTACAAAATTAAACTAGATATTTAAATTGTATATAAAGTATCTCCTATTTAGGGCCTGGCAGATGGTGTGGTGGTTTGTGGAGGGCATTGCATATGGAAGCCATCTTGACAGCTCCGCCATCTTGAGAGCTGTCCGCCATCTTACAAACTGTTAGGTTTCACTTCCTCATTGAGCAAACCCTTTCTCAGAAATCATGTGACCAACCATTCTCCCCAGGGGTGGTTGGGTTTCTAGGCAATGGGAGAGATCCACCCACATCAATGATTGGCTCATACTGTTCTATCTCATTTGCATTTCGGGCAACCAATCGGTGCCCACCAGCCTGTATATAAGCTTGCAGTTCTTCCTTGATAAATGAGACTTGATCAGCACCTTGTTTTGTTTCCACTCCCTGTGTTTGTCCCTTCTCTCACTCCCTCCCTCAGGAAACCTGTTCAACTGTCCTGCCGGTCGGGACAGTGGTTAAGGAGCAGGACTCCCACACGGTCGGCCACAGTTCAAGTCCCGGACCTAGTGGCTTGCTTTCTCACTTTCTCTCTCTCTGTTTTTCTCTTTGTCTGTGTCTCTTCAGTCAGGGTATGTGTCCTAAACCAAATTTTAAAGTAATAATAATAATAAATAAAATTAACTTAATTAATCTTTTTTTAAAAAAATCTCCTACTTGGATGTTGATGGGCTAAGGGATTTCTATGTAACAAAAATCAACCCTTACATTTGCTAAGCTGCATCTTGGAAAATGTGATTTTGCCAAGATTAAAACCAATCTGACCTTTCTGAACTGGCTTTAAATCTTTGGGGACTTCCATTTGTTTATCCTTAGAAAAGTATGATTTCCTGTTTAGAAGGCAGTATTTTAAAAGCCAAAAGCTTCTTGGTTATAAAGTACTTAGTTCCATAAGTCAATTTTCTTTAGGTTGTCCAAGACTTAACTATAAACATATGACCAGCATTTCCTTAAAGAAACAAATTATTGTCTGTGTTTCTTTTTTTAATGCGAGAAAATATTGGTGAAATGCATGTCAAGTCCTGGTGCACATAATAATCTAATTTAAAAGTTTATAATACATATATATTTATACTTGAAAATAAAACGTGTTCTGCATTGAATAGTTGTAGTATGCTGTAACTCCAGTCACGTACAAAGAATTACTCAGCATTCTTATGGCACTAAATTTACAGTAAATTCTCCAGGCTTGTGACATTTGAGGTTTAAGCGTTCTGAGTTTCTCCTTTTCCTGCTCTCCTGAAAGGTCAGTGACATGCTTTAAGTATTAGTTTTGGTAAGGCACAAATGTAATTCAGGAAATGAATTTCTTGGGGGGAGAGGTTTTTGCGATAGGGCTTGTGCTCTTGCCAGAAAGACAGAGACAGAAAGCGATAATTCACCCCCCAGTGGGGATGGCCACGCTGCAATCCCTTCTCCATTCTCCTCTCGGGATCTTGGGCACACATGTACATGCGTCCAGTGTGAGTTTAAGCAACTGGGTCTGGGACTCGAACCACAGTTGACTACATGGGAGTCCAATGACATAGCCATTATGCCAAATGCTGGTCCCAAATTCTTTGTATATACATTTCAATGTAACTGTGTTTTTCCTACTCATTTCATGGCAATAACACTCAGAAAATCAAATATTTTGTTCTGTGACAACAATATCCATGGGGAAAGAGAAGTGTGAGGGAAGGAAGGAAGAAGAGGGAAGGGGAGGGGAGGGAAGAGAGAGAAAGAGGAGGAGAGAAATCAAGTCATTGTATGAGAAAAGGCACAGGAAATACATGACTTGACAAAATAAGATGAAAAAGCTGGGAACGTCTATTAAAAAAATTCACATTTGAGACTTTGGAGACCGATGTTCTTAGGAAGAACTGCCTTTGCAAGCTCAGGGTCTTTCACTCATCATTGCAAATGACTAAATGACATTGGAATTTCAAAACAAAAAAGATGTTTTTTAAAAGACTGCTACTTAAAACAGATACATTTACCATGAGATAATAACATGGAAAAGAACAGCTACTATTTACCAGGTACTTTTTGGGTGCCCGCTGTTACTGCTCCATGAATGATTCAAGAACTCAAGCGATGTCATGACTTCCCTCATTATCCAGTCATGAAGATGGAGGCTCAGCAAGGACTACAGACTCTGCAAAAAGGTTACGGTTTCTAAAAAAAAAAGAAAGAAAGAAAAAGAAAAAAAAAAAAAAGGATTTATAGTCTTATGAGCTCATCAGACAATTCCACTGGACTTTGGTAGTCTGGAGTTTTTGAGAATTAGTACAAAAACATGTATTTCTGACATGAGATACTTTGCCGCTGGCTGGACTTATCAGGTCCTATGTGAGGTATTTTTAAGGTAGATGGAAGGTTCAATATTGTTACCAAGCAGACACAGATGAGTGGCACTGGGAACATGAATTCCTGAACTCAAACCCAGGGCCAGCTTCTCCCTTGCTAGCTCACTTTGGAAATGTTATTTATAATCCGCGGTCTCACTTTTCTCACTTGTGAGATGAGTATAATGATGGCCCCTACCTGGCAGTAAAAGTGCTCCCATATAAAGCACACAATAGTGACTGGCACAAGGGGAATCGGGCTAGCTATTATGACTGTCAACCTTCTTCCATGGCTACACTTACTTTTTCATTATCTTACCCTTTAAGTTGTTTTTTTTTCTCTTGGTCCCCAGAATTTTGGCAATACAGTCAAGTATAATAACCAATACATAACTAATTTGTTGGATTAGGAACTTTATAGAGAAAGATACACTTTGAAAGATAATAAGTATAATTCTGATGACTTATTTACTACAAGTATTTTTGTGGTGATATCTACCTTAGAAATCTATTCCATGGGACTATACAGAAAAATAAAAGTAAAATACATTTTGCTAACAATACATTTGTGTGGCTATTTTATATATATAATATACTACTTGGCCTAAAAAACTGGAAGAAATTTTCAAGTTCCACAACAGAAAAGTGACTCAAAATGGTATGATCTGAATTAAGCAATTCAAATTCTTTTTTTTTTTTGTTTTGAGAGGATTTTCGCTATAGGGTGCGTGTGCTCGCCAGACTGACAGAGAGAGACATAGAGACAGAAAGCGAGAAATCACCCCCCAGGGGGGATGGTCACGCCGCAATCCCTTCTCCTCCATTCTCCTCTCGGTATCTTGGGCACGCACGCACACGCGCCCGGCGTGAGTTTTAAGCCACTGGGTCTGGGACACGAACCGCGGTCAACTACATGGGAGTCCAGCGACATAGCCATTACGCTAACTGCTGGTTCCCAGCAATTCAAATTCTTTTAAAAATGGCATTTAACTAGTAGACAGAAAGATGAGGAAGCTTAGAAACTTCCTGTACTTTGCAGCAATAGTGTTGTGATTCTTCAAGCAAAGGAGATCAGTTTGATGCCATTTTGAGCTCACTGTGCACTGGCGCATAAAAAGAAGAGGTGGGTGGACGCAAAACTGAACTAGAAGTCGACTGGAATGGGACGCAGCAGGAGGCGACAGAGCAGTTAGACAGATGGGTGGATGAAAAGACGGGGGCAGACACAAAGGTGCTCAGTGATGACGCAGCTAAGGTGAGAGCAGGTTATGATATGACCCAATTACCAAGCATAACCAAAGACATCATGACTGTGCAATTAGGATGCAAAAGGTGTGATTAAAGGCTCATTCAGATATTCTCTTTTAAAAAAATTTTATTTTATTTAATTTGTTACCATCATTATTATTTTTTATATTTGCTATAAGGTGTGTGCACTCATCAGAGAGAGATGAGAGAGAGAGAAAAAGTGAGAAAACAAGATCCCAGGTCCGGGACTTAAACTGTGGTCCATTGTGTGGGAGTCCAGTGCCTTAACCACTGTGCCACCTGCTGGCCTCCAGATATTTTCTAGAATTCTTTTCTTCAGTCCTTTTCAGATGACATTGTCCAACTATAATTAACTCAATTGAGCTGACAATTTTTTTATTTATGTACATCCTAAATATATAATATACACTATGCCATATGCATAAACACTTATGAGTTCATGTTGAAGACTTAACTTCTGTTTCCTATGTTTTAAGACTTTGGAATAACAAGAGAATACAACTAGATGAAGACACGTTCCTATAAAAACGCAATATAAGAATTGCATAATTAATTCTCCCTGTTCATTTCATATATTTTTTGGTATATACTTATCATATAGTCTATTGTTGTGTGTCTCATACTAGCCAATGATATCCCTTGATGGAAAAGTTGGTTTTATTATTGATACTTGCAATATATGGCACAGAATCTGGCATGTAGTAGCACTCCAAAACAATTGGTGGGGGGGAAAGAAGAGAGGAAGGGAGGAGGGGGAAGATGGGGAGTGGTAGACAGGGAAGGGAAGAGAGAAGAAAATACGGAAATCAAGCATGTGTAAGCAAGGTATGTCTCATAATCTGCTTCCACATTCTATTTAAGCAATAATTTTGTGGGGCATGGCTCCATTGAACTTAGTGTTCTACGAAAGGTCAAATAAGAACAACACTGATTTACACAGCTATAACATTTTAGAATTTATAAAGTTTTATCACATGTATTATCTGTTTGATCTTTACACTAGTTCCATAGACAGAACTATTTTCCTTTACAAAAAAGAAAATGGAGGCCCAGAAACTCTAAATACTTTTTCTAAATATATCCAGATAACAGAGCTAGAGACAAACTAAAATCTTCTAAGTTCATAAACTTCCCAGGATTACAGTTTAAGTTTAATTTATTAAATTTATTATACATAACAGTATGCATTCCTCAAAAAGAGACCTAAAGTTTGTTTTGTGCCTATCAAGAAATAATCATAACAGCAACAATGACAATAATAATAATTAGGCTGTTGGGAGAGTCATAACATATTTTTCTAGGCAAAAACGAATCACGACTTTCTCGATGACCCAATAGCACACATACGGGTATTGTCTGCTTGCTAATTAGAAACACTGTTCTGAGGGTTTGTATGGATTGGTCTATTTAGTTTCCACAACTACCCTGTTAAAAAGGTAGATTGAGGTACTGAAGATGCAGTAACCAATTCACATGGTATTGGTAAAGCTGAGATCTAGTCGTTATTATCTTCTAACAAAATACCTCTGTCCAATACAAATACCCCTATGTATATACCAGGACTATTTACAATAGCCAAAATGTGCAATTAGCTTAAATATCCACCAATAGATGAATGGATGAAGAGAAGTGGTTTTTATACACAATGAAATAACAGAAAATGATGACTCAAGGGAGGATTAAGCATCAAAAAGGAAATATCTGTTTCTTCTACAACTGTATGCTCAGTATTTATTCTCGTATATCAATATCGATAGTAATTCAGCATAAACCACTTTGAGACATACTTATGATTTATTTTATGTTGAGTGATGCCCAAATTATGGGGATAGGACTCCGATCGGAAGAGTAGGGTACCGTGATCAATTTTCACAGAAAGGTGGGAATAAGAGAGACATTCTGGAAACTCAAGTGACTCTCGCATTTATTACATCAACGTTTCCATCGAACCCTCGCCACGGTCTCCAATATCACAGGCTCGTTTAGGGAAAGCTACTCCACCATTGCTTTTCCGAATTGGCTTGGAGGATGCTCTATCATCTTGACTTCCGTCTTTTCTTTCCACCAGAACACTGCTTCTGTTGATTTTCCTTTTCTGATTTCTCAGTTTGCTAATCTCATTTTTAAACATGAGAATCCTCTAAGGTCTGGCTCTTGACCCTTTGTCCTCCTTTTGCTGAGCTGTCCCTTGGGAAACTTGCACAATCAAAATGCCTAACTAGAATTTATGAGATGATGAGCTAGATTTCTCCCTGCCTAGTAATTCATTTCAAAAGATGTCACAGCCCCACAGCAAGTTAAATACATATACAATCTAAAAACAATATTTATTTTTACCCAAAGGAGTCTTGTATCTGGAATGCCCTATATAATTCTGTGGATTCATCTTTAACACATTTAATTTCTTTCTCTTCCTTCCTCATCTTTAACACATTTAATTTCTTTCTCTTCCTTCCACTAGAGTCTTTTCATTTTTTTTTAGAATAAACATTAATGGATAAATGACAATCATTAGTTTTAAGGTTTATTTTACTCTTAAATATAAAAAATAAAAAAACACTTTTAACTCTTTTGAATAAAGAGCATTGAAGAAAGGCTTTAATTTTACTTCACTCCAAGATTCTTAAAAGATAAGGGTTCAAAAATTATTAAGTAAGGAGTAAGGGTCCAGGCTGGTGCCACATCAGTGACAGTGAACTGAAGTACTGGAAGTCACATGGTTGACAGTGAGTTCAGATCCTCAGGTTCTCCTGGAAACTCAAGGGCTGTGTGAACACCTGCCCAAGACCCTGAGGAGCTGGGAGGCTATGGAAAGGAGACCGCAGTGCAGCCAGACCCTGTGGAGCATGCCTGTCTCTCTTTCCTTCTCCCTTTCTCTCTGACTTTATTGAGCACACACACTCTATCACAAATAAAATAAATAAATCAAAAAAGAGGAGGCAGAATAAGGAATTTTGGAAGAGCAGCTTGCACTTTCCCTCCCTAGTCTCTGTCTCCTCTGTATTCATATTGACAATCAAATAGGAGAGAAAAGAAAAACACACATGTGCTATTTATTCAAAACCACATTGGGGAGATGTTGAAATTACACTGTTATTTTTATCTTTAAGATCTTTATCTGAATCTTCATTATCTGAACAGACTATATCAAGTACTGTCTTATGTGTTTTGGAAATTACTTTGACTGTTGAACAACACTGAAGCTCAACAGATGGACATAACTCACTATTATAAAATGTGGGTAAATAGTGGCCACTGTCTCAATTCTTGTCACATTGCAGATATCAGATTAATTTCTATCCGCGGAATTCCTGAGAGTAGTGAAGGCATTGCTATTTGGTAGGAGGTTCATATTACTTCTTGATAGGCCTCAAGCTAAATTTGAAGAATTCTATTATTCTCATATGCAAACTGGGCTGTTGGGCAAAGCAACTTTCTTATGTACTTACTAATTCTGGAAGATTCTGCTTCTCTATGCTTGAACTAGTTTTACTCAAACAGAGCAGTGAATAAACACAAATAAAAGAAGTCAAAGTTGATTTGGAAAGCAGTTTTAAAAGCCTGCAGCATGAATTATAAATATAGAGGTATTTATTGTCCCTCTGGAAGAGATTTTAGAAAGATCAGGTACAATAGCTATCTGTAGATTTGTGAGGTTGGTCCCAGCTACTTTTAGAACAGTTCTTGAGTACTCAGTAGGGGGAAAGTACTTTTGTATATTTAAAAATTTGTCATCAACTGGAGGATATATTCAATTAAGGTGTCATGTCTCATCTCAAGTGGAAAAACAAAGGTAAAAAACCTAGTGGTACAATAGCATTTAACAGCTGATAATAGTGTTTCTGCCTGATTTAGTGTAATTATTCAGATTGAACATGCTTAGCTTCAGAATTATAGGCAACCACTAATTATCTGTTCCTTATCCCGAAGTGTATATATTTTTCCTGTGCTTTTAGGGTTAGGAGTCAAAAAAAAAAAAAAAGTGCAGAGTTTTGTTTTATTTAAACTTTGGTTTGTGTTATATATTACAGGACTTTTGGGAGAAAAGCAATTTGTAATACAAGATTACTAACTTTACTTAGTGTGAGATAAAAAAGGAAAGATGATGACTTAATTCACCAACTGCAGATTTCAATGATGTCTGCAAATAAAATTTTTTATAAATATAACACTGGAATAAAACATATCTCGTCTTTGGCTTCTAAATAAGTATAATTTCTATAAAAACCAAGTATCTTAAACCAGTGAAACAGGGAAAAATAATTTCCTCCACACATATCCACCTATGAGTATGAAATATTGACAGAGAAAGATATAAAATTTAAAAATGAAGAAGTTCTGCAGTATGAATGTCATCTCTGTTAGCATTTCTCTATAGACTGCAGTAAAGATTTAAATTGCTGTTCTATTATTGTAAATGCCAGACTCATATTTCATTGAATGCAATAGTGAGTCAATATAAATAAATTTTGCCTTTATACAAATAATGTAAAAATGTGAAGTTTCACTCGTTTATGTCACTGTACGTCCTTGGTGACAGCATATCCCAAAGTGAAGGATACCCTCTTTTATTACCCTCATTTCAGGATCTCTAAGCGCAGTTGTATAGACTATGCTCTGCACAAAGGTACTTTGCAAAAGAAGTATGATTAGGGTCAGAAATGAGCCCGAGTGTAACTCTGTAAACCTCAGCTGGGACATGAAACTTGTACTCTGTTTTACCCTGTCCTACAAAGAACAACTTTTTCTAACCTCTCCACCCAGAAAAGGAGCCTTTTCCTAATATACTATCAGAAGCCGCATGTTAAAGCAAAAGGTCTTGCTTCTATTTTTCCCTTCAGTATGATTCTCTATCAAAGTTTTCATTAAACTGTGTACTCTATTTTAAAAGGGATGTTTTTCTATTTATCTGTTTTCTCCTCTTCTAGTGCAGTGTATATATTAATACACTTTATGAATTAGGAGAATCTGAAGACAATGGAGTATGATACTTGAGTTCAAAGCCAAGGCCATGTACAATAGCAGGGCTTGCTGCATACATGGAATGCTATGGAAATGGCACCCCCTGGAGGTGTACAGCATGGTTGTGTAGCTCTATGATTTTATAAACGTGCATGAAAGCATGTTTTTAAGAGAATAATAGCAATTCACAAGTAATACAGAACTTTTCATGCACAATAAATCATAAAATCTCATTTATTCTTCACAATCATCAAGAAAAGATTTCCAGTGCTATTTTTTTAGATGAATTAACTGAGCTCAGGGAGTTGAAATTACTTATTGCCTAAGATTACACAACCAGTATTTTTGGAGCCCAAATTCAAACACAGGTCAGTCTGAGGCCAAGGCATATAGGCTTATAAATTATCTTCTTTTGTATAAATATGTGAACAAATGGTACAATTTCATAAAACTATAGAGTTCAATACATTATTGAAGAAACAGATTTGCCTTCTGAGAAAATTTTCATGATAGTGGCTCTTTAATACCAAAACCAATTAGTAGAATATTGTGTCACATTAAATTGTAATAAATTTTTGTTAAATAAAGTTTTGGACTATTCATTAAAGTTAACTTTTAATATAAATATTAATTTAGTAAGGATACTAAATAGAGAACAATACACAAGATATTCTGTTATTGTTATTAGTATACTAATTCCTGTAATATTTGTAAAATAACTTTTTTTCACAGTATTTCATTTGATTCCATCTCACCAAATATAGAAAAACTCAGAGAAGACTAGTTTTCACTAAAAGGTAATGCTACTTGTAAGAGATAACTGATATCAAGATCACATGTTAATTTTCTGATGCAAATGAAGAACAATATCTATTTCATCAAAATTATTTTGGTGGGCCAGCATGGGGGAAAATGTAGGGCATTGCAGCATAGCCATCCCCCTAGGGGGTGATTTTTCACTTTTTTTCTCACTGATTCTCTCTCTGTCTCTCTTGGGTGAGCACATGCATCTTATGGCAAAATCCTTAAAAATAAAGATTTTTTTTTTTACTGCTACTGACCATCAAGCATACTGAGCAAATAGAATACATTTTCCAATAAAGATTTTTTGTTTTTCATAGCAGAGATGTCTACCCAGAGTTAAAGAAATTTACCTATTTATATTGGGTTAGAAATCTTATATTAATCAAAACAAAGCAACTGTTAGTTATCTTGCTGACTTTTTATGTTCAACAAAGCAGTAGAAGTAATGAAGGTTACCACGGCTCTAGATTTATTATCACCAAAAAAAAAAAAATTATTGATGGAATGAAAATTGTAGGAAGTTAAGAAGAAAAAATATCTAGTTACATTAATCAAGCAAGGAAACTTTAAGCCTGGTCTCACATATATTTCAGACTTAAGAAAAATCAACTTCCAAGAGTTTAGAGGACTGAATTATTTCTATTATAAAATATACTGAAAAGTCAACTATTTCAATTGAAGAAAAAATATCTAATGGACACGTGGCATCCAGTAAGAATAAACCATAAGGAAAGAAGGCATCAAATCCTGAACCCCCAACGATGTCTTTGATGATTGGGGACTGAAGCGAGTCTGAGTTTAAAGAAATATTAATAAGGGATGCATGGTTAAGTGGGAGAAGGAATTCACAAAAAGATGTCAGAACCCCATGAGTTCCTAATAGAAATATTAAAATGTGTAGAAGAGAAGTTGTGAATGAGTTTCAGAACAAGCAGCAACACAGAGTCAAGTTTAAATGTAAGCATACAACTGTTAATAATTATTGATTTGTGACAAATATGACAAATTTCAGATACATAGAATAATGAAACATTTAAAGTTTTAACATGAGACTTTAGAATCCAGAAACTATTGGCTAACAACTTAGAGACTGATTCATAGCCTAATTCTAGCGTGAAGTATTGAATACAAGGCTTGTGAGCACTTGAAATAGGAAATCATGTTCTCTAAGTTAGCCATGCACTTGAAGCAAACAGAAGAAACATTACATAAAGAATTTCAGCAACAACAAAAAAGGTGATACTATATTCAAGTATCTTTATAGACACAATAGAAACCCATATAGGACATCAGAAGTAATGGGGATTGATGGGTATTTCACAGAGCAAAGGCAAAGTTCATCATTGGTCTTTCACCAGGAGAGAATTCTCAAATGTTCTCATATTACTGATGCTGCTCCTGATTCTTTACCTTAAAAAAAGTTTTACCAACAATTAAAGCCATAGAAGACAGAAACCAGGTACAGGAGAGATGTCAGTCACTTTTCCTATCAGGTCCAGGCCCATTGTGATGTAATTTTACGAGCCGAACACATAATTCCACTGTCTTCGGCCATGCCATTATAAAATTTATAAACCAAGAAGTGACAAAGACTCGTAGAAGATACTCTATATTCCCCGTTTCTGACTTTCCTGTTCTCAAAACTTTGTTTCTTTTCTATCAATTTTTCAACTACAAGACATAGCTAAGCAACTGATACAGAAAAGTTTGAGTGGAGAGGTTAAGCTATGTCAGTAATTTAGTGTTTACATTCTGAGGACCAAATAGGACATGCAGAAATTCTGTGTTTGACCTGTTAATGTTACTTTGTTTTCCCCATTATCTCCTTTAGACAGATCTTCTAGGCAAAAAATAAATAGATAGATACAGGACCTAAATGATACTATAAATCAAATGGGCTTGATAGATATTTATAGAACTGTCTACCCTAAGACTACAAAATATACATTTTTCTTATCCTGGCATGGAACCTTTTCAAAGGTTAGGACACAATATTTTAGAACACAAATCAAGCCTTTACCGATTCAAAGGCATAGAAACTATATCCAGCATCTTCTCTAACCATGATGGAATTAAACTCAAGATTAATTTCAAGAAACACCCTTGAAAATACACAAACACATGGAAACTGAACAATCTACTTCTGAACAATTTCTTAACTACTGAATAAATTAAGTCTGAAATAAAAAAAATTATGGAAACAAATGATAATGAGTATAGAAGTTTCCATAATCTTTTTTTTTTTTTTTTTTTTTTGAGAGGTTTTTGCTATAGGGTCTGTGTGCTCGCCAGAAATATAGAGAGAGACAGAGAAACAGAAAGCGAGAAATCATCCCCTAGGGGGGATGGCCACTCCACAATCCCTTCTCCGCCATTCTCTTCTCAGGATCTTGGACACACACACATGAACCTGGCGTGAGTTTAAGCCACCAGGTCTAAGACTCGAACCGCGGTGGACTACATGGAAGTCCAATGACATAGCCACTATGCCAACTGCTGGTCCCACAAATTTCTATAATTTTTGGGACGTGGCAAAAACAGTCATAAGAGGAAAATTCATAGCCACTAGTGCACATAAGAAAAAGATGGAAAGGTGGTAAATAGATAACCTAACATCATGTCTCAGGGAAATGGAAAAGCAACAACAACAAATGCCAGACAAAACAATAATAATAATAATAATAATAATAATAATAATAAAAGTTTTGAGCAGAAATAAATGAAATAGAAAATAAACGAACCATACAGAAAATAAATGAAAACCAAAGCTGGTTCTTGGAAAAGATTAACAAGATTGACACATTGTCTAGACTGATAAAGAAGAAAGAAAGAAACCAGATAAACAGGCAACATTACAACAGACATAACAGAAATACAAAACATCATTAGAGGATTCTATGAACGACTATATGCCAACAAACAAGAGAACTTGGAGGAGATGGAAAAAATTTCTGGATGAATATAATCTACCAAGATTGAATCAGAAGGACATAGAAAACTTGAATAGAGCCAAAATAAGCCAGGAGATTGAATCAGTAATAAATAACCTCCCAACAAAGAAAAGCCCAGGTCCAGATGGCTTCACTTCTGAATTCTACAAAACTTTTAAGGAAGAGTTAATCCCTATCCTACTCAAATTATTTCTAAAAATTCAAAAGGAAGGAAACCTTTCAAACCTTCACTTTATGAAGCCTCCATTATCCTCATTCCCAAAACAGATAAGTACATGACAAAAAAAAAAAAAAAAAAAACTACAGACCAATATCTTTGTTGAATATACATGCAAAAATTCTCAACAAGATACTTGTAAATCATATCCAACAACATGTAACAAAGATTATTCATCACAACTGTGTAGGCTTTATCCCAGGGATGCAAGGGTGATTCTACATATGCAAGATCATAAATGTAATACACCATATTAACAGAAAGAAAGATAAAAACCATATGACCATTTCAATTGGTGCAGAGAAAGCATTTGATAAAATATATTCTTTCATGATTAAGACCCTCAGTAATATTGGTATAGAAGGGTAATTTCTCAACACAATTAAAGTCATTTATGAAAATCTACTACAGTTAACATTATACTGAATGGGAAAATGCTAAAAGCTTTTCCACTAAAACCTGGTACTAGGCAAGTCTGCCCAATTTCTCCACTGCTTTTTAATACAGTGCTGGAAGTCTTAGCTAATGCAATCAGAAAAGAGAACAATATGAAAGGCATTCAAATAGGCAAAGCAGAGTTAAAAATATCTATTCACAGATGATATGATGGTATACTTAGAAGACCTAAAAGTTTCAAAAAAAATCCTTCTCCAAGTAATAAGTGAATACAGTAAAGTGGCAGGATACAAAATCAACATCCAAAAATCTATAGCGTTTCTATATATGAACAAGTTGAATAAAGTAGAGCTGAAGAAAGGAATCCTTTTCACCATAGCCACAAAATGTATAAGATACCTAGGAATAAACCTAACAAAGGAAGTCAAAGACCTTTACAAAAAAAACTATGAGAAACTTAAAAAAGATATTGAAAGTGACATAAAAAACTGGAAGGACTTCCCATGTTCCTGGATTGGAAGAATTGGCATAATCAAAATGGCAATTCTACCAAAATTCATCTACACATTTAATATAATTCCAATCAAAATACCAGAGACATTCTTCACAGATCTAGAAAAGACTATCATAGAATTTGTCTAGAATCATAAAAGACCTCGTATTGCCAAAGCAATCCTGTGCAAGAAGAGTGGAGTGAGAAGTATATCACTCCCTGATCCCAAGATATACTATAAAGCTGTGATCATCAAAACAGCATGGTATTGGCACAAAAACAGACATGTAGACCAGTGGAATAGAATAGAGACCCCAGAAATAACCCCAAAGCTTACAGCCAACTGATTTTTGACAAAGGATATCAGACAATCCATTAGGGAAAGGAAAACCTCTTTAGTAAATGGTGCTGGAAAAACTGGGTATCCACCTGAAAAAAGATGAAACTGAATCCCCATCTTTCATCATTAACAAAAGTAAACTCAAAATGGATCAAAGATCTGAAGGTGAGACTTCAAACTAAAACTATTGGTGGAAAATACCGGGGAAATTCTGGGAGACATTGGAGTAGGCAAAGACTTCTTAAATAAGACTACCAAAGCATGAGCAATAATCCCCAAAAGAGACAAATGGGACTATATCAGACTAAGAAGTTTCTGCACAGCAAAGGACACAGTAACAAGTGTGAACCAACAACCCTCAGAATGGGAAAATATTTTTTGTTAAATATGCCTCAGACAAAGGACTGATAACCAGAATACACAGGGAACTCAAGCGCCTTATGTGAAAAAAAAAATTATTAATCCAATTAAAGGATGGGAAAATGAGCTGAACAAAAATTTCTCTAAGGAAGACATACAAACAGCCAAAAAGCATATGAGGAAATGCTCAACATCCCTCATCATAAGGGAGAAGCAGATTAAAACCACAATGAGATACCACCTAACCCCTGTCAGAATGGCAAAGATTAAAAATATAAAAAGTGATAAGTGTTGGTGGGGATGTGGTGAAAAGGGAACTCTCCTACACTGTTGGTGGGAATGCAAACTGGTTCAGCCACAGTGGAGAAAAATATGGAAGTTCCTTAAAGATCTACAAATAGAACTACCATTTGAGTCAGCAATCCCATTTCTGTGTACCTACCCAAAGGACAGGAGAATGCTCAGTTGGAAAAGCGCTTGCACATCAATGTTTATTGCAGCATTATTCACAATTACTAAGACATGCACCAACCCAAATGTACACAAACTGATGAATGGATTGAAAAAGTGTGGCACATATACTCTATGGAATACTACTCAGCAATAAAAAACAAGACCCTAGCATTTGTTAGAAAGTGGTGGGATATGGAGGATCTATTGCTGAGTGAAGCAAGCCAGGATATGAAAGAAAGATTTTATATGTATCCACTTAATATATACCCACTATCCACACTTTATGGTAGAGATAGCAATATTGGAGGGCATCAAAAGCTATTTGATGATGATGATGGAGATTTTAATGTCTTTGTATTGACTGATATGCATGGTATTCCCTCTGGAAAAAGAAATGTAAAGTTATATGTGATTCAATGTAATATAAACAAGATTATGATAACAATAAATAAATTAATAAAAAATTAAAATGTTTCTTTGTTTTGTTTTTAATTGAAATTCATTTCTGGAAGGTAAATGAACCTTTGGCAGAATAAGAGAGCAATTTCCTGGATGATAGTTGTCTGGAATTGAGTAAAAATTATCTTCTTTAGAGAGAGTAGGTGTTTTTTGGTTTGTTCGTTTTTTGTTTGTTTTGTTTGTTTGTTTGTTTTTCAGTTTATTTACTTCTTTCATGAAAGAGAGAGAAACACAGAGAGAACAAGAATCTTCATAACCAGCCAGGATCATGGCACATGCACTCCTGGCATGACAAGTGGATCTACTGCACCACTATAGGTGGTCAAGAGACAGCACGTATTTATATTTACTAGTCCGGTCTTACTCATATCTAAACTCCATTAATTAGCAAAGTAAAAAGATAACAGAGAGACAAAGGAAAGTGAACATTGAGATATTCCAAATTAATAGGGACTTCCTGTGCAAGATGGGACTTGAGCTCAATTCTTCTAAAACGCCATTGGGACCAGCAGTTAGCATAATGGCTATGTCTCTGGACTTCCATGTATTCGACCGAGGTTCGAGTCCCAGACCCGGTGGCTTAAACTCACACCAGGCACGTGTGTGTGTGTGTGTGTGTGTGTGTGTGTGTGTGTGCCCAAGATCCCAAGAATAGAATGGAGGAGAAGGGATTGCGGCATGGCCATCTCCCCTGGGGGGGTGATTTCTCGCTTTCTGTCTCTATGTCTCTCTCTGTCTTTCTGGCGAGCGCATGTTCCCTATAGCAAAACCTCTTCAAAAAAAAAAAAAAAAAAGCCATTGAAATAACTGTATTATGTAAAAGGAAATATTAATAAACCATGCTTCGAGGTATTAAACTCTGTACTAAGCAGGTTTTTTTCCCCCAGTTATAACTATTTTAGTTTTATATATTTCTTTATTTACATTTCTTAAATTTACATTTATTCATTGCATTTTTACAGTCATTGTGGAGAATAATATGAAAGTTCCTCAAAAACCTAAAAATTCCTCTTTTTATGAATTCCTTCTCCCACTTAACCATACATCCAAAAAGCAATGTGGTGGTTAAGGTTCTGGACTTCCATATGGCCAACCGTGGTTCGAATTCTGGACCCAGTGGCTTGATAAGTCCAGAGAGAAGAGAAAAAGGAGGAAAAGGGATTGCAGTGTGGTCATCCTCCTTTGAGGGTGATTTCTAACTTTCCAACTCTCCGTCTCTCTCTTCTGAGCATACATGCCCCATGGCAAAAACCTAAGTAAACAAATAAAACCTAGAAATAGAACCGATATGACCTAGTAATCCCACTTCTGGGTATTTACCCAAACGATAGGAAAATAGTCAGAAAAACATTTATACTTCCATGATTAATGTAACAGTATTCACAATTGCTAAAACATGGAACCAGCCCAAATGCCCGAGAACAGATGACTGGATTGAAAAAATGCACTGAGTAGTTTTAAAATAAAGATTAGTAAATATTTTTCAGAATGTTATAAAAATTGTTTCAAAATTGAGTAAAAATTGAATGACCCATGTTTCTTCAAAATGAACATTAAATATTTTGAGGGGTTGACAGGTGGCATGGTGGTTAAGGGCATTCGACTCCCATGTGACTGTAGTGGTTCAAGTCCTGAATCTGGAGGCTTGTTTTCTCACTTTCTCTCTCTCGTTCTCTCTTCAAATTAAAATAAATAAAGTTAAATAAAATAATTATTTTAAAAATAAATAAACATTAAATTTTCTAAGTTACAAATGATTTCACATTCTAATTGATCAATCTATAAATGTTAATTGTGTGTGCTATGTGATATACTATATTTTTCTTCATTAATGTCACCTAGCTCTCATCTAACTGATATTACACATATGACATTTGTCCACAAGGATTGCTTTAGCCAATAAATGTGAGTATAAGAGATATGTGTCATTTTCAGACAGAAGCTTTAGGAGTCAGTATATGGTCTACCATATCTTTTTACCTCTTTCGCAAGAATAGAAATGTCCAATGAGAGAATAAGTCAGCATAGGTACTCTAGTGAAGATGTCACATGAAGGCCCTATAAGTTAGCAAAAAATAAAACCATTTTGTAAGCAATTAAGGTTTGGAGTTACATGTTACTGTCACATCATTTATCCTATCTTGATAGACACATAGGAATAAGTTGAGGGACTTGAGACAGACGAAAAATTAAGATGCCAGTGTGATAATTATAATATATATATATATATATGTATATATATATATATATATTTTTTTTTTTTTTTTTTTTTTTTTTGGAGAGGTTTTCGCTACAGGGCGCGTGTACTCCCCAGACAGACAGAGAGAGACAGAGAGACAGAAAGCGAGAAATAACCCCCCGGGGGGATGGTCACTCCGCAATCCCTTCTCCTCCATTCTCCTCTCGGGATCTTGGGCACGCACGCACACGCACCCAGCATGAGTTTTAAGCCACCGGGTCCGGGACACGAACCGCGGTAGACTACGTGGGAGTCCAGCGACATAGCCATTACGCTAACTTCTGGTTCCCGATAATTATATTTTTTACAAAGATTGAAGTCACTCTGCCGAAAGACGAGGTAGGGGAAAAAAAAAAAGATCTTGAGTATAGCTGCTGAGGTCTTCAAAGGCTTAGAGGAGATGAGTGAGGTTGGGAGTCATGCGCAGTGGAAGACAGTGGAAGACCATTTAGGTGAAGGGCTTGAGTCTCAAAGGATCAGCACCTTCAACAACAGAGGACCAGCAGCACTGAAAGGGAATATGCAAACTATAATACATGGTTATGATTAGGTTTCATGATAGTGCCAAGTATATCAAATAACAAGATGAATGTTAATTTTTCTCTTAAACAGGAGTTCAAAAATAAGCAGTGAAGACCCTCGGAGGTGGTGCCTCACTCCCCTTTCCCTGCAGCCACGTTCAACAAACCTGCTATGGCTGAAATGGAGAAATTCGGGAAGTCGAAACTGAAGAAGACAGAAATGCACCAATAAAATCCATGGCCTTCGAAAGAAATGGTCGAACAGAGGACGCAAACAAGCGAATCGTAATGAGGTGCGCGTCACCAATACCCACCGTCCATTCCACAAGCATTGCCTTCTTATTTTACTTGTTTTAGCTGTTTAACTTGGTAAGACGCAGAGAGGTTGGATCAAGTTTAAGTGACTGCTGCTCCTTTCACATCAAAGAATCTGGAACTACTGATGACGGAGGCGTGCCTGCCTCTCCCGTCTGCCTGGCTGGCTGGCAGGGAAGGGAAAGAACTTGCAAACATCACTTATATCTTGATCTTTGCTCTTCTGCTACTCTACTCTTTGGCAGACTTGTACCTTTTACTGGTGAGCACTTAAGCCATACAATTAAAAAGCAGTCATGTTGGGATCAGCAGGTGGCATAGTGGTTAAGGCGCTGGACTCCCATGTGGCTGACTGTGGTCCAAGTCCCAGACATGGAGGCATTAAATTCATGCCAGGCATGTGTGTGTGTGTGTGTGTGTGTGTGTGTGTGTGTGTGTGTGCACATATGCCCAAAATCCTGAGAGGAGAATGGAGGAGAAGGGATTGTGGCATGGCCATCCCCTCTGGGGGTGACTTCTCGCTTGCTATCTCTCTCTGTCTCTCACATGAGCACATGCACTCTATAGCAAAAATCTTTCAACAACAAAAAAAAAGCCATGCTCCTAAGAAAAAAAATTTTTTTTATTATTGTCTAATATCACTTGAGCATACTTATTGAGATCTCACTCCCTACCCCAAGGATGTATCAAAGATTACCTTTTATCAGAATGCAACAATCTTCTTAACAGGAAATCAAGAAAATACCTTTTTATCTATCTCACTGCATTTCCAGTGATATCTGAGCACACCTGTTAGACTGGCATCTTAGCATTGGCCATGTACAAAGATTCTTTTTTTCTTTTTTGGAGAGGTTTTTGCTATAGGGCATGTGCACTCACCAGAAAAACAAGAGAGAGACAGAGACACAGAAAGTGAGAAATTATCCCCCAGGGAGGGGATGGCCATACCACAATCCCTTCTCCTCCATTCTCTCGGGATCTTGGGCGTGCACGCACATGCACCCGGTGTGATTTTAAGCCACTGGTTCTGGGACTCTAACCGCGGTTGACTACATGGGAGTCCAGCGACACAGCCATTACGCTAACTGCTGGTCCCAATATACAAAGATTCTTAACTTGCCTCTGTATTTAAACCAGGTTTGGGGTCCCAGATACACCAACAAGAACATTGTGTGTCCTCTGTCCTTGGAGAACTCATAAGAAATCCAAAATAGACTTTGAGACAGTTTTTCCCTACAGAAATAAAATAATACACAAATTTATTTTTTTTGTCTGTTTTGTGAATAATCTAAGTTTGTCTGGTCTTTAGAAACTATCATTTTTGGGGCCAGCAGTTACCATAATGGCTATGTCGCTGAACTCCCACGTAGTCGACCGCAGTTCGAGTCCTGGACCTGGTGGCTTAAACTCACGCCTGGCACATGTGCATGTGTGCCCAAGATCCTGAGAGGAGAATGGAGGAGAAGGAATTGCAGCTTGGCCATCCCCCTGGGGTGTGATTTCTTGCTTTAAATCTCTCTGTCTGTCTCTGTCTTTTTGGCCAGCACATGTGCACTATAGCATAAACCTCTCTAAAAAAAAAAAAAAAAAAAAAAAAAAAAAAAAAAAAAAAAAAAAATTATTCTTTAAATTAATGCTCCTTTATAATTATTCATAGATATCATGCTGAATAGTATGAGGACAGTTTTTCTACCTGTTATTTATGATGATTTGTTCATCTGTGTTCAGACTAGTATAATTTTTTCTTCTCCAAATTTCCATGTAACAGCTTTTGTTGCTTTTCTCCTTTAAAGGAAGAATTCTACTTTTCTCTTCAGAATATTATTTTGGGATTTTTGCATCAGCTATCCTGATTTTTTATATTCCCCTTCGTTCTCGATGGCAGCTTGTATTTAGGTCACTTGTGAACCTCTGCAGTTCCCAGAGAGAAATGTTCTTATCTGGAAAACAGAATTGTTCAATATATCTGAAAATGACATTAACAACAGTCCTCCAGAAAACATGGCATCTCTCTAAAAAGTAGCACTTGTAGAATTCAGATCTAGCAAAATCTTGCCAGATACACAAAGGCAACTTTCCTAGAATGAATTCATTTATTTCTAAACGTGTGAAACAAAAATAATGCCATCCTTACCCTACTTGGTGAGAGAAGTCTGGTTTATAGTTATAATGAATTGGAACTAATTCTGTGCCTTTGTTTCTAGTTTGCCCGAGCCAATCTAATTGTTAGGGTATGTGCATGCTTCTAAACACACTGTTTGCTTTGAATAAGATCTGAGTGGGAGAGAGTTTCAGTACATAGCCTATGGAATCTATTTGCATCTCCAAGGAAATTGTTGTTTACTACTCTGTTGTCATTTGTTCAGAACACAACACAGAAGTGAATTGCCATCAATATTCATAATCCATGTAGCCTCCAAAGGCTCCCTGTGTGATTGTACTCCATTTAGTTCTAAATCTGTATTCCCATATAGATTTAAACAAGAGAGCTAGGGAAATTTCGAAGTCTTTTGTTCTCAGTCACAGTAATATTTAAATAGTCCTCTGGGTATGCAAGTATTGCAATTCCTTTATTGCTTTGTTATAGTCTACCACAAAAAGACCCACCTTAGGGAAACATAACCTTTTATTTTTTTTTTATTTCAAATTCAGAAAAATCTTTACCATCCCCCTTAGTAGCTTAATTACAAATCGATTTTGTTTCTTGGATTCACACAAGGTCAGGAGTATAGAATTCTTATTTAATGCTGAGGTTATGTTCTCAGCTTCTACTTTCCCCTCGGTATTCTTATACTTACTAAACAGGTGAAATCTGAATTTAACTTAATTCTTATTACACACACACAAAAAATGTTGGTATACTTGTAATTATTAAATTAAAAAATATATAATGAGTTATGATGACCACACAATTAGAAAGAGAGAGAAAGAGAGAGAGAGAGAGAGAATTTCAGGTATATATCAAGTCAATTAGAAGTAAGAATTTGCTAAAAATGGGACCAGCAGTTAGTGTAATGGCTATGTCGCTGGACTCCCATGTAGTCAACCGCAGTTCGTGTCCTGGACCCGGCGGCTTAAACTCACACGGGGCGCGTGTGCATGCGTGCCCAAGATCCCGAGAGGAGAATGGAGGATAAGGGATTGCAGTGTGGCCACCCCCCTGGGGGGTGATTTCTTGTTTTTTCTATCTCTCTCTCTCTCTCTCTCTCTGTCTGTCTTTCTGGCAAGCGCACGCGCCATAGAGCAAAAAAACAACAACAACAACAACAACAAAACACACCAAAAACCTCTCCAAAGAATTTACTAAAAATTACCACTCCACATAGTTGTATGTAAGTTATTTTAAAGCATACACTTGGCAAACTCTATGGATAGGTGAAAATTTACTCTGCTCCTCTAATGAGAGGAAAATTATTAATTTTTTTCTTTCCCTTCATTGTATTTGCTTTTAAGTGTCTATATATATATATCACAGTAAATTCTACTTAAATAGATACTAGGTGCTGAGACCAGCAGGTGGCATGGTGGCTAAGGCGTTGGACACTCCCACATGGCCGACCACAGTTCGAGTCCCAGACCTGGTCGCTTTGCTTTCTCACTTTCCCTTTCTCTCTCTCTCTCTCTCTCTGTTGAAATTAAAATAAATAAATGAATAAATAAAATGAAATAAATAGATATTAGGATCATCCAGTAAAATTCTCTGCTTCACTAAATATTTATCTAACAACTTCTTACTTGAAAAATGATAGCATATACCAGAGTTAAAACTAGAGAAATGAACTTAAAAGTTAGTGAAATATTAAACAGAAGTAATTCATGGCAATAAGGTAATTGAAACACAAGGCTAGATATTAATAGAAGTATGGACTGTTGTTCTATAGGTGCTTTCTTTTTTTTCCAAGAAAGAATTTATTTGCCTAGAATGGTTTAGAACATATGAGCCTAAAAGCATATGAAGATAAAATGAGACAGTGATATAGACAAAAATAAGCAATCTCTTCTGATATAATCTTATTGATAGGCATTTAAGGTTCTAGTTCTAGTTTTCAGGAAAAAAAGTAAGCATATTTTACCCTGTCTCTCCTATTGATACAAGTAAAAACCAGAACATGTACTAAGTTCCTATCGGAAGACTTAAATGCTAAATGGTAGCAGATAGAATGAGAACGGGAAAGCAGAATTCAAGGGAAGGCCAATATGCGGGTGAGTTTCTTGTTTATTTTCCTTCAGTATCACCCATCCTGCACGGTAAAGTTGCCCAAAGTCTATAATGGCACTAAGTGTGTACAGAAATAGCTGCAGGAAGAGAATGCTATTCTGTTCTGAACCTCGGAGAGGAGCCCTTGGGGTCAGAGGGATGGGGAAAACTCACTGTTTTTGTTTTATGTTTTCTGCTTTCTCCATCCCTGTCCAGACAAGCCTATGGCAGTGGTGGAAGGTGATAGACACACCAGCAGAGGCAGCTGGACAGGCCCCTAAAACTCTGGGGAAAGGAGCCCTCCCCTCTGAAAAGAGGAATTTGATCCTAAGAATGTGGGGCAATATCCCAATTCTCTTTTCCCCTATCTCCTTGGTGCTTATCTTCAGAGACAGACATGGTTGTGGGATGTGCACAGTAGAACAGGGGAACTGTAAAGACCTAGCCATATGACAGAAGAGTGGAATCAGGGCCTTTGGAAGCCGAAAATGTCAGGGAGAGCACAGAGAAGAAAGACCAAACAGTCAATCTCATAAAGTGGTGTCTGAACTGCGGGGCCATCCCTGAGTTACATGACCCTAAACAGTATATCAAAGGCTCTGAGAACTGGACTCCAGGTAGAGCATCCCCAAGGTCTCTGGCCTTTGGAGGGCATACACATGGAACAGAGCCAAATATCCTTGCAAACTCATCTAAACATGATCCAAGTTGGAGTCATAGCCTACAGGAGGTAGCTTAGGATTTTCAGTCTAAACCCCGCCAGGTTTATGAACTTATGAAACACATATCTCTTCCTCCTGCAACCACACACACACACACCAAAATACAATTTCCACAGGAACTTAAAAAGGACCCAGAGTCTCATTATAGAATATAGCAAGATAGAATCCAGAATTAGTGAGCATATAAAATAGCAGGAAAATCTCAAAGTAGCAGGAAAATATCAATAAACTACAAAAGAATAGAAAAATCAACACATGTCAATTCTGAGAAAATACAAATGTTGGAATTATCTGACAAAATCTTCAAAGAAGAGATTATAGCCAAGCTTTAAAAAAGTGAAGGCGAATATTTTTGAAAGGAGTAGGAATATAGAAATTCTATGCTAGAAAATAGATTATATATAAAAAACTTTAATTAAAAAAATGTACAAAAACTAATATATGTGTGTGTAAATATATGTGTGTGTAAATATATGTGTGTGTGTGTGTGTGAGATTCAATAGTTCAATAGAAATGACAAAAAAATAGAGTCAATGAATTGAAGACAGTTAAATAGAAATGATCCAGTAAGAGCAAGAAGAAAATAAGACTTAATAAACTAAGCAGAATAGCAAAGATCTGTCAGGCAATAACTGGACTAATATTTTTGTGGTCAGAGTTCCAGAAGAAAACAATGTGTAGGGGAAAAAGCAATGGAAGAAGGCTTAGCGAACTTGGTAAAATACATAAACTTGCAGATTCAAGAAGCTTAGCTAATCCCAATTATAATAAACACAGAGAAATCCATGCTCAGAAACATCAGAATCGTATTTCTAAAAATTAAAGACAAAAAATATCCACAAACCTCCACAGAGAAATGATGTTATATATAGGAGAGAATGGTTTGAATAATAATTAATTTCTCATCAGAAACCTTGGTGACCAAGTATTACTGCGACAACATTTTTAAAGCACTGAGAGGAAAGAATTCTCAACCTCAAATTCAGTATTTAGAGAAAATATCATTTAAGAATGATAGTGAGGTAAGCACATTCTAAGGTGAAGGAGACCTGGGAGAATTTGTTGCCAGCATATGTTCTCTGAGAGAAATGCTAAAGGAAGTTCTTAAAAGAAGGAAAATGATACTGGAGGGAAAATAATAACTTCAAGAATGGGAGAAGAAAAACAGAAATTGAACATAGCTGTGTAAATATAGTAGACTCTTTTTCTTAAGTTCTTTGAAATATATGATGTTCGAAATCAAAGATTATTATATTATTAAAAATAGATAATAACTCCCTCAACACACTAAAGGACATTTATGAAAAACCAATTGGTAACATTGTATTCAATGTTGAATGATTAAAGATTGTCCCTTCAAGTGAAGAACAAGATAAGAAGGTTTGTTTTATCACTTCTACAGGACTTTGTACTGAACGTTCAAGTCAGCAATTAGATGAAAACTAAAAGGCATACCAAATTGAAATGAAGTTGAAAAATTATCTGTAGTCACAAATGAAGTGTTTCTATATACAAAAATTCTCAACGAACCAATAAAAACTACTATAGCTATAAAAGAAATGATACAAAGTCACAGGATACAATATTAACACGCAGCAATAAGATGTGTTTCTATATATCATAATTTAACTACCTGAATATATTTCAAAAGCAGTTCCATTCACAATAGCATTTCTAAAATAAATACCGTAGGAATAAATTTAACCAATGAAATGAAAGACATGTATACTGAAAACTGCAAAATATTGCTGTAAGAAATTAAATAAATAGAAAGCTACTCCACACCTATGGATAGGCATACTTAATGTTGCTAAGATTTCAATATCTCACAAGACAATCTACAGATTACATGCAATCTCTATCAAAATTCCATTTCTTGAAGTAAAAAAAAATTCTCAAATTTATAACGAATGCAAATGGTTCACACTACAATGCAAATGGCCCATATATAAAAAAAAAATCAAAATAATGCAGTACTGTCATACAAAAGACATATAAACCAGCGGAATAAAATGGAAGGTTCAGAGGTAAACCCTTAATGAGGAGACATCTAAAAGTTATTGAAAAAATTGAGTTAAAAGACAAAAATAAAAAATATAAACTTCATTTCTCAACTCAAGCTCTGTTGTGTTTAAGACACATTTGTAAGATATTTAATTCATCCATAAAGAAATAAGGGTCCTGAGAATGTAACCATGTTGGATCATCCTTTTTTACATCATAACTGAAGAGAAATGGGTGTTCTTTAAGATACTTTAATATTAAGAAACAAAAATGAGTCAGAAGGAGCCAAATCAAGACAGTGAGGTGGATGTCTAACGATTTCTCATTGAAATTCTCACAAAATTTTAAAAATTTATGCATAAACTCTTCATAATTCACATTTTCCATGAACTATTCAAATCTCCTCATAACTATGGATAATTGATAATTGCCCTTGTTTGATGACAGGAAACAGTAGAAGCATTGATGGGATAGTGAAGAACTTTTTGATGAAGCTTTCCAGGGCATTTATCTATTATATTTTCAGCTTACTTTCTCAAAACACTCTTGTAATAAATAGATACTATAATTTTTTTGGTCTTCTGGAAAATCAACAAGCAAAATACTGAGAACTGAAAACAACAACAAAACATTTGCCATGAACTTTGCTTTTGATTGGACCACTTCCATCTTTCAGTAGCCATTGTTTTGATTGTGCTTTGTCTTCAGGATCATATTGACAAAGCCATGCTTAACTTCCTGCTACAGTTCTCCAGAAAAGTGCTTAAGATTTTGATCCCAGTTGTTTAAAATCACCATTGAACTTTGCTCTTGCCTGCAGTTGATCTGGACACAATAAATTTTGGCACCCATAGAGCAGAAAGTTTGCTCAACTTTTATTTTTCAATTAGAGCTGTGTAAGATGAACCAACTGAGATGCTTATGGTGTTGACTGTTGTGTCCACTGTTAATCATCAGTTCATTTCAATTAGGGCATGAATAAGATTAATTTTTTTATTTGTAAATGAATGTGGATGGTCTGCTGCTCCAGGCATCATCCTCAATATCTTCTAATCCTTTCTTGAAATGAGTAATCTATTTGTAAAGGGTTGATTAATTTGGGACATTGTCCTCATAAATTTTTATGAAGCATCAGTGGTTTCATTATTCTTTCAACCAAGTTTCACCATAAACTTGATGTTTTTCTTGTTTCAATTTCAGCAGAATTCATGTTGCTTCAACACAGTCTCTTTTCAAACTCATATATTATCCTTCTTACCACCTCCAACTGTATACTGTTTAGACATGTCTTAACAAGTGAGTACAAGCTTATTTCAGTGCAAGAAAATGTTTTAAATTTATGCATAAACTCTAAATAATTCAAATTTTTCATGAACTAGTCAAGCCTCCTTGTAACTATGGATAACTGATTTTTAAGAAGGAGTGCTAAGTTCATTCAACAGAAAAAGAATAATATCTTCAACAGGTAGAATTGAAGCAACTGAATTTCTCTTCACTTTCTTTTTTAAAAAGTTTATTTATTTCTTCCATGAGTGAGACAGAAAAAGAAACAGAGACAGAAAGACAGCATTTCTAAAACAGTCTTGACATCTGTTGTCAACCTCAGACAGTCCAAGATGATGGGTACATGCATACTCAGCATACTCAAAGAGGTTTCTAGACCTGAACATGGAACCTTACCATAGTGGTCAGCCTTGCAGAACTTTGTGTTCAACTGCTATGCCACCATCCAGTCCATAATAACTAAGTTTCTACAAGCAAAAACAATGACGTTGGATTTCTACATTACATAATATGTAAATATTAGCTCAAAATGAATTAATGAACTAAATATGAGTTAAAGTTTTAATAACATAACACAGGGAAACATAAGGGTAAATCATCAACTTGGATTTGCCAATCAGAGTCAATTTCAAAAACTTCTATGCAGGGATTAGCAGATGGCATAATGGCTGTGTCGCTGGACTCCCATGTAGTTGACTACAGTTTGAGTCCCAGACCCAGCAACTTAAAACTCATGCTGAGTGCATGTGTGTGTTTTCCCCAAATCCTGAGAGAAGACTGGAGGAGAAGAGATCACCGTGTGGCCACCCCCCCCCCCCCAGGTGGGTGATTTCTTGTTTCCTGTCTCTCTTTCTCTTTGTCTTTCCAGCAAAGTTCATGAGCCCTATAGCAAAAAGTCTCTTAAAAAAATAAACTTTTATGATGCAACAAGGATATTAACAAAGTGAAAAGTCAGCCTACAGAATGAGAAAAAATTTTTGTAACTCATCCATCTGATAATGGTTTAATAATGAAATTATATAAAGAACTCCTACAACTCAAAAACAAAACAAAACAAAACAAAACAAAAATGAAAAACAACACAATCCAAAAATTGGCAAAGGACTTGAATAGATACTTCTCCCATGATATGCAAATTGCCAATGAATACAAGAAAGGTATTTAACATCATTAGTCTTTAAAGAAATGAAACTTAAAAACCACAAATACCACTCCGTACCTACTAGGATAGTAATCATATAAATAACTAGAAAATAGTAAATATAATGTATAAAGAACTTCTATAATTCAATAACAAAAAAGATAAATAACCCAACTTAAAAATGAGCAAAGAGGGTCAGCTTGTATCCCGGTGGTTAACTGGATAAATCCCACATGGCCGACTGCATGGTTCAGGTCCTGGACCCAGAGGCTTGAGAAAGACACCAGAGGCCTGTGTGTGTGTGTGGTGGGGGGGTGCTCAAAATCCTAAAAGGAGGCAGAAATGGAGAAAAAGTGATTATAACATGACCATGCCTGGTGAGAGAGTGCTATTATTTTCTTCTCTCTCTCTCTATCTCTGTTTCTTTCTGGTGAACGTACACACTCTCTGGTAAAAAAAAATTAAAAAGGCAAAATAAATGAATAAGTATTTCTCAAAAGAATGCACATGAATGACCAAAGTAAACATAAAATGTTGCTAAATATCATTAGTCATTAGGAAATTCAAATCAAAGCCACAAAGAGATGGCAACTTCAATGCTACTGGAAAGCTATACTAAAAAATACGATAGCAAGTATTGACCAGAATGTGGAAAAAATTGAAATCCACATATATTGCTAATAGGAATGCAAAACTGTACAGCTTCTCTAAAAAACAGGTTGACTGTTCTTCAAAATGTTAACCATAAATATACCATATGAGCCAGTACCTTTACTCCCATATAGAAATGAAAACATACAAGCACGAAGTTATAAACAAATGTTCAAAGTTGCATTTCTAACAATTCCTTTATTTATTTATTTATTTATCTATCTTGACCAGAGACAGAGAAAGAGAGAAGGAAAGTGAGAGAGCAAGCCTTCAGGTCCAGGACTCAAACTGTGGTCGGCCATGTGAGCGTCCAGAACTTTAACTAACTGTGCTACTTGTGGCCTCCAAAGTTGCTTTTATTCTTTTTTTTTTTTTTTTTTTTGCATAGGATTTGTACACTCATCTGAAAGAGACATTGAGAGAGAGAGAGAGAGAGAGAGAAACCAAGAAATTTTCAGTCAGGGAGGATGGTCAGGCTGCAATCCCTTTTCTTCCATTGTCTTCTTGGGACTTTCGGCATACTCATACATGCACTTGGCATGAGTTTCAAGATGCTGGTCTAACTCTTGAATTGTGGAGTCAGTCATAACTACCTAACCAGCTACCTTAACCTCAACACCACCTGCTGGGCCAGCATTTCCTAATAGTGAAAACCTGAAAATAGCCTAAATGTTAATGTACTGATTTATTTGTAAATAAAATGTAGAATATCTATACATTATAAATTATTTAAAATGAAAATAAATGAAATAGTAATATATACTACCAAGTGGCTGAGCCTTAAAAACTTTGCTAAGTATAAGAACCAAAACATAATTTTCTGATTCCATTTATTTGAAATATCCAGTATAGCATAAGAAAATAGATGGAACAGAAAGTAACTTAACGGTTGCTTAGGAGTGAGGATTCATGTGAGGAGGGGAAATTGCAATTGATTGCTTAGGGCTAACTGCTGGTATGGTGTTTCCTTTAGAAGTGAACATGATTTAAAGTTGGATATGGTGATGGTTGCACAATCATGTGAATATATTTGGAAACACTAATAAATGTGTGAATTTTTAATGTTAATTATATCTCAACAAAACTGTTCAAGAAATGTCTGTAATTCTATTGTAAAAAATAATAAATAGACTAAATAAATTCTATCTCCGAAAATTTTAAAACTATAAACATCTAAGGTATGCCCCTTACTTGGATCTTCTAATAGAAACTCTTTACTGTCAGGATCTCACCAAATTCTAACTTATCAAGTCAAAATTTATGTATTTCAATAAAAAAATCTCGGGACCAGCAGTTAGTGTAATGGCTATGTCACTGGACTCCCATGTAGTCGACCGTGGTTTGTGTCCTGGACCTGGTGGCTTAAAACTCACACCGGGCGCTTGTGCATGCATGCCCAAGATCCTGAGAGGAGAAAGGAGGAGAAGAGATTGCAGTGTGGCCATCTCCCCTGTGGGATGATTTCTTGCTTTCTGTCTCTCTCTCTCTCTGTCTATCTGGCGAGCGCATGCACCTATAGCAAAAACCTCTCCAAAATAATTAATTAATTAATTAATTAATTAATTAAAAATTCTCTGTTACTTTAAAATTAACATGGAATGTTTAATACTCAGGTCACAAGAAGGTAACATGGCAATGGTATTTAACAAAAACAAAACAAAAAAATCTTCAGTGATGTTTTCCAATAGGCATTTCTGCATTATAACCAGGCAACATATATTTTGCTGTAAAACCACTTATGTGAAAATTATCTGTGATGCAGACTTCCAGAAAGAGGAAGGATATCAAAGAAACTAGAATGCAGAAAAATAGTTTAACATTATGACCCTGTCTCGCACATGACTACAGAGCATGCACCCCATGAAGATGACTTTGGCTTTGGGGATAAATTTACTCATAAATAATACAGTCTTTTTTGATTCTATAAACACATTAGCATGTATTATTGTTTTTCTTTTGCTAACTATCAGTAAAGGCTGGTGGTGGCAAAGACTTGTCTTTGTTTTTTAATTTAATTTTAATTTATTTTATACATTTAATCACTACACATCACTTGGATTGTAAGTGGAATTTACCCAACATAAATACACTTCACACCAGTCCAGCTGAGAATACACAAAACATTACCATCCACAGATAATAATCCGTTTCTGTATCCCATAAATGTCTTGCCTCTCTGTTTTTTTCCCCTAATTTCTTTCCTTATGCTCTGCCCCTTCTCCCACCAGAATGTTACTGAATGAAATATTAATCTTCCAATAGAATGTTACAGATAAGAAAACAGTGACCTAGCTCACTAAAGATTAAGAATTCTACAAAATTCAGAGAGCTAGGGTTAGAGCAAAATCAAGGGTTCCTGATTACTTGTCTAAATTTTTTTCAACCAGTCTCATGCTGCCTAATTTGTTAAGTCCACTGGGTGAAAAAGGAATGTAACTAAACCTTAGTATAACTTTAGAATTGACCCTGTCAGCTATTTTTTCATTGTGTGCAGCTGCTTAAATGTATTGTCTTCAGCAAAAAGCAATGTAAGTAATTGCATAGCATAAAAGTAAGTGTTAAATTATAATTAAATTATTCTGCAAGCCTATCACACTAAGTTTATGGCCATTTCATCATATTGCAGCAGCACACAGAACAACAATTAGAGAGAAAGAAATGTTCTAAATTGAGATCTCAACTTTCTGAAAACTTGTCTCCTTGAAGGCATCGTCTAACATTGTTTATGTCGTTATTTTCATTTTAGTTTTTCAACTGTCAGCTTTTCTCTTATATATACATTTATCGTGATCCTTTTCCTTGCAGCAGATAGCCAAACACTGAAAGATTCCAAATTAAATGCCTCTTAGTCTGACTTAGTACAGAAAGGTCTTGATTTATTATTCAAGATTTAACCGGTGCTTTTCCTACTCTCAAATTTTTCCAATAATTTATTAGCTTTTCCCGAGGACTATCCTGTGAAGGTCATTTTTAGCACGTTTATTTGACAGATGAGAACACAGACCTTAATTGAGAAAATTATTTTGAATGAGGCGGCAGAATAAGGTTAGCTCCGAGTCCAGAAAACAAAGCCAAGGTCATGTTAGTACACTCAGTTCTGTTTTTTTTCTCCTCCATCCAATTTTAACTCAGAAGAACAACCCACTCGTTTTACAAATCCCTTCCTTTCCCAGCTGTTTTTCTCAGAACAGCAACTTTCCACAGGGTTTGGCACTGCTCACACAATGCCTGAACCTGTATAAATCTCTACATGGTACAAATACTCTTCCTGTGTAAGTCTTAACAAAATTGGCAGTTGTATCCATTAACTAGAAAGTCTTCCTTTGTATGTATATGTATGTGTACATGTGTGTGCAAGTGTAAATAGAGAGGGGATTATTTTCTCAAGATATATTCCTTCAACAATAATGTTGGAGAGTTGATGATGGGGCAGGTATAATATTAGGTTCTGAGGATACTAAGGCAGATAAGATACAGTTTCTGCCTATAAGAAACTAAAATCCTACTGAGGAAACAAAAACAAATTTGTACATATATATGTATACATACACATAACAACAACAGCATCAACAGCGACTCAAAGTCTTGGTGACATCCAAATATCCAAGATGTTCATGAGTTCCAAATGAATAACCCCGCATTCAGTGGTATCTTTGAGAAGTGACATATCTGTAATAGTTTTAGACTGTGCTGTGTCATGGGTAAAAACTATGGGAGAGAGCAGCTGAGAGTCTGTTTTCCACAATCTCTTCTTTCTACTGTACAACTGCACCTTGAAGAGGCTACAGAGTACAAAAGAAATCTGAGGCATGCTCTGTGCCTGCCTATTGTCAACATAACTGAGAAGATTCTCAGACTCACCATTGACTATAGGAAAAGAAGGTGACTTCACTCTTGAAAACCCTGAATATCATCAGGAAGATGATAAAAATAAGTGCTGGAAATACAGAACATATAAATGCTTAGCATAATGCCAGACACAAAGTAATTATTTTAAAAAGGTTATCTTTTTATAGTCTTTATTTATACGTTAACTAATTGTATAAATAGCTCTTTTCCAATGTATATCCTTCATGCTCCCATCTTCATAGAGTGAGTAGAGGGGGAAGAAAAGAAGAGAAAAAATTAGATAATGCTGGCATTGGTGTTTCAAGAGGAAAAAAAATAACAAGATAGAACTCATCATTGATTTTGCTCTATTTTCTGGCTATCATTGTACTAGGTGCATAGACATTGGTTTATTTACTTCTTACAACAAGAGGTAACTAGAAAGGGAGCAGACTTAACTCCATTTTACAACTAAGAAAAATAAAGATTGGGACCAGCAGTTAGCGTAATGGCTATGTCACCGAACTCCCATGTAGCCAACTGCAATTCGAGTCCTGGACCTGTTGGCTTAAACTCATGCCTGGCGTGTGTGCATGTGTGCCCAAGATCCCAAGGGGAGAATGGAGGAGAAGGGATTGTGGTGTGGCCACCTCCCCGGGGGGTGATTTCTCGCTTTCTGTCTCTCTTTCTGGCAAACGCACACACCCCATGGCAAAAACCTCTCCAAATAAATAAATAAATAAAGAGAAAAAAAAAAATAAAGACCGAAGAAGTTTAAATAATTTCACAAGGTCTTGTAGTTAGTAATAGGGGACACCAGAACAAAATCATCAGTTTTCCCATAATCTCTTTGCAAATTTAGAAAATATTAGTACCCTGGTTTAATTCAACAAATACTTTTTGAGTGTTTACTATGTGATAAGCACTATTCATAAGGTATTACAGAAAGGACTGTGACCTTTGAATAACCCTGACCTGATGTGGTTAACAGTACAAAGGCGGGGGTTGGGGGACAGATAAAGAAGTAACTATAAAGCACATGGAACTTTACAGAGCTCTGCAGGAGCACGTGGTCGGAAAAATTAAACCATGGAAGGAGAGATACCTAAGCTGAGACATGAAGCATGAGCTTACACTAGCATGATGAAGTACAAGGAATGAATGATGAAGGATAGAGAGTATTTGTGTGACTACTCAGACACACAAAACTGGGAATGATGTTTTTTTTTAGACAAGATAGAACTGTGGTGTAGACAGAGGTCCAGGGTATACAGAGCCCTGAGGGCCATGATAAAATATATGACTTTACCCCAAGTTAGGATCTAGACTCTCTGACACACATTAAGCAGGAGAGTGAAATAGTCTGGCATATTTCAGAAAGAATCTTTTTAGTAAAGGAATAAGTTAGAAAAATGGCAGTCATCTTTTACTGAATTTAGGTTTTATAGAAATTTAGCTTTTTATAAAATAATGGGTAGGTGAACAGCCCTACCACGAGATATAGTCAGGCCAGTGAAAATTGCTGTGCCTTATGCCATCTTCAAAGCTAAACAAGCTTAGCCTAAAAAGATGTTCTGGTGAAGCTAACTGTGGAAGGCCATCTGTTTAGTGATCATTGAGGAGGTTTTAAAGAAAAATATGCATTTAGCACTCAGTTGGAATTCTCTGACAGGTTGCCTGCCATAGTTTTCTACTTGTAAGGAAAGATTTACAGCAGGTAAGGCAGTTCAGGTAGTTGAAACATGGCCATTTACTGAATATACGAAAGTTGGCTCCATTACAATAAAAGGGAAAGTGCCATTTTTATAATTCTTCATTTTGTTTCCTTTTCAAGACTCCTAGCCTAATACCTCAATGTACATGATAATTCTGCCTCTTATTTATAGAGAAATAAAGGCCAGTCTTATCATTCCACCATATGAAACACCTTCATTTCCCTCCCTACCACACACAAATGTTATATTTCTCTTCCTTCCCAATTTATCATCTTTCCTACACTTGAAGGGAAATAATAAATAATCCTGCCTCATGGTCAGTACTAACCCTGTATCTTTATTCTCTTTCCATCCCTTATTCTGGGACTACAGTCCCACTAAACCAATTTTTCTCTTTCTCCTATTGCCTGTTTCTTTTTGCTTGATCACTTTCTGGAGCCCATGAATATACTTGGGACTTTCTCTTATCTTAACAAAAAGTGTCTTTACACAAAGATAGAAATGTTATCTGGGATCTAATTTAACAGAACTTGTAACGGAATCAGAATTGGGAGAAAATAGAGAAGGAAATAAAGAGGAAGTGAGAAAATTGCTTCCTTGATGTCAACCTTTCCTGTTACTCTCTCTTTGGACTTCCCAACTTTAAACATTGTGGCTCCAACGTAGACTTTGTCTTCCACCACTCCGTGTCATCTCACCAAAACTTAGACTCCCCCTTTGCCATCATTACTTCTGCAAAAATGACTGCAGGTTGTCATTCTATCAGTCATTTAAAAATCTCTCTCTTACTTGGTAGCACTGCTGAGCTTGTCGTGAGTCACATTTTCCTTCTTGAACCTCTCTTTTCTCTCAGTTTCTAGAAAAAATTTTAAATAGATAACCTGAACTTCATCAAAATTAAAAACTTTTATACACCAAAGTACACTATTAACAGAGTGAAAAGACAGTTCATGGAATGGCAGAACATATTAACAAATCCTGTTTCTGATGAAAGATTACTATCCTAACTATATAAAGAACTCCTATAAATCAACAGAAATAAAAAATAGACACACACAGAATTTTTCAAATGAACACAAGGGACATGTATAGACATTTCTCCAAAAGTATACAAATGGACAATAAGCACATGAAGAGGTGCTCAACATCACTAAGCATTAAGGAAATTAAAGTCAAAATCATGAAATACTACTTTCCACCCATTAGGGTGGCTATTAAAAAATATAGAAAATATAAAAATCTCTTTGTCTGGATCAATGTCATAAAGGATCTCCCTTGTTTCCTTCTAATAGTCTTACAGTTTGGTTTTTTCCTTTTAATTAATTAATTTGTTCTATGAGAGAGATGGAGCAAGGGAGAGAGTGAAAAACAGAAAAACAGCCACCTCTAAGGTCTTCACCCTGAGTCCACCTCCAACTTCAACCAACTCGGCTCACAAACGTGCGTGCATGTGTGTGTGTGTGTGTGTGTGTGTGTATTCAAACTGTGTGTATGTTTAGAGAAGTCCTGAAACATCAATCCAGTACCTTTCCCTATGAGTCCAGTTGCATTGCCACTATGTCACCAACTAGCCTTAGCTTTGGATCCTATACAGGGTACTTCTAAAGTTTATGGGGAAAAATGGAATGAAAATATGTTTACTTTACTAAAACAGAACTAAAATCTATGCATTTTTTTCATTATATGCATTCTCCATGGACTTATTGAAGACCCCTTGTATTCAAGTCTTTGATCCATTCTGGGTTGATTTTCATACATGGTAAGGGGGGTGGTGTCTAATTTCATTCTTTTGCATGAATATTCAGTTTTCCCAGTACCATTTATTGAAAAGACTATCTTTTTTCCAATGGATGTTCTGGCACCTTTTTAAATTAGTTAGCTGTACGCATATGGATTAATTTCTGGGTTTCTTCTGCTCCATTAGTCCATGTATTTGATTTTTTGTTTGTTTGTTTTTGCCAGTACCGTGCTGTTTTGGTTACTATAATTTCACAACGTTGGTTTAGGCAAAGAGCTTTTGGATAAAACCTGAAATCACAGGCAAAAAAACCCCAAAACAAACAAATGCAAAAACAAACAAATGGGATTATATCAAACTAAAAATCTTCTGTGTAACAACAGAAACAATCAACAGAATGAAAAGACAACCCACTGAATATAATAAAATATTTGAAAGTGTCTATCAACAGATGAATGAATAAAGAAAATGTGATACAGACACACACAATGAAATGTTATTTACTCATAAAAAAGAATGAAATCCTATCATTTAAAGAAACACGGGCAAGCCTGGAGTACACAATTTTTAAAAATAATTATTTATTTAATATTCATTTTTATTATCTTTAATTTACCAGAGAGAGATAAGAGAGAGAGAGTAAAGTGAAAAAGCAAGCAACCAGGTTCAGTACTCAAACTTTGGTCAGCTATGTGGGAGTCCATTTCCTCAACTACCATGACATCTGCTGGCCCCAAGTACATAATGTTAAATGAAATATATCAGAAACAGAAAGAGAAATACAACATGTTCATACTCATATATAGAAACTAGAAAGTATGACCTTATAGAAGTAGAAAATAGAAGAATGATGAAAGAGGCTGAGAAGAGTAGAGGTTATGGAGAGATTTTGGTTAACAGAAACAGAATTATACATAGATAAGAGAAACCAGTTTTAGTGTTATTAAGTACAGTAGGGTAAATATTGTTAATAATTTACTGTACATCTCAGAATAGCTAAAAAAAAAAAAAATAAAAAGAGGATTTTGAATCTTTCCCATACAAAATAATGGCGTAAGGTTGAGATGACACATATGTTAATTACCCTAATTTAATAATAATACATTTCATTTTTTACTGAAAAAATCACAATATACTTCATAAAAATGTACAGTTATCTGACAGCAAAAAAAATAGAAGAATGGACAAAACAAAATGTAGTATAAATAGACAGTGGAACATTATTTAGCCTTAAAAAAAAGAAAATTCTGGAACCAGCAGATGGCATAATGCTTATGGCCCTGGACTCTTATGTAGTCGACCACAATTCAAGTCCCAGAGTCAGCGTCTTAAAATTCACAGTGGATATGTGTGCGTCTTAAAATTCACACCGGACATGTGTGCGTGTGTGCCCCAAATCCTGAGAGGAGAATGGAGGAGAAGGGATTGCAGCGTGGCCATGCCCCTGGGGGGTGATTTCTCGCTTTCTGTCTCTCTATCTCTCTTTGTCTTTCTGGCAAATGCACATACCCTATAGAAAAACAAACAAACAAACAAACAAACAAAACTCTAAAAAAAAAAAAAAATCAGAACTGGACCAGCCCTGTAGCATAACAGTTAGGTTTCTGTACAGGAAGTCATATCCCATACGGTTGACTGCAGTTTGAATCCTATCCCTGCAGGCTTGAAGAACACACCAGGCACATGTGTCTGTGTGCTTAAGATATTGATGAGGTAGAGAGTTGGAAGAAAAGGGATCCAAAATACTGATAATCTGAAAATGAAGTCAGATAATGATAAGATGATGCTTGATACTGGACAGAAGAGGATAACTGTTCAGAAAGCTCAGGACTTGAAAAATACTAGCAAAACATTAGGAGTCAGAATCTTAAACAGAGATTTGTGTTCAAATGATACAATTTATTATTCTCGAAGTTGGCATAACACTGAACAAACAAGACAAATTTATGTCACTATGTCACAACCTAGTCTCAGCATTATATGTCTTTTTAAAGAATTATTTTACTTAATTTTATTTATTTTATGATTATTTTTTAGTTGAGACCAAGACAGAGAAACAAAAAGTGAGAAAGCAAAACACCAGGTCTGGGACTCAAACTATGATCAGTCATGTGGGAGTCCATTACCCCAACCACCGTGCCCCCTGCTAACCCTTCAGCATTAGATATTTTAAATTAGTGATAGTGAGAAGATTTGAGATAAACATTTAGACTTTTCACATAGTCAGCTAGTGATTTTCAAACCATAGAGTCTAAATGAAATGTTCAGAGTTTCTATTGGCGGTAAAGAGTAATACTAAAAGCATGTATTTTAAGGCTGGCCTTAAGACCTGTAAATGTTATCACTGATACTGTAGCCACTCTACATACCTCTCCCTATGCTCCTGTCGTTAAGTTAAGGAAGTGTCTATTAGAGATAACCAGAATGAAATTAAGTTTTGTGTAGCTGCATGCATCAGAAAATATGCAATATTATCTTAATCTTTCCATATGCTTCTTTTTTTTTTTTTTAAGAGGTTTTCGCTATAGGGCGCATGTGCTCGCCAGACAGACAGAGAGAGATAGAGAGACAGAAAGCGAGAAATCACCCCCCAGGGGGGATGGTCACGCCGCAATCCCTTCTCCTCCATCCTCCTCTCAGGATCTTGGGCACGCACGCACATGCGCCTGGCGTGAGTTTTAAGCCACCTGGTCCAGGATGCGAACCGCGGTCGACTACGTGGGAGTCCAGCGACATAGCCATTACACTAACTGCTGGTTCCCATACTTCTTTTTTTCTTTAAGAGAGGTTTTTGCCATAGGGCACGTGTGCTCACCAGAAAGACAGAGAGAGATAGAGAGATAGAAAGCAAGAAATCACCCCCCCAGGGGGCATGGCCACGCCACAATCCCTTCTCCTCCATTCTCTTCTCAGGATCTGGGGCACACACAAACACGCGCCCAGCGTGAGTTTTAAGCCACCGGGTCTGGGACTCGAACCACGGTCAACTACATGGGAGTCCAGCGACATAGCCATTACGCTAACTGCTGGTCCCCATATACTTCTTTAGCTATTACTCCTTTATAAAAATAAAGAAACACCCCTGCACCCAAATAAATGAGTCCAATAATAATAATACAATACCTGACTTCTTTATTAAAAAATAAAACAACATGATAAATTGTCTAGGAATGCATTCACGAGTACTAAAAATATGTATGGAAGGATGCCCACCAAATTCTGCATACTGTGAAGGGATTTGACTTGGTGACGAAGGCAAAATACTTCCACAAAAATGTAATGATTTATTATTTCCTAACCTAGAGAGTAGATTTATGATGCTTACTTTATTATTCTTTACACTTTGTTTTTCACAAATATTTAACATTAAAACACAGAATAAAATCCCGTGGTCCAATTCTTTTCTTTACAATTGTGACCTCATTCTTGGTTTCTGTTTCACTACCAAGAAATCTTGAGTTAATTAATCTAAGTCTTTTTTTGTGGAGATCTGTTCTGTCTACAAATTTTTGGAATATTCTCAGGATAGTCAATGCTCTACAATTTTGCCATGATGTTTGTACATTAGAATGCTTCCAAATTTACTCCAGTTGGCAACATAGGAATCTCTTCAATATGTTTGTTATCCTTGCTTGCTTTGGTTCTTAGAATTTATACATGATTATTTCCTCACAAGTTTCTTCCCCATCCAATATTTCCCCTTTTGCCTTTTTAATTTTTTGAGAGGTTTTTGCTATAGGGCACGTGAGCTCTCCAGAAAGAGAGAGATAGAGAGACAGAAAGTGAGAAATCACCCCCCCGGGGGGATGACCACACCGCAGTCCCTTCTCCTCCATTCTCCTCTCAGGATCTTATGCACACATGCCCTGTGTGAGTTTAAGCCACCGGGTCCAGGACGCAAACTGCGGTCGACTACGTGGGTGTCCAACAACATTGCCAGTACACCAACTGCTGGTCCTCTTTTTGCCTTTTAATATTTAGATTTTAATGTGTCTACTTGTTAATATCACATACTTTAAAATTTCTTTCATAATTTTTCTCTCTTGGGTCCAGCAGGTGGTGTGGTGATTAAGGCATTGGACTCCCACGTGGCTGACTGCAATTCAAGTCCTGGACTTGATGGTTTGCTTTCTCACTTTCTCTCTCTAACTCTCTCTGGTGAGTACATGTGCCCCATAGCAAATTAAAATAACAATAATAAATAAAATTAAATAAATAATTCTAAAACATTAGATTATAATTTCTCTCTCTCAATCCTTCCTAATTCTTTTTGTGAGAGGTTCTTGATCTGACCTTTTTATTTATTCATTTCAGGTATAATCATTCTGCTTTCCAATTTTAATAATCATTTTATACTCAATTTTTTTTACTTTGTTGTATTTCTTTATAATGGCTTGCTTCTTTTTCATTTTACAATTATTCCATAAAGGATAGTGTTTCTCATTTTAATTCATTTTTATCTGCTAATTTTATTAATCTTGGCTTACCTTGTCTAACTTGCTCATTTTACTGACTCTCCAAGTTCATAGCTCTACCCCACAAGTGTCTGGAATACCCCACATCTTCCTGGGAGGATCCAGGTCTCACTGAAGGGTATATGGGCTAGAGCAGCAGGTGTGGCCCCGGGGAGGACAGGGGCTGGGGAACCATCGCTTGGGCTTGATCTTCACTCTCTCACCCCATTTACAGTTCCTCCAAAGGTTGCACTGCCTCTAGGAAACCTTCTGTTATGCCTAGAGGCTTCCTCAACTGGGTTAATTTTTTTTTTTTATTGGGTGACACTTTATTTTTTTATCATTAATTTTAATTATTATTTATATACTTAATCACTACACATCATTTAGATTGTAAAGAGACTTCACCCAGCATGATATACACCTCGGTCCAGCCCAGTCAACTGGGTTAAGCATCAAGAGTTAGAAGGGGAATTAGCAAATGGAGTAATGGTTACATCACTGGACTCCCACGTAGTTGACTACAGTTTGAGACCTGGACGTGGTGGCCTAAAATGCAAGCCAGGCACATGTGTGTTCATGTCTAAGATCCTAAAGGAGAATGGAGGAGAAGGAATTGTGGCATGGTCATCCCTCCTGAGGGATGATTTCTTGCTGTCTCTCTCTATCTCTCTGGCTAGCGCATGTGCCCTATAGCAAAAATCTGTCTTAAGAAGAGTTAGGGGAAAGCTAGTAGGCGGTGTGGAGGTTTAGGTGCTGGATCCCACATGGCCGACTGTACGGTTCAAGTCCTGGGCCCAGTGGCTTGAAAATTATGGAGGGAGGCTGTGTGTGCCTGCTCAAAATTCCTAGAGGAGAATAGAGAAGAAGGAATTGCAGTGTAGCCATCGCCTCACATCCCCCCATACCTCCATCTCTCTCTCATGAGCACACATGCCCTAAAACAAAAACCTAAACAAAAAATAAAAATATAAAATCAGTGAAGACTAGAGGATGGAGGAGAGGGGAAGAGAACAGAGCAGGGACTGCTAGGAAGTGGGCAGCTGAGCTTGCATTGCCTTGAAGCCCTCTGATTTACCCCAGCGACCCCAGGGGCCTTGGGCGGATACATTGCTTTTCTGTCAGAAATGAGGAGGGAGCAGTAGTCATCTCTCCAAGTCAGTATGGCACTGCAAGAAAGGAGCCCAACTCAGAATCTCTTCCTTTCAGCCAGTGTCCACGCTGTGCATTCAAACCATTTTGGTCCTGCCGGCTATGGTGCTTCACACCCATAGAGAGCCAACTCTGCCCAGCATTTCTTTCCTCTCAGTCTTACATTAGTTCTTTAGACCCATATTTCTTGTTGGTTTAACTACTGCTTCAAATATGGGGTTGTCATGGAAGGATTAGTAAGATAGACAGACTGCAAAATCTGATCAGGATTCAAACATTGGCAAGTGGGTTGATTTGACCTTGACTTTGTTTGCATTCAGCCTACTCTGCTAAAGCTCATAAAGAAACCATGCAAAGGATTTGCACAAGTGGGAAAAAAGAACACAGTTCCTCAGGGCTGCTCTAGTCCCTCATGGAAAATACCTGAAGTCTGGCCAGCTAAAAGTGGGGAAGATGCCAGTCCGACCAGGCAGCCCAGAGCCAGTACTACTGCCTTTATCCATATCCCAGACAAGGGTCCACTACATTCATGCACCCTCCTGCAACATCTGTGCTGTCTTCTTGCTTCACAGGACCAGTACCAGGACTCTTCAGCCTAAGATCTATTTCTATAGGGACAAGAACTCTAATTCTTTTATTTATTTTTCCATATCAGTTTCCTTTACCAGCCTTTTGAGGTCAAAGCCTTATTTATTATTTTTCCATCCCCAGTAGTTTGCACAGGGTTAGTACTCAATAGACACCTTTTTTCATTAGTATTGATTCATTCTTTAGGAGTGAATGAATTAACATGACAAATGTTAAGTACTTGAAATTGCGTTTACAAATTAGATGTCTCTCTGTGGAGCAATTCTCATCTGAAGTGTCAGTCTTGGTATAAATTCTGCTTTAGAGTTAGGAAGGAGGGGTTCTCTGTGAAGCCGAAGTAGGTCACAAGTGACTTAGGAGCATGAGTGGAAATCCATATTAGAACGTTGAGGCCAGTTGTCCGGGTTCTATAAAAATATGAGAGAAAAAGACAGTCAAATTTGTCCTGGTTAGTTAACAGAACTGTGAGACCTCAATCAACTGACTAATGGTAAAATAAAAAAAATAAATAAATAAATAAACATAGCACAGCATTAGTATAATTATAAGACAAAACCTGTCCCCAGGAACATCTGCGGTGACCTCTTTTATTAGTGCTGGATCTGGGTAACCAATGACTAGGCAGATCTCTCACCTAAATATGATAAGCACAGAACCAAAAATATCAATGGAATTATTGAGAAGAAAGCCTAAGCGAGGCATGAGCCTCTTCCTACTCACTTATACTACAAGTCTTCTCAGATGGGAGGTGATCAGACGGTCACCCCAATAATATCTTGGACTCAGGTAAGAGCCATCTCTGCCTTACTTGCAAGGAAGATAAATATTTATATCCAGTGTTAGAAAGTTCTCTAATCTCTGAAATTCTGTATCTACATTCAAATTTAATGAGGCTATTAACTAAAGTTGCTTCATGTTTGAGAGTTGTTTTTAAAGCACACATAAAAAATAAATTAAATGATGGGTATATGCAATCAAGTAAAGGGTCATTACCCTCATCTGAACAACCAATATGCAGCAATTAATGGGGGTTTGTCAGCTTAGAAATATTTTTTAAAGAGCAAGCCTAAATTACTAAGGGAAAAATGAAAAGTTAATTAGTTACTTTTGACTTGGGCAGGGCTTGATTGTTATGCAATCTTTTGAGGTCATCTTTAGAAACAGGATACTCATCTGTCCAAGGTGCTAAGCTCATCCGCTTGTTCTTGGGGTTCTAATTAACTTCCATGCTGGTTTGATTAACACTAGCATTTGTTTTTTTCCTTGTGGAAAGTAGCCTCTGTATGAAAGCGCTTAAGTGAATCACCTTTTGTTACCAAGCTTGAAAATCATGTTTTTTGTGTGTTTTTTTTTTAACCTTTGCAATGTAAAATTTTGGAGGGAAAGATTACAAAATACATAACTTGTTAGTTGTAATGAGTTATATAAAATGCATAATTTGAAATTTCTTCTCCAAAGAGGAAGGGGCACTTTTACTATGTTTAAAGGAAGAAAATCATAGGAAACAACGTAAGTGGGTTTTTTCATTTGTACTTAGTTCTTAACATTAAAATTCCTAATTCATTCTCAGTTAATGAAATTGTTATTTAAAATAAATAGCATATTTCACACTTTTAAAAAATTTTCCAGAGAGTGCATGTACTTGTTGGAGAGAGACAGGGAGAGAGTAAGAGAAGGAAAGTGAGAAAGAAAAGCAATCCCTACAGGGCCTGGTCCCACTCCATCACTTTTCTTCCATTTTCTCTCCCTTCAGGATTTTGGGCATGTACACATACGTCCTGTTATGTTTCTCGAGCCTCTAGTTCAGAACTACAACCACATAGCTGGTTCAATTCCACCTAGACAGCCTTTTCAATACAGTGGTATCTCAGCTTCTTAACTTATATTCAGATTTCTACTCTCAGTAGGCTTTCTCTGGACGTTAGTATCTAACTAAACTATTTTTCCAAACCACCAGCTCAACATCCTTATTTTTTTAAGAATTATTTTTATGTAACTTTATTTTTAATTTGACCAGAGAGAAGGGGAGAGAGAGAGAAAGCTGCCAGGTCCGGGACATGAACCTCAGTTGGCCATGTGGCAGTCCAGTGCCCTTAACCATCACGCCACAGGCTGGCCTCAAAGCATACTTATTTTATGACCACAATGATCTTCTTCTATCTGCCCTTTAAAGATAGAGAGGCTAAACAATCACTGCTTCTAGTGATTTCCATAGTGAACTGGAAAGGATAGAATACCATTTAAAATACCCATTTCAATGATAAAAAAGAAAATAAATAAAATTCTGAACCAAAGTGGTAGCAATAAGATGGCAAAAGTTGGAAGTAGAAAATATTATACAGATAAAAGAGACAAAATTTGGTTAAAAAGCATAGATGTGAAAATCAAAGAAAAAGAAGTTAGTTTTCTGTTGCTGAATACCAAATTGCACACAAACTTGGCTTAGAACAGCACACATTTATTGTCTCAGTGTTTATACATCAGAAGTGCAGGCATGGGTTCACTGGGTAAGCTGTTCAAGGTTTCGCAAGGCTGAAATCAAAGTGATGACTGGACTGCATTGTCAGCTGGAAGTTTAACTAGGGAAGAACCCACTCTCAAGCTTCCTCAGATGGTTGGTAGATGAATTTCCTTCCAACTGAAGTATTAATGGCAGACTGCCTTTTTCCAAACCAGCAAAGGAGAGCCTGTTGTTTCTAGTGTCTTCTTTCAGAAAAGGCTTAGACCTTATTTTGAATGGCTCACATAATGAAGTCAATCCAATGCACAGTAATCTTATTGTTGATGAACTGAAAATCAATTGATGGGGAACCTTATTACTCCCAACAAATACTTTGCTGCTCTGAAGACCAATGGCTGCCACATCTCCACATCTATTTTATTCTATTGGGTATCCTATTATTCTATATAAGAATTGAATTCCTCCTCTTTCTTACATCAGATAAAATAGATTTTAAGTCAAAAATTGTAAAAAGAAGCAAAGCAAAGAGGGCTTTTTTATTATTTTTAAAATATTTATTAATTTATTTACTTAATTTTATTTGTTATCATTACTTATTTTTTATTTTACCAGAGTGACAGAGAGAGAAATGGAAAGCAAGAAATCAAGCCACCAGGTCCAGAACTTAAACTGCAGTCAGTCATGTGGGAGTCCAGCACCTAAAGTGCTGTGCCACCTGCCAGCCTCCAAAGAGAGCTTATTATATAATGATAAAGGGATCAACTCAGCAAGAAGATATAGCAATTAGAAATATTTATGCACCCAACATGGGAACACCCAAATATTGGGTTGTAAGAAAAGTCATGACTCATTTTTGCATAGAAAAAAATGTATAACTTTCCTGACAGCCCAGTATATTACTAGAACAAGAGAGAGAGAGATAAACTCCAATATAATAACAGTTGCAGACCTCAACACTCTACTCTCAGCACTGGACAGATTATCTAGGTAGAAAATCAACAAAGAGATATCAAACTTAAAATGTGCCATAGACCACATGAATCTAACAGACATTTACATAACATCTCATCCATCCACTACAGGTGTCACATTCATCTTTTTAGCATGAACCATTCCCCAGGACAGATCACAAGTTAGGTGACAAATCTCAAAAACTTTAGACAAAAGGAAATTATATCAAGTATTTTTTCTAACAATAGAATGAAACTGGAACCCGTTAACAAGGGTAACAGCAGAAACCCTACAAATACATGGAGAAAAAAGTGTTCCTCAACAACTATGAAGTCAATGAAGAAATTAAAAAAAAAATGAATTTCTGTAAACAAAAACAAATTCTACAAGACACGGCAAAAGCAGTACTAAGAGAGATATTTATAGCATAGAATGAATTTTTTAAAAAATGGTTCTTATCAGAGCAGAAATAAACAAAATTGAGACAAAAAAGGTTGTTAAAGAAAGAGATAAGCAAAATTGACAAACCATAAGCAAAACTGACAAACTTTAGCAAGACTAAGAAAAAAGAAAATATTCAAATAAATAAAATGAGAATCAAAAAAGAAACATTACAACTGCTACCATGGAAATGCAAAGTTTTATTAAAGGCTATTATAAACAACTATTCACCAAAAAAATGAGAAATCTAGGTGAAATTAACAAATTCCTGGAAGCATACAACCTACCAAGACTGAACCAGAAAGAAACAGAAAACCTAGATAGACCAATAGAGACTAACAGGATTAGATCGCTAATAAAAAGTCTCCCAATTAAAACAAAAAGCCTAGAATCAGATAACATAATTGCTGAATTCTTCAAAATGTTTAAACCAAAACCAATACCTATTCTCCCCAAACTATCTCAAAAAATTGAAGTGGAAAGGGCCCTCCCAAACTCATTTTATGAGGCCAGTACTACCCAGTATTATACAAAAGAAAACTACACACTAACATCCCTGATGATAATAGAGGAAACAATCTATTGTAAAATTCAAGAAAACCAACTGCTCCAGCACATCAAAAAGATTATATATGCTATTGAATGGGATTTATCCCAGGAATGCAAAGATGGTTTAACATATGTGAATAAATAAAAATAACAACATGAAGGACAAAAAAATATATGGTCATATCAATAGTTTCAGAAAAAAGCACTTGACAAACTCAATATCCCTTTATGACAAAAACTCTTTTTAAAAAAATTTAAGATTTTTTTATATTTATCAATATTTTTAAATTGCTATAGGGCACATGCATTCACCAGAAAGAGACAAAGAAAGAGAGAGAGAGAAAGCATACCACCAGGTCCAAGACTCAAACTATAGTTGGCCATGTAGGAGTCTAGCACCCTAACTGCCATGCCACCTGCTGGCCCTGACAAAAACTCCTAATAAATTAGGCTTTAAAGGTACATACTTAACACAATAAAGTCATATATGAAAACCCACAAATAACAGCATACCGAATGGGGAAAAGTTAAGGAATGTTCTCTAAGAGTTAGAACAAGTAAAAGATGTCCACTTTTCAATGCTCCTATTCAATACAGAATTGAAAGTTTTAGAGAGAGCAATTAAGGCAAGAGAAAGAAACAAAGGTCATCCAGATTAAAAAGGAAAAAGTCAAATCATCTGTTTACAAATGATAGGATTTATGGAAAAACCTAAAGCCTCGGCCAAAGACAAATACAGAAAGTTTTTGATAAAGTTGCAGGATATAAAATCAGCATACAAAACTCAGTAGCATTTTATGCACTAATAACAAAATGGCTGAAAAATAAAAGCAATTCCATTTATAATAGCTATTAAAAAATGATAGGGGTAAATTTACCCAAGGAAGAGCTCTATAATAGCAATTACAAAACACTGATGAAAGAAATTGAAGAAAAATACAAATAAATTTACTGACATCTTATGTTTGTGAATTAGAAGAATCAATATGGTTAAAATGCTTCTACTATCAAAATTGATCTATGGATTCAATCCAATACCTAAGAAAATATCAATGGCATTCTTCAGAAATAGAAAAAAAAAAATCAATGATTTGTATGGAACCACAAAAGGCTCCAGGTAGACAAAGCAATGCTGAACAAAACAAAGCAAAAAAAGGAGAGGCCTCTCTCTACTGAATCCAAAATGCACTACAAAGCTATAATAATCAAATCAACATGGTACTTGCAAAAGACAGACACACAGACTAATGAAACATAATTTAAAAACACAGAAATAAACAGACAGAGATATCCAACTGATTTTCAACAAATGTGCCTAGAACATCCTTTGGAGAAAAGACAGTCTCTTCAATAAATGATACCAGAAATCCTGGATATACACATACAGAAGAATGAAATTAGATCATGGTATCTTACTATATATAAAAACCAAGTCAATAGGATTTAAAACTTAAATATAAGTCCTCAAACTATGAGAAGACTAGAAGAAAACATAGGAGAAATGTTTCACAATATTGGTATGGGTGAAGAGTCTTCGAATAAAACCTCAAAAGCACAGATGGCAACAACAAATAGACAAAAGGGATAATAGCAAACTATAAAGGTCTACACAGCAAAGAAAACAATCAACCAAGTAAAAAGATAGCCTAGAGAATGGGAGAATATATTTGCAAACCATACATCTAACAAGGGATTAATAACCAGAATAGACAAATAATTCAAACAACTCAGCAAAAAGAAACAAATCAATTTTTAAATTGGGCACATGACTTGAGCAGACTTCCCCATACAAACATCCAATAAGCATATGAGAAAAATGTCCAACATAACTAATCATCAGTGAAATACAAATTAAAACCATAATGAAATATCTTCTCTATCCAGTAAAATTGGCTATTATCAAAAGAGAAAAAATAATTAATAACAAATCAATGAGAATGTGGAAAAGGAGAACTTTTTAAACTATTGGTTGGAATGTAAATTAGTCAACCATTATAATAAGTCAGTATGTTAGTTCTTAAAAATCTCAAAGTGGAACTGCTAGGCATATAGCCAAAGGAAGCGAAAACAGTATGTTGTAGAGATATCTGTACCATGATGTTTGTTGCAGCACTATTCACAATAGCTAAGATATGGAATAAGCCTAAGTATTCATCAACAGACAAATGAATTTGTGAAAAGTGGGAAAACTTATAGTATATAAATAATAATATTCAATTATTAAAAAGAATGAAATCCTCTAACTTGAGAAAGCATGGGTGAGCCTGGAAGACATTATGTTAAGTAAAATAAACCAACTACAGAAAGAAAAATATCACATGTTCTCACTCATCTATGAAAACAAAAAAATGACTCATAGAAATAGAAAGTAGAATAGTGATTTCTAGAGTGTGGGAAGGGTAAGAGTGGGGAGATAGGGAGATACTGATTAACAAATAAAAAATTACACATAGAGAAGAGGAATGATTTCTAACATTGGTAGGTTAACTATAGTTAACACCTTACTGTGTACCTCAGATTAGTTTAAAAAAGGAATTTGAATATTTCCAACACAAAGTAATGACAAATATTTGAGAAGATCAATATGATAATTACCCTGAAATAATCATTATACATTGTGTTTTCATTTACTTTTATTTATTTCTTCAATGAGCAAAAGAGACAGAGAGAGATAGAGATCCCTTGATAAGGTCTTCATGCCATCATTAATTTTAAGCATCAGCTAGCCCCAGGTCATGAGCACATGCTCACTTTAGGAGTTCACAGTGGTCTCTAGACAGAGACCCAGAACCTTCCCATGTGAAATAGCCTCACAGAACTGTTACCACTGAGTCACTGTCCAGCCCCCACATTATATTCATGTACTGAAAAATCACATTGTACCCTATAAATATGCATAATTATTATGCCATTAAAAAGTTTATAAAATAAAAAAGTGACCTTTCTTACGTGCAACTGTAATAACAAGTCAAGTTATGATAATGGAAGCAATGTTTAAAACGAAGATCAACAGAGTTCAGGATATACAAATTCTTGTATACTGAATTTGGTTTTGTTGACATAATTGATGGTAAAATACTAAAATCAAACCGTAGTAATTCTGAGATGTATGGACTAGTGAAAGACTAAACCATTAAGAAACATTATTAAAAACATACATAAATTAAATCAAGAGAATTTTTGAAAGTGCATTACGTTCAACAGTTCACAGAAGTTCATGTTCCATAATTTGTATTTAACATTAGACTTTGAAGACTTTGTTTTTGTTTTATTTTACTAGAGGGCATATACACTCACTGGAGAGAAAGTGAAAGAAAGAGAGAGAAAGTGAGAAAGCACTCACTCCCATGGTGGGGGATGGGGAATCATACCACAGTCTCTTTTCCATTTCTCTTTTCATGATTTCAGACCCATGTGCACACACTGCTGGCACTTTTCCTTCCCAAGCCACTGGGTCCAGGACCAAATTGCATGGTCAGCTAAGTGGAATCTTGCTACCTTAACTACCATGCCGCAGCTGGCCCTGAAGACTTCTTACAGAATAGCAATTTGGTTGACTATATATAAAAATCTATATTAATTATGATGTTATAAGTAAAAAAAATGCACAAAAATGTTTACTTAAAATACTAGGCACATTTGTGGTAAAGAAGGTAGCTCAATTTAACACTTTCCAACAATATCATGGCTCAAAAATTGGAAAAGAGTTGATCATAAGAAGGATAGAAAACTAGCTCACATAAAGCTAGTGAAACATTTTTTTATTGGAATTTGTTAAATGTACAGATATTGCTAATATGGAAATTATTTTAGTGTAATTGGAAATTAAACATAATACTAATATAAAAAATAATTTTCTTTTTCCGACTCTTCATTGTCACCCACTCAACTATCTCTGAAATGTATAAAAGAACACAATGAAAGATTAGTCAGTTAGGAGCATAAATTTTGTGAAAAAAGTGTGTCCTGATGACATGCTGCACTGGCAGAAGAATAAACAAGCATTCTGAAATCACTGTCCAGGTTTTAGAGCTTGAGCTACACATGTAAAACACAGAGATTCCTTCATCAAGACTGCCTTGCTAACATTAACAAGCAGAAATATCACATGATCAGATCAATAAACACAGAATTTGTCAAAAGCCAACAACTATTCATGATAAAAAAAAAACTCAGTAAACTAATAAAAAGAGGAAACTTCCTCGACTTGATAAAGAATATCTACGAAGACTATAAAGCTAATATCATACATAGTGTGGATAGCAAGAGGCTCTCCCACTGAAATCAGGAAAAAAGGCAAGGATGACTCTCTTATCACTGCTTTTCAACATCATACTGAAAGTCCTAGCTAGTGCAATATGATAAGGTATACAGACTGGGAAGGAAGAAATAAAACGCTGCTTGCAGATAACATGACTGTCTATTTAGAAAATCCAAAATAACAAAAAATTTACTGGAACTAATTAGGTGATTACTGACAATTACAGGATACAAAGTAAATATACAAAAACCAGTCATCATTATGTTAATTGAAAACAAAACAAATAGAATTTGAAGATAACATTTACATTAGTACCTTAAAAGCAAAACACTTAAATATAAATCAAATCAAATATGTACAAGATTGATATAAGCAAAACTACAAAACTCTGATGAAAGAAAAGAAGAACTAAGTAAATGGAGAGATATTCCATGTATTCCTAGGAAAATACAATACTATTAAGATGTCAATTCTTCAAAATTTGAGTTAGAGAGTCAATGCAGTCTCAACAAAAATCCTAGCAAGTTATTTTGTGGATATCAAAAAACAAAATTAAACAAAACAAAATATTTCAACGTTTTCACAGAAAGACAAAAGACCCAGAAAGACCCACACATTATTGAAGGACAAGAACAAATTGGAGGCCTAATACCTAATCTAAAGAATTACTGGCCCAGTTGTGCAGCAATAGGGTATTACTGTATAATATAGCAGTCATATGAAGGCCCTGGGTTCAGATCCCAAGGGAACCTGAACACATTAGGTGTGCCTACAAATGGGCTCATGGTCATTGTTGGCTAGAAGATTGCTGATTACTGGATGACAAGACACCAACAAGAGTACCTAAATAAATAAACAAATAAACTTAAATGAACAAACAAAACTTACTATAGAGTAATTGTAATCAATAAGTGCAATACTGGCAAAAGAAAAAATTACTAGATCAATGAAATAAAAAACCCAGAAATAGACCCACAAAAATATAGGTAACTGATTATTGACAAAGGGCAAAGGCAATACAATAAAAATAAAAAGATAGTCTTTTCAACAGTGTTGGAAAAACTGGACATTCACATGTAAAAATAAAAATGAATTTAGACACAGACTTTACACCCTTCACCAAAATTTACTCAAAATGGATCACAGACCAAAAATATAAAACACAAAACCATAAAACTCCTAGAAGAAAACGTATGTGACTTTTAATTTGGTGATGACTTTTTAGATATGACACCAAAGGCGTGATCCATCAAAGAAAGAACAAGCTAATGCAATATGATAAGGTATACAGATTGGGAATGAAGAAATAAAACTTAACTTGCAGATAACATGACTGTCTATATGCTATAGGGTGCGTGTACTCACTGGAGGCACAGAGACAGCGAGACAGAGAGATAGCGAGAACACTCCCCAGGGAGGATGGCCATGCCTCAATCCCTTCTCCTCCAATCTCCTCTCAGGATTTTAGGAATGATGCATATGCGCCTGGCGTGAGTTTTAAGCCACAAGGTCCAGGACTTGAACTGTGGTCAACTATGTGAGATTTCAGCAATGTAAGCCTTACACCATCCACTGGTCCCCATGCTATCATCATTTTAAAAAATAAAAAAGAATCGGGAGAGAAAAGTAACCACTAGATATCATTAACTTCAAGGGAAGAGGGGTTTAATAGAAAGAGATATCCAAAAGTAAGAATCAGGCTGCTTCTCCCTTGCAAACTAAGTAGGAGAAGTAGAAAAGAATTTACTTCCACTGGAAGTTCATCTGATGAAAAAGGCACCTCCAAGAAAAGGTTGTACTTCAGGTTCGGTGAACAGAAGCAGCACTAGAAACAAAGCACATAGGCTGAGGAAGTTAGTGCTAAAAGTAATGTTTCCATCTCACCTTTGGGAGAGGTGTAAAGAAAGTTTCAAAGTTTAAAAAGCAAGTATGTTGGGGGTGGATGGCCAAGTTCCATCACCATAAATTTTACATGTTCTCAAAGACACTTACCTTCAGCAAGGAGGTGAACTGCATGTCTAAGAGTACTGGGGTTCAGGGGACCTGCAGATGGCGTAATGGTTACATTGCTGGATTCCAACATAATTGACCATGGTTCGAATCCTAGACTTGGTGGTGTAAAACTCACTCTGTGTGTGTGTGTGTGTGTGTGTGTGTGTGTGTGTGCATGCCCAAAATTTTGAGAGGAAAGTGGAGGAGAGGGATTGTGGCATGGCCATCTCTCCCGGGTGTGATTTCTTGCTTGCTGTCTCTCTGGCGAGCACATGCATCTTATAGCAAAAATCGCTCTCTACAAAAAAAAAAAAAAAGTATGGGAATTTAGGAGAGATAAGAAATCATGAAGAGTTGCTAAAGAAAGAAGTGAGTACTGAGAAATTTATTAGTACAGCATTTTTTACTATTAAGTGGCCTGTGGTTATTAGAATGATGCTTTCTCCCTGAGGATTTTCACATACTGTTGCCCGAAGCTCTGAATAGGTTACCTTACATAGAAAAAGTGACTTTATCGATGTGGTTAAATTAAGGATTTTGAGATGAGGAAATTATCCTGGATTATCCAGATGGGACCAACATGGTAATCACGAGGGTCTTTGTAGGAGGGAGAGGAGGCTCAGAGTCAGACAAAGAGAAAGAGATGTGCTGATGAAAACAGAGGTCAGCGTGATGCAATCGCTGGCTTTGAAGATGAAGAGAGTTTGGGGAGAAACCAAGGAAGGCATGCAAGTGGCCTCTAAAGGCAAAGGCAAGAAAAAGGATTCTCTGTTAAAGCCTCCAGAAGACATGCAATCCACTTTGATTTGAGCCCATTGAAACCCATTTCTGACTGCTATCTGCAGGACTGAAAGATAGGTGTACAGTTTCAAGCCACTAAATGTGTAGTAACTTATTATAGAAGAAATAGAAATCTATTACATGAGCGTTCTATATCAATTCAAAAGTTTAGTTATAATGAGAAAAACAAGTAACTCTGTGGTATACACCTATGGTATCTGTTGTATACACAAACACACACACAAACACAGAATATTGCAACAAAAATGGGAGCCAGTACAAAAAATGATTTTACTTACTAGTATCCTCTGAATTTTCAAGTTTTATATAAAGTTAATAGATTTAAAAATTAATTTCTATGTAATTCATCTAATTATAATGAAAAATAACCAAAGGATGGACACAAAACACATATAGGCATTTTCCTAATCTTAAAAAATTGCTGGAGTCAGCAGAGGGTGTAGTGGTTAAGGTGTTGGACTTCCACATGGCTGATCTCAGTTCAAATCCCAGACAGATAACTTGGAAGTCATACTGGGTGCTTGTATATGTGCCCCAAATCCTAGGAGGAGACTGAAGGAGAAGGGATTGAGGTGTGATTTCTCACTTTCCCTCTCTGTTTCTCTCTGGCAAGTACACATGCCTTATGGAAAAAACCTTAAAAATATTGTTAAGGTTAAAGTATACGATATTCAAAATTATCACTTGATAAAAAAACCTTGAAAGAGAGATCATTTCAATATAATAACACAAACTTTTATAAAGACATGATTCTTTTTTTTTTTTTTTAAGTTTATTTATGCCTTCCATGAGAGAGAGACAAGAAGAGAAGAGAGGGAGGGAGAGACTCCTCACAGGGTCTTTGCGTCGCAATTGGGCCCAACCTTAGCCATCTTGGACTATGGGCGCTTCCCAGGCCCAGTATGCCCAGTGAGATCCTGGACTGAAATGAACCCGAGACTTTTCTCACATGGCATCTGCTGTGCTACTGCTGCCCCGTGGCCTGCCCTCTCCCCTAAAAGTTTATTCTTTTAGTTTATGAGGTAGAGAGAGACATAGAGCCCTTTCCAGGCAGCAAGGATCACAACACAAATCCCAGCTATCATGCATAGGTTGACCCGGAAGCTGAGACCTGATCTCCCATCTGCCTGCCAGCATTGCAGAGTTTGCACTACTCCTGTACCACCAGGGGCTGAGCCAGGACATAACGCTTAAAACTAAAAATGGAGGGGACCAGGAGGTGGTGTGGTGGTTAAGTCACTGAACACTCCCATGTGGCTGGCCACAGTTTGAGTCCTAGACCTGGTGGCTTGTTTTCTCACTTTCCCTCTATTTCTCTCTGTGTCTCTCTCTGGTCAAATTAAAATAAATGAATGCATACATAAAATTAAATAAATAATTCATTTAAAAAATAAATTAAAATGCGTAGAAGGCATTACTGAAAACTTTTAAATCTCTTAAAAATATATTGATTGCAAAAAAAAAAAAAAATTAACACAAATGTTATCACCAGGAGAGACACCCAAGAGACTTTCCACGAACATCTGCTTTCAGCAGCCTTGGTATTCAAAATCACATCCTTCGCTGTCCCAAGGCAAGGCCTTAGGAGATGTCCACCGACAGTTCAAACAGCCCTTGCACATGTGCTGGGTTCTCATCTCTGCCCTCAGGAAGTTCGACAGTAACCCAGCACTTTTTCATTTACATGCTTATTAAATTCACACAGGTAAAACGTTTGTGAATGTGTTTTCAGAACACATTTTATTTTAGTGCTTTCAAATGTTTTGAGGATAATTGTTAGGGGGATGAAAAAAATATAGGCTCTTAGTCTGAGAATAAAAATCTGTTTTGGCATTTTAATGTCTAAAGACTCGAGAACTGCCAAATGTTTGCTAATCAAGAAGCCGTAGAAATTCACAATCAGTCCCCAAAATATAAAACAATTCTATTCACTGTAAAAATATGTTTACTGCATTTACTTACCGGCTGTTTAGCACAAATGTTTTTTGTCCCAAAGTGGAAAAGCTGGCAATCTTTCTATTTCCAAACTGCTTATAGAGTGCAGCTGCAGATACACAAGGCATCCGTTACTGGCATACCCAGGTATCATTTGCTTCCCCTTTTGTCAGATCCCGCCTCTATTTGAAGGCAGCAGAAGCCTTTTTCTTTTCCCTGTGGCACCATTTGTAGTTATTGTGTTCTCAGAAAATGCGCAAGGCATCAAGGTGTGGACTGATTTTTGTTTTTAACTCATTCGGATATCACATTGACACTTTTTTGGTGCCTTCTTCATCATGTTTGCTTTTGAATGTTCCATCGTCTTCAAAAACAGCCAAGGGACTTATATTTGAGATTCATCAACATGAAGATATCTGCTATCCGGAGTAAAATGACAAGAATAACTACAGTTTTTAACGGCCCAGAGAGCATACCTTGTCCTTGCAGAGGATTTCATCATCCTTTTTAAAAGGCAATTTCTTTGGTTGAATCACAAACAGCTCCCTTATTGGATCCCAAATTCTTTTATTTATTTATTTATTTTTTTTGGAGAGGTTTTTGCCATAGGGCTCATGCGCTCGCTAGAAAGACAGAGAGACAGACAGAGAGTGAGAAATCATCCCCCGGGGGGATGGCCATGCCCCAATCCCTTCTCCATTCTCCTCTCGGGATCTTGGGCATGCACGCACACGCGCCCGATATGTGTTTAAGCCACCGGATCCGCCCCTCGAGCCAGGGTCAACTACATGGGAGTCCAGCGACACAGCCATCGCGCTAACCACTGGTCCCCCAAATTCCCTTTTGAAGTGTGGATCTTAAGGGACCAGTGGAACTCAGCCTCTTCATGAATATGTATTCATCACTGGAAAAGATTACCTTTCTTTGGAAACAATGATTCCAGGAATCAGTAAAATAATTCTGTTGCCTATAAACTGAATGAAAAGAACAGCTGTCTTAACTTTTTGGGAACGAGGCGGTTTAGTGTGTTAAAGAGAGTGAAGAAAAACAGTAAAAAGGATCAGTACTTCTTGATGATCCAACATTCAACAAATAGCTACTTTAGAGCTTTAAAGAGTTATGTCTATAAATGCACTCTTGGGTGATAGGAGCAAGAGTGTATGGATCAGGGGGATCACCATGTTCTGTGGGGTCCAGCCCGTCAGCACAGCAGGTAAAGCTAAGGAGATGCCCAGGGATTGTTCAAATGAGAGGCCCTTAGTCAGAAACCCAGTGTTTTCTAGCATCTACCAACTCCACGCCCTTTCATTCACATCTTGCCACCCTCTTCTTAAATGTCATCAGAGAAGCCACCAAAATAACCACCCCAAAAGTCTTAGGGATTATTACCTACAGTGAGTATCAAATTCATCTGAAAAAAAAAAAATTTCCCTCTGAGTCAAATAGAAAGTTCAAAATGATATTTGATGGAACACATATTTTGGGCTCTTTCTTTCTTGCATTCTTTCTTTCTTTCTTTCTTTCTTTCTTTCTTTTTTTAAGGTTTTTGTTATAGGACATGTATGCGTGCCAGAAAGACAGAAAGAGACAGACAGAAAGTGCGAAATCACCCCCCCAGGGGGGTGGCCACGCCGCAATCCCTTCTCCTCCATCTCCTCTGGGGATCTTGGGCACGCATGCCTGGTGTGAGTTTAAGCCACCGGGTCTGGGACTCAAACCGCAGTCGACTACATGGGAATCCAGCGATGTAGCCATTATGCCATCTGCTGGTCCCAGTACTTATTTCTAAGGTCACTTGAAACTTCACAATAACTCTGAGGGAAATAAAACTCCTATTAGAATTTTAATTAAGTTATGAAAAAGCCCCTTGAATATGAAAATGTAAAATCCACATGGCTGCAGCAGTCTCCAACATCAAGATGTATAAAAGGATAGCTAAGAAGTAGAGGTTTGGCTAGAGATATGTGGGTTTACATTTCAGCTTCCACTCCAAATGTTCTAACCATTATGTTGGTGCAAGATTGGAGACTCTAGAATGCTCAAGAATATCAGTCACCAATAGCATCCTGTGAATATTATTTTTCATGACTTTTTTTTTCTTACGGGCCTAGACACTTCATCGTTCTTTTAGGTCCTGGTTCTGGGGGGGTGATGAGGCATTTCCGGTCTATACTGAGAGATCAGTTTCAATAACAAATGGAGTGTGTTTCCATTGCGTAAAGATTACACATGATGCAGAAACTGTATAGAGTCAACAATTCTTTAAACTTCCAGCCTCATTCCCTACCCCTTTTCTTGAAGGTAATCAACAAAACAAATTTTGAAAAATGAATGGCATAGTGAAGGACCAAATTTGAGCCGAACCCAAAGTCAGCCTTCACAGTGTGTGTTTATGTGTGTGAAGGGAAAAGAGGGGAGGTGGGAGAGAACAGGGAGAGGCGGGATGTGAACTCTTGTTATGATAAGAGCTAGACACCTGATGTGCTCCGTCATTTAGCCTTCCAACTGATGAATCAAATGAGAAACTGTTTTGCTCTGTTTCAGAACTGATTGACATTTTAATTATTCTCCAGCTGGAAGTGTTAATCACACCAGAGAATGAGGGGATAATTCCCAGCTGGTAAAATTTCACACAATAGCTTGGCAGGCACAAACATGCAGATAGTTTAAACCATTTGTTAAAGGGGAAAAAAATCAATATTTAAAATCCTTTCACAAATTAAGCCAACAACAGTAGATCTATACTTAAAAGTCTCCTTAGTTATGATCTGCATTCCTTATTTTTGACCTTGAGAGGGTCAAAACACCTTATAGATCTGAAAAAACTACAAATTTAAATAATACTAATTTGAATAGTGTAAGATGATTAAAGAAATTAAGATAATTGAATTTATTTTTGTTATAAAATGTAATTTTATTGCTATTCAAATACTGTGGTGTTATTTTAATATAAGCCTTTTTATTACAAAGTCTATGCTGTCTTTTACTAATTAAAAACTAAAAAGACATGTTTAATTTGGAGAGACACTTTTATAAGTTAGTTCTTCACGTGTGTGATGAAAAAAATCACCTGGAATGTTATTTTAAAATTTATTAGAGCTTCCAATTTGATAGTTCTGAAGTGAGCCACAGGATTATGAATAATCAAAATGACTTTGAGTGATGCTTAAAAATCAGAAAATAGTGAAAAAGACTAGACTCTATATTTGAATTTTCGGACCAAACTTTATTTAGTTCTATTTGTATATATAGAAAATATCTATTTCCCAAGTACTAAAACATTGAGAAAACTACCAAAATATAGTGTAAAATTCCTGCCTATTAATGCAAGTGATGACAAATAATCTTGACATGTTCTCCACAAAATGAACACTGATAAATATTCTAATTCTGACATTTTTAAAAAGAATTATATATTTAATTTTATTTATTTATGATTATTATTCAATTTAACAAGAGACAGAGACAGAGAGAGAAAGCAAGCTGCCAGGTCCAGGCCTCGAACTGTGGTCAGTCATGTGGGAGTCCAGTGCCTTAACCACCATGCCACCTGCCAGCCCCTAATTCTGACATTTAATAGAACTTTGACAGTCAAATGTTTTTAAGTCTTAACTTAGTTATAAATCCTGAAAATGTGAAAGTGATTTCCTTTTAACAAAAGGAAAGACAGCCTCCAAGTTTAAACAGAAAACACTTTTTTTTTGTTGTTGTTTTTTTTTTTTTTTTTTTTTTTTTTTTTGGTTTGTTTTTTTGCCAAAGGACGTGTGCACTTGCCAAGTGTGCACTTGCCAAAGAGAGACAGAGAAAAACAGAGGAAAAGTGAAAAATCACCCTGCAGGGGGGGATGGCCACACTGTAATCCTTTTCTTCCTTCTCCTCTGGGAATTTTGGGCACAAATGCACACAGGCCTGGTGTGAGTTTTAAGCCGCCAGGTTGAACTGCAGTCTACCCTGGGGGACTCCATTGCCTTAGCCACTATGCCCCCTGCTGGCCCTTAGGAAACACATTCTGAGAGGAATTCTACTAACTTAGATACTAACATTTTACCTTCAGTGCAAGTTTTTCTCTAAATTGTCATTCATCTGTATGAAAGAGTAAAGCTTCAAAATGATTGTAAACATGTTTTGAGTCCATGTGAAAAGTACAGCAGGAGCATCTCTAGATCTCTGATTAATTAGGAAATTCTTCAAGGAAAAGACGGACTATCCAATCTTTAATTGTACTCTACAGTGTTGCTTTGTAACAGATTTTATTTGGAACAAAAAAGCAACCTTGAGATAGTTATTATTTTGTTAAAGAATTATTTTCTTTAACTTTATTTATTATTTATTTTATTTATGTTTAATTGTGACCAGAGAGGGACAGAGTGCAGAGGTGTGTGTGCAGTAAGGGAGAGAAATGAGAAAGCAGGCCACCAGATCTGGAACTTGAACCCTGGTCAACCCTGTGAAAGTCCAGTGCCCTTAACCACCATGCCACCTGCCAGCTCTACGAAAGCTATTATTATTGTCATTATCTTTATTTTTCTTTCTTTAAGATAAAGAGACTAAAGTTAGTGAAAAGCAATAACTTATCCAAGCTTACGTGTTCATTAAGTTATTAGGTCAGGCTCAAAACAAAAATGAAAACTAAAACTAAAAAACCATGTCCTTGGCCTCTATGTTATACTGGTATTTCATCTTTCTCCTAAATATATTGATAAAATGCAATGTTGTTAAGTTAGGTTCCTTCATACTATTATAGACTTTTTTTTTTTTCCATTCAGAAGCAAAAATTCTAGAACAACTCTGACCATGTAGCACGGATATGGCGGGGGTTGTCGGGACATAGAGCAGGCTGCCGTATGTGCTGCAGCAACCTTTACACCTGCGGACGTCAGGCAGGGTTAGTACCATTACATAGAACTCACTAAAGATTGTTTTTTAATTTTAAAAGATTATTTATTTAATTTTATTTATTATTATTATTATTATTATTATTATTATTATTATTTAAAAATTGACCAGGGAGAGAACAAGAAAGTGAGAACTCAAACCACCAGGTCTGGGACTCAAACCATGGTTGGTCATAGGCAGGAATCTAGTACCTTAACCACCACACCACCTGCCAATCCTAGAACTAACACATGATTTAGAATGATGGCCTCAAAGAGTCTTAGCACTGTAAAACAAATGAAGTTGACTGAGCTCTTCTTCAGAGGTCCCTTAGCTAAGTTGAAGGACAGTGTAGATTAGTGAGTTATCGCCTTACTTGAAACATCGCGATGGCCTTTCCATTCCAACCCCATTTCCTCTTTCCCGTTCTTTTTGCATCAGCAATTAGTAATAAGGAGAAAGAAGAGGCTTTCTATTCTGTCATCTAACTTTCAAAGTGAAAAATAATTTATATACATCATTCTGTCTCTAAGACCTGTGTTGTTTCATTTCAACATTTAAGTAGAGACCAGACTTAGAGAATTCCTCTATAAGGGGAATTCTACTTTTTTTTTTTTTTTTTAAGAGAAAACCTACTGTTTGCTCAAGTTGCAAAGATCTTAGGCCCTTGCATCTCTGATTTACAAGCTCGATGTCAACATGCTGTATCTTTTTATGTCTCAATTTATAAAGCAGTTATGCAGGCCTCTTAAGCTATAAGGACATCATCATTGACATTGCAATTTTGTATATGTTTTATACCTCATTAAATTCTCATCCCTCTTGCCCACAGCCATAGGCTTCTCTCCTAGGCTATGGTTTAATCTCATAACGAAAAATGTAAAAACCACTACAGAGAAAGTCAATAGTTGAAATCTTTACCCCCAATTGATTGATTTGTTGATATATATGGCTTTATAGTCAAATAGAAACTTGTCCGTGGCAGAATTTAGCTATTGTATAAAAGCAGAAATCTTAGCATTCTGTCAGTAAACATTTTTGTTTCAAAATGAAGCCGCCTAAGTGGTATACAAAATAGCACATGGGCTGTTTCTTATGATACAATGATAAAGTTTTAGATTACCTAGTTAAAGGATTCATCTGCCATGAATGCACCTTTTCCACTTCTTAAGGTTATAATTCAGCAAGAATTATAGCATTATATATGATCATGTAATATAATTATATATTATATTCTCAATCTTATGCAATTATCATGAAGAAATGTCTCCTGTTCTACTAGACACTAAGGATTGTCTGAATTTCTTCTGACCCAGATGCTTAATCCTCACCCCTAACTCAGTTCCTCAGACAGACCCCAAGAAGTAGCTGTTGGCTAAAAATAACCAATTCATTTAACTGAAGTAACTAGTGCCTAAAAACCCACAAAAATCACTGGCCAAAGTTTACAGCAGAAAACAATAAAGCAACTAAGCGATTGTCTTTGCATCTTTCTATTTCCAAAGTTATGCATTTTTTTAAGTTTATATATATGCACATGTACATATATCTATAAACAGGCACATATTTAGGAAAAATTATTTTACAAAACATCTATGCAGCCTGAATTATGTAGAAGGAGTGAAAAAATTGAGATTTCATAATTAAAAATTGAAATAACTCTTTTTACCTGTGTAGATACTAGTGCTTATAATAGACATATAAAGAAGATTTCATTTAGGACCAGCAGTTAGAGTAATGGCTATGTCACTGGGCTCCCATGTAGTCGACTGCGGTTCAAGTCCTGGACCTGGCGGCTTAAACTTCACACCGGGCATGTGTGTGCCCAAGATTCTGAGAGGAGAATGGAGAAGAAAGGATTGCTGTGTGGCCATCCTCCCTGGGGGGTGATTTCTCGCTTTCTGTCTCTCTGTCTGTCTGTCTCTGTCTTTCTGGCAAGCACAAGCTCCCTATAGCAAAAACCTCTCCAAAAAAAAAGAAAAAAGAAAAAACAAATTTTCATTTTATAATCTTTGATAAAATATGGATCCAATCTGGCTGTAATTGACAAATGTTCATCCCAATGCTTTGACCTCCTACTTTCTATTGCTGACTACAATAATTGTTTTAGCATGCTTACATTATGCAAAGTGTATTATATTAGCTACAGCTTGTGTATAAATTTTCATATATGTCAGTCTTAAAAATCTAACAGGCCTGCAGAGGTGGGTAAACCTGACCCTCATGGGCCTTAAGATAATGAATCTATATAATTAAGAGTAGTTGGGAAGGGAACCAGCAGTTGGTGTAATGGCTATGTCGCTGGACTCCCATGTAGTCCACCGCAGGTCAAGTCCCAGACCCGGTGGCTTAAACTCATGCTGGACGCATGTGCGTGCATGCCCAAAATCCTGAGAGGAGAATGGAGGAGAAGGGATTGTGGCATGGCCATCCCCCCGGGAGTTGATTTCTCACTTTCTGTCTCTCTGTTTCTCTCTGTCTTTCTGGCGAGTGCACACACCCTATAGCAAAAACCTCTCAAAAAAAAAAAAAAAAAAAAATTGAGATAAACAGAGTAGTAGGAGTTAAATAAATGAGTATTTCAACAAAATAGTAACATTTAGCACAGAATGAACCAAATCTAATCTATACCTGAGGTTGACCTACAATACAATACAGTTTTAGATTTTCTAGTAAATGAATACATTTGTCATTGACACTACTTTCCCACTTTTTCAGGTTATAATTCAGCAGAACAGTTCTTCCCTTTCAATGGTAGACATTGTCGTGGGAAAATGTCTCCTGCAACTGCACATACTAATTGTTTGAAAATCCCTCGGACTAGATGATTCATCTCAGCCCCTGAGGTTGACCTCCAATAAATTGATTACATTTGGAACAAAAAGAGGAAAGGAAAAAATAAAAAAATATTTATAGAACGGTTCTTCATGAAAAATGTTTCTCTATTTTTTTTCTGTTTTCTGTTGTTCCTCACCCAGATTTTTCAACTCTTGTCATTTTATAGAGGGATCAGAGTTAAAGAAAGACATAATTTGGCCACAGATGAAATACCTGTGTTTTCCTACACAGCCAGGATCAACCACTGACTGCTGAGTGCCCAGTGCAACATTAAGGTCAAGATAACCAGTCAATGAACATTTGCAAACGTAAGAAAGTAAATCTGCATCTTAGTGAAGAAGAATGCGTTGCCAAAAATGTTTACCCATAAATCCTGTGGTATTTCTTTTAATACAATTTCACCAGTGTTTATTTATTTATAAGAGAAAAATATGGTTTACATGTCTAATTTATTTCTGTTTTGATAATTGGGTATTTTATGAAGGTCACAAAGGCCCAAGAGAGTTGAGTTTTTTTAAAATACTTACTTACAAACTATTTAAAGCCTTGTTTTTCTTATAAACTAGAATAATCTTTTTCTTATAGTAAACAATTTCATCATGTATACTACATTTTTTTCTGGAAGGAAGTTAAACTTTAAACTTATTATCTTTTTTCTTTTTCGTGTTAACTGGTTTACAGAGAGCGAATATGACCCAGAATACAGACACTTACAGACAATTATAATAATACTTGTATATGGATCTTTGATGTAGTCATGACTGACAGGTAATACCCTTTATTTGTAACGCTATCATCTAAGCTGCTTCTGTTTGTGAAATTATGAAATACTCCGTCTCATAATGTATGAATGAATGTATTCCGAAGATATTATGTTATGTGGAAATAATTAACAAAGGCAGCAATCAATCATTGTAAATGGAATCAAGTCCGTACATTAGGGGGAAAAGTTTAGGGCCGAAACACCAATACTCATAATCCAAAACTACTACTTGTAGTTTTCCTCTTGGACCATGTGCAAATGAAGTATGAGTTGCAAGCAAGATAGATGTGAGTACTTCATGTTCTAGATCGAGGGTCGTACATCTCCTGGAATTGATGTTAATAATAAACAAGCAGGAATTCCACAATGCATCTGGCAAAAGTGACAAAGGAGAAAGAGCTACCCAGGGACATGTTTTATATCCAAGACAGAGTTTTCCAAAGGGATGGGGAGTATGAGTACACATTTCTCAAGAGCAGGATGTGTTGATGATTGCTTGAACATGAAAAGGAGTGGCTCAGTTAGCTGCAGATGAGTGAGCTCCTGTTTGGGAGGATCTGCTGAGATGTGTCCCTGGATTCAGCGTCCATAAATACGTTGTAAGTGTCGAGTGAGGTACTGACGGTAATAAGGCAAAAATAGCATTTTCTAGAAATGAAACAAAAGGTCAGAACAAAACTGGAGCCAAATGGATTCAATATTAAGTCTTCCTAAAAACATACTAAGAAATATTTAATCTCCCCTATACTGAAGTTAGGATTAGACCCAAATTCCAGAGCAGAACTGAGCCCATAGGTGGGATGGGTGTGACGAGTTGGGAGCTAACAATTTTCTTCCAGGGTAGAAGACTCCTGTTAACTTCACTCTCAACGTCTTTCTTTTTTCCTCTTTGAATTTTAGACTGATGTCTAGTAACTAACACTTTATTCAGATCATGTCTTAACTCTAAAGAAAACTGTACTTCAAATGCCAAGGGAAAACATGGAATAAGAAGTGTACCAACCCCTACAAAAGGAAAAAAGTTCTTGCAGACCCTCATGACTCCGTCAGCATGCTCTGATTTTAAAGGGGGGGACATGACTTGCTAGGTGACGAAAGAAAGGTTAACATGTGATTCTATTTCTTCTGAATGGTTCGTCAGAATTCTATAATAGCAATAGCAACCTGAGGAAGTTTTATAAAAATGAACTTTTTTGTTATTTTTTAATAAGAGAGGAGAGTTTAAAAAAAAAAAAAAAACTGGATCCTTTATTCAGTCAATATATCTTGAAGGCCTAGAATTGCTAGATTTGCTGGGCACTGAAATGGCGTGGTGAGCTAATGATTCTTGGCCTGGGGAAGCTGACAATCTAGCAGGGATGGTAAACAGATAAATAGGAGGTTGGAACCGTTAGGGTGGAAAAAGGCAAAGTCCTACAGAAGCACATACCCAGGCACCTTATCTGCCTGCAGAGTCCTGGTCTGCAGAGTCCTGGTTAAGGGGATTAAAGAGACCAGAGATAGGAAGGGAGAGAGGGGAGAGTATTTCAAGCAAAAGGAACATTCCATGCAGAGGCTTAGGAAACAGAGACTGAATGATATGCTGGATGTAAAAAATCAGCTAAAATTCAGAGCAACGAACAGATTGGAGGAGTGCAGCGGTAAGGCTCCGGAAGGAGGTGGCACCTGTCATGTTCTAATTTAGAAGCCTCTTGAAGCCGAGGCAACTGCATTTTCTAAAGCAGATTCTAACAGTTAAGAGAATTGTGATCTATTCTTAACAAACTCCTTTCCATGTCACAAAATGCATTCCTCAAGGTTTAAACCCATTGCTCAGTGGAGCAATGGGTTTATGACCTGTTACCTCGTTATCTCGTGGCTCACTACTCAGCCTGTGGGCCTTAGTAAGTAGACCTGAGAAGGTAGTGAGAACAAGATTCTGGCTGACGTGTCAGTGGTCGCTAAGGTGCCTGTAGCAAAATGAGATGATCCCCGAGTCTCACCCACATTACTTCAGTAGACATTCTCAGCTGATAAGGAAGCTGTTACTAGACAATCACTTTGTACCACTGACTTACATTCGAGACAAGTCACAGGCATTTTATGCCTTTCAGAGGAATAATGATTTTTTTAGAGATGCTGTTTTTTCCTTCTATTTTATCTGACGTCATGTAATGCTGATTGAAAAGGGCAAATATGGGATTTGGAAGTATTAAGATTTTCTTTCCATATCCTGAAAACACCCTCTCTCTCTGAAAGAAAATTATTTTCTTAGCCTTTCAATTTAAGGAATTGCTTGAGGAATATCATTAAAATATTTAGCAAACATTTTCAGTAATAAAATTTTTAAATATCTGTTTTTACTCCTTTCCAAATGTTCTTTTTCATGATAGTGAAAACACTTAATCCACTCAAGGGATGAATTTCATGTAAAGTTTTATGTCTAAAAACTGAATTCAGCTTTTCACTGGCATTGAACAGAACAACATCTGCAAGCTATTAAAAGGAAATTCCTTTGGAAAGCACTATAGTTTGAATCTACTGAATGATTTTTCACTTGGAACAAAGTTATTCATATGCTTTATATTTTAAAAGCTGTTATGACCTAGAATAAATTTTATTTTAGTTCATAATTCTAAATCAGGGTTCATAATCGATCTTTAATAATGTGTTTTTGAAAATATTTTTTACATTAATTTTTATATTAAAATAATTATTTTACCATTGTTATAAAATTTAAAAGCTACCTTAAAAGAGCAAAGAAAGTTTTTGACAGCAAAATCATCCCCCATTTCACCCACATTAAAATGATTCTACATAATATTATCCAAGCATTTTTTCACAATAAGCCTTATTTTTCAAAATTATACAGTGCTTTAAAAAAGAACACACACAGCTAATCCTGTTTTCTCACGTATTTCAATGCTAATTTCAGAGATGTGTAGATTACAAACATATTCAAATACTTCTATATACATATAAATATGCCTCCAGAATACGTGAGAAGTCACATATCTGAAAGTCTAATATTCAGGCAACCTGTGTATAATTAATATGCTTAAAAAAGAGGAAACAGGACTTTTAAAAATTAGCCAATTGTTTTGTTTTTTTTTTTTTTTCTTAGAAGTAGTACTAAAAGTAGTCCGCATACACTTTCTCGTTTTGTAATCTCATATGAAAATGCTCATAGCCTTAGAATCTTGCTTATATTTTGGGTCCCTGCATTTTTATACTAATTGGCAGCAAGCATAAGAAGAATCAACAGGCTTGAAGAAAAAAAATCAATTAGCTGCTTTTCTGCAACTGAAAAATGTGCCGCTTCAGGAAATTATTCAACAGTTGTACAGGAAGCTGCTTAACTTTAGGAAGCATTAAGAAATCTAAACCAAGAGCTGGCTCACTTGCATGGTGCGCAAACATTCTGAAGTTTTCTTGAAATGCTCTGTAGCCTTTGACTGGTGCTCGTTCCCTGGCCCACTCAGGAAACAATACACATGTTCATTTAGGACTAGGAAATGTGATGACAGACTGAGACAAGGAGGAAAATGTTTTCATATCCTCTGTCAGAATTGGGTCTCAGGTAATACAGGCAAATATGTATAACCACAGAAAGATACATTAATTTATGTTTTAAAAATAGAGTCCTTTAAAACTATATATTGTAGTGATGATAGGTATGGATTTTGGGGAGGACCATTGCTCCTTTGCCAATGCTAAATAATAGGTAGAGTATATCTATATCTATAGTACAGTGTGTGTGTGTGTGTGTGTATATATATATATATATATATATGTATACACACACACACACATATATACACATATATACGTGTATATGTGTATAGTCACCGGTAACCGATACTTAATACATAACTATATTTATAACATATAAATTTATCTTTTTTATTTTATATAACATGCATAAATTATACATACACATGCATCTCATCCATTATGAACAGGAAATAACCCTTATAATCCTTTGACCATGGACCACTCCTTACCTAAAGCGTCTCCCTCTTTTTCATTTTTCAAAGGAGAGACTAAGAAAGCACCTTGCATGAAAGTGAAAAGTGAGGGTGCCAGTTTTTCATAACGACACCACCATCTGCTGGAATTTGAGGATATTGTTGCTAAAAGCTTTGGGAGCCCAAGGTTGCATTATTACAACCATTGGCCCAGAGTGGTTTTTACTGAATATCTAAACGCAACACTAAGTGACTATTTCCAAAAGGACATTTACTTGTATGTGCAATCTCCTCCACCCCTAAGTCCCACCAACTAGGAAAAAATAAAGAACAGCTATTATTTCTCGCTACCTCAATTAATTTTCTAGGACCCCACCCCCAATTCATAAATATACAGAAAAATCCATTCATTTGACAAATTGCTATTGACTATGTGCTAAGAGATATGTTGCACATTAAGGACATACAGTTAAGTAAAATACTGGTCTCCTGGTCTTCTAGAATACTCGGACCTAAATAAACACTTGCCCGACAATGCAGGAACTGCCATCATCCTGGTATGGCAGGGTTAGAGAGTTCCAGCAATGAACCATATCCCTCTGACAGACCTGGGAGCATCTGGATATAAATATGGGGAGGCAGAGTTTTTCCTGAGGAGAAGATGCTATATCTTGAGTCTTGGTATTTGAAATGTAATTATTCAGAGAGACAAGAGAAGAACAAATATTGGAGAGCTTGACAAGTAATATTTGGGAACAAAGCTTCCACAGAGAGTCACTGTGTCTGTCTACACCTCCACTTATTCTTCCATTCATTCAGCAGGTGATTTTTAACATCATCAAAAATTAAGCCAGGAAGTAGAGTATAAAACGAATAACTTTAAAACATATGGTAAGTGTGAGTAAGGATATTCATTCATTTATTCAACTATTACTTAGGAAATTCTTGTCTAGATATTAGAGATAAGATAATATCATCCTTGCCTCCAAGGAAGAAGGGAAACATTAGTCTGAGTAGTTGCATAAAATGTACAGTAAAAACTTTATCTAACTCTGTTTAAAGGGGAAAATACTGATGTGCCCTAATGCTAGGATATGCTTCTTGGAGGAGTGGCTAGCCATGAAGATTTTGAAAAATAAATTTGTATTCACTAGTAAATAAGACAGAATAGTAGTAAGCTTGAGATCAGCATTCAAAGACAAAGACAGTCCAATTCCACACTAGTTATATGACGGTGAGAAAGTTAATTGATCTCTCAAACCTTAGTAGTATATGTTATCAAATGGGGATAACAACAGGGTAAATGTGAACTTAAGTGAATTAATGAGAGTAACATACTACACATAGTGCTTGGCTCAGCTGGTTCTTGATAAGTGTTGACTGTTTCTCTTTCCTTTCCTCCTTGTTTTCTTCTAACTTTAACTGTTTAACTAGTTATGGCACAATCAGAAAGCATACCTAAGCAAAAGCACAAGAGTGTGAATTAACCTGACAGATAAACCTGAGGAGGGTACTGCAGATGATTAGACCTCCAATCAGTCATTCTGTTGTCTATGAACATTGAATGTCTGTTTTGTATCAAGTACAGCCTCAAGTGTTCCAACATGTGCTAGGAGCTATAAATGAAAACTGTATAGGATACAGAAAAAAAAAAACAAATCAATGAGTTGACAATTTTGACTAGTAAGATGTTTGCCAAGAAAGTCTTCATAGAAAACTTACATTTGAGACCTTTAATACAAGAGTTGGGAGCTCAGCCTTATCTGTTATGAGAATTGGGAAGCATCCCAGGAAACTTTGTTAAAAGATAACAAAATAAAATCCATGTGCGGGGACCAGCAAGTGGTGTGGTGGTTAAGGTGCTGGACACTCCCACATGGCCAACCACAGTTCTAGTCCAGGACCTGGTGGCTTGCTTTCTCGCTTTCCCTCTCTCTGTCTCTATATAGTCAATTCAAAATAAATGAAAGAATAAATAAAATTAAATAAAAAATTATTTTAAAAATGTGCATGCATCTTAAAGGACCTTTGAATTAATACAGAGGGAAAGTTCTATCCCCTGGCTTTGCCTTAGGGCAATGTAAGTCAAAATATGTTGGTATAAAAAAAGACAAACAAAAAGCCCAGAAGCCAGTTGGTAGAGGAATGAAATGAAGTACCCTACTCATAGAATTTCCCTGTTACAAGAGGTAAAGACCTACATTAGATGGATTTTGATGCACCAAGAGTCACGTTAAGGTCTTCTGAAATGAAGCAGCCACATATAAATATTTTAATATAGAGGCTAACTGCTGGTATATCAAGTTGTCTTCATCAACTCTAGGGTCCTTTCATAGACAGGTTACACAGAATATGCTGAAAAGTTCAATCAAATTATAAATTTGATTTCTAAATGTATCCCTTAAGATGTCCTCTCAAAAAATGTATTTAATTCTATCTTTAAAAAAAAATGTAGAAAGGCCTAAATTTGCCATCATATATATATATATATATATATCTCTGGGAATACTACCTTTTATGAGGATCTTTTATTCCAGCCAACAGCCACATTCTTAGATAACAGTGGGGAAAGTTAAATACAGATTCTGATTTGTATCACGCATATAAAACGATAATTCTTCATAATAAATTGACATCACTCAGGGAACAAGAAACTAAAAAATTATATCCTAAGAGAGACGACACAAGCTTCACCTTAGAAGACAGATTCAAAACGATTAAGACAAAAACTGAAAGGCATTTAAAAGTAGAAAACGGGGTGTTTTATCCAACAGTTTTCCATTAAGCATGTGTCTGCACTTCAGGCTTTGTAGGAGGTTACGTATCTCCTTCTATCTCACCAGCAAGCCATGGCCCCTTTTTCTTTTCTGACCCTCTGCAAGTTGGAATTTCTGTCAGTTTGCTAGTGAGTGTGGGTTGCCATTGTCTGGAATAGGAGCAAGGAAGTGGGAAGGTGGCAGCCCCATTGTGGTGGTGGTTGACTTGACCTCTGGGGGAGAAGAAGGCTTGAATCATCCCCAGCTTTGAAATCGCCTCACTTAACAGCAGCAGTTAAAGGAAGTTTGTCATTATCCGCCCCCTTTCTTCATTGCAGTGCAGCAAATATTACAGGCATCTGAGACAAAATTCAGACCTGTAATAAATTAGCTAGGGTCTTGCTACAAAAAAAAAAAAAAAAAAAAAAAAAAAAAAAAAAAAAAAAAAAAAGGATAAATAGGAAATAAATGGCTGAAAGGGTTTTCTCAAGCAGCAGAAATCTAAAAAGGCAGAATGCACAAAAGAAGAGCATAAAGAAGAGAGATACAAAGAAAACATGTGGGCACCATGGAGGGGCCTATGAAACAGAGCCTTAAAAAATATACAAAGACCAAAGAAAGAATTAGTGATGTGAAGGACTCTGAGGGAGAAAAAAGAACCAAATCAAAAAAAAAAAAAAAAGTGTATAAGAATTCAAAGAGAGAAAGGGGACATTAAAAGATACTGAACTGTCACGTGAGGCCAGAGCACCGAAAGCCCTGTCTTTTTGCCAAGACTTTGAAAACATAAAAAGCTCCAAATGTGTTGTCATTAGACATCGAATTAAAGTTCCAGAAGCCTTTAAGATACACATGCTTTTAAATATCATGATAAATTATGCATCTATGACAGATTGTAATGCCTTGGCTTTCAAGTCATCAATAATTCAAAAACCATGAACATGAACCTAATCCAAATGGGAGTTTCAAAGTTGGATTCTGAAAGGATTTGTACCATTGACGAGAAAGGTGTGCCCAGCAAACTATTTCCCTTCCATCATAAAGGAAAAGGAGTGACTCTAGCACGCTCTTGTATACAGAACACTGAGCTATTTCAGCTGAATGTATTGTGCTAAATGGTCAGATGAATTATTCATGGATTTTCAAAACTTTGTCTCTTTCTTTTTTTAATTATACATATTTGATCAGGGGTTAGAACATCAGCGACATAATGACAATCTCATAGATGATTTTCCTTCCTTGGAACAATGCCAGTGTGATTGTTTAGGCACCTCACTGAAGCAAGAGTTTTTAAGCCTAGCAACATCCAGGATGTGACCAGACTTATTTTTCTAATACGCTGATGTGTCAACATAAAGAAAACATGGTGACATCTAGTAGTTATTTTGCCATTTCTATTTCCACTCAAAATATTTTCCTCTAGACTTAAAGAGAATTAAGCTATTACCAAGTGATGTACAAGGCAATTGCTACATTTATGTGAGATGCTGTATAGACTTAAAATCTGACATTTGAAATTGCTTCTAATTGAAGAGCTGCAAGTTGTAGTTTAAATAATAAAGCTTTTCTATGCACAAACTCCTCTCTTGGCAAGCTAGCAGAGTGAAGATACTTCCCTCCCCACCCCCCAAATGAACCTCTGCTATCTGTTGAAATAACAACATTCAAACTTAATTTTAGGATCAGGTTTTTAACCAAAAGAATAAGTCCTGTCTTTGAGGAACTTTCTCAAAAACTCTCTAAAATCTAGGTACAGCCAGTATCTTCAAAACCATAGGCATAAACTAATAGGGACACCATAAATGGGCTTGACAATATATTTGTTAAATATGTGGATTAAAGTCGTCTCTCGTCCCTCCCTTTCCTAAATATAAATCTCTCAGCTTAACTGCTTGAATGCAGGTATGGTGATTTTTCGTGTCTCAATCTCCAACAGTTAAAATTTCATTTAACTAGGGCATTTTAGCTCTTCCATATTATACTACTGCAATTGCATTACAGAAATTATGTACTAAGGATGCAGTGATTAAAATTGATATTTGGCTTAATTACAGGGTACAGTACATGGATATTGAATGTAACTTAATGGAAAACAAGATGCTTTATTTGTAGCAATTTTCGAAGCTTTTATCCTTGCAGAAAGCTCCCTTGTCGGTAGCTGTTAGAGCATGTCTCAAGCTGCTGACTCTTTTCAAGAGGGATATGAAAGAATATGCAAGAATATAAAGCTAATGATGTACTTATCCAGCTAAATACTTTAAATTTTTAATATATTCTTTTCTAAATAGTGTCTTTCTCAATGAATCATCTTAATTCTATCACACCTCACTGAAGTAAATATTTAAATATCTGACAAATTTGCATGGTACTATACATCAAATAGCAAATATATGAAATATGTCATCCTTTTGACTAATAAGGAAAGAAAAAGAAGTGTCATGATTACAAGAAGGAAAAGTACACTCCCATAATTATATGGAATTCAATTAATGTATCAACCGATATAACAGAGAGAGAGAGTCTCTAAAAGAAAATGATATTTACTTGGGAATGGGCATTGCGATGTGGAAATGTGTGGGCATATCCAGGGAGATGTAGGAAGACAAGGATTTTTAAAGGAAAAATGAGGAGGAGGTTTGTAAGTTTTTCCTTGAAACAATTATCCTTGTTTATAAGGATCAACAGCAAGGGTGGCATAAGTCCAAGTTTGGATAGGCAATGTCTGCCCAAGTGCCTTTACAAAAATATTTCTGTGTGTAAATTTGTGGTGGCCTTTGTGAAAAATTGTGGGTTTTGCAGTCTTTTGTGGTAGTGGTTGTTACTGGGCATGCAGGCATGAGAACCCTTTTGTCATGGCCTTCCCTTGTTCCAGTTAGTTAAAGTTTGACACACATGGCTCCATTTTGATTCTGGTAGCTTTCACATGAATATACCTAAATTGTCCTCAGTGAGAAAGGGAATGATTTTAGGAGTGCAGTTATTTATTCATTTAGCTTATCTGTTTGTTTTTCAAATTCACATTTCAAGGTAGTGTTTTAAATTTAAAAGTACAACATTTTACAATCTAGTTACATGTTTATATTGAACATAATTACTTCAAATAAATGCCTTTAAAAGATTTACTGTTTTAACCAACTAGATCACATTAAGAATAATTTGCCTTACAGTTTCAAATTCTATTCTTTCACTAAATATATACACATTCTAGTTATCCTACGTTTTGGGGGAATGGAGTAATAGTAAATACATATTAAATCTATATGAATATGAATTTATTTATATATACCCAAAACATTTGTTTTGAGTCAATAATATAAATCTAATGAATTAAAAAGAATAGAACCAGTTCTTAAGAAGTGAGAGTAGGGGTTGCAGAGGATACAAAAACAGAAACAGGAAACAGGACAGGGCAAATTCATATAATAGGGGATGCATTTCATATGAAACATATTCAACTTCACTTTTTCATTGGTCGTTTACCCGGCCACTTTAACCGTAAGAATGCATCTGAGATACCATCTAAAAACAGATGTTATAGAGTCAAGTGACCCTTCCTTACCCCTTATTTACTTTTATTTTGTACAGAGTTCTAATAAACTTAGTCATTTGGTCCCTCGGGCTTCGTATATTAGAAGAGGTAGATATAAAAGAGTTTAAAAAAAGAGAACTAGTGTGATTGTAGGTTTAGCATCAAGAGAAGGTACCAACTGGCTTGACGTTGAGGTATAAAACAGAAACTAAAACAAAACAAAACAGTTCAGAGAACTTTGCCTTTTCCAGTGTTCTCGATTTTCAGCCCATATACTTAATCTCCCTGAGCTTCAGTGTCCTCATCTTACCTCGTAGATACTTCACATTACCACACAGGGTTGCTGAAGATGAAATGAACTAATATATGTAAAGCACTTGGAACAGTTCCCAGAACATATTAAGCACAGAATAAGTATTATTCATTAAAAGCCTAAGGATCTCAAACTGCTGGAATTGGAAGCAAATATCCCTGCCCTGGCAACTCAAAGGACGTCAGCTATCCTCAGGAACAAAATACTAACCTTTCCATTGTTTCACATGATCACTCCATGCCATGTTGTCTTTTGGAGAGCACAAAACTCTTGGCGCTGTTTTAGTTCGGGTTTCCCAGAAACACTGTGAGTTGAGAATTCGAACGAAAAAATACTACGGAAGTAAGCTAAAGAAATGTCATAGAGTCATGGAAAACTGAGATTTGACGTTGATAACAGCCAGCAAAGGAAGTGCTACCCAGGCACTTCACCACTGTAGGTACCTGGAGCTTGATCTCACCAGAGATTGAATGTAGAGTCAGCTTGAAGAGAGAAGGAGCTATTTGTGCACTAACTCCCATTATTCCTAGTCGAAGGATCCCTCAGGGGACTTTAATTTTCCAGCACCTCAGGATGCCACGCAGATCAAGCTCTGGTGTAAGAGAAAAGCCTCACACAGTTGGAAGTCCCAAGGCTCTTTTACACCGTAGTTAAGACCTTCAGGGGATACAAAAGAAGCATAAAGAGCACCTGCTTTAGTCAACTATTTGCTCATATCTACCTGTGCCCCAAGTTCACTCCATCGTGGTAAAGCATCTTCAAAATGATAACGTGATTGGGACCAGCAGTTAGCGTAATGGCTATGTCGCTGGACTCCCACGTAGTCGACCGCGGTTCGAGTCCCGGACCCGGCGGCTTAAACTCACGCCGGGCGCGTGTGCGTGCGTGCCCAAGATCCCGAGAGGAGAATGGAGGAGAAGGGATTGCGGCGTGGCCATCCCCCCTGGGGGGTGATTTCCTGCTTTCTATCTCTCTGTCTCTCTCTGTCTGTCTGGCGAGCGCACGCGCCCTATAGCAAAAACCTCTCCAAAAAAAAAAAAAAAAAATGATAACGTGATTCAGTTTGGGAAAGAAATACTTACAGTAAACTAGGTTAATGGGATAAGCTCCAGTTCTAGCTATTGTAGTTGAACTTTGAGTCCACAACTGATATTATCTCCCTCCTCTATTACTCATTTCAATGTCCCATCATTCTCAAACAACACTTCTCACAGTCTAAATTGCTTGTCCATTGGTATAAGCCAGACAAAGGGGTCTGAATTGCAGGTGTCCTATATCAGGTCATGGTGGCTTTAATTGCCCACTCATAGTTATCAATGAGTATGAAAACCCCAAGATCTAACCTGTGACCTAGTATGTCTCCAGATTCTAGACATCTTCCTCCCTATGCACATTGTATAGCGTGTAGCAACAGTACCTCCTTATGATATTCATGGTGTACACTTATTTTTATATGACTATAGTAATATATGATTTTTTTATTTGCCTATTTGTCTACTTGCATGACTACCCTGAAATGACTGGGCAGTTGTCATAACTTTAGGCTTACAGAAGCCCTAGATGCATCCTCCCCTTAGAAAACAGAACTTTAGCCTAGCACAAACTCACCAAGTGAGACATGAGGAGGATGATAAAGAAGGTATTCCAACTTTCACCTTTTAGCTCCCAGACTTAAACGTTTACCTACCAAGGAAAGAGTGCCATATAATTCCTACTGTTTCTTTCTTTTGTTTTTGGAGAGGTTTTTGCTATAGGGCACGTGCGCTCGCCAGACAGACAGAGACAGAGAGACAGAAAGTGAGAAATCACCCCCCAGGGGGGATGGCCACACCTCAATTCCTTCTCCTCTGTTCTCCTCTCGGGATCTTGGGCACCCACACCTGGCGTGAGTTTAAGCCACCGGGTCCGGGACGCGAACCGCAATCAACTACATGGGAGTCCAGCGACATAGCCATTACGCTAACTGCTGGTTCCTAATTCCTACTGTTTCTATGCAACATTCTTGGCTGTCAATATTTAGGTGATACAGTAAATGATAGAATCAATGGATCTCTTGAATGTATGACTTTGTTGCCCGTAATTTGCTCTAAAGATCATTTGATCTGAGGTGATATGTGTGATGCTGTGATAATAAGCCAGACACACTGTGAGACTTCAGGTATTGATGTGAGCCCACATGGAAGACAAGCGTAACTCAGAGTATCAATCCCAGTATGATGACTGGTCACCATAGGCTAAGAAAAGCCTACTGCTATCATTGGAGACTAAATGACTTGTCTCCTCACAGGAGACTCAACTGAATGTGTAGTGTAAGTCTCTGCTGCTGACAGGTTGAACTTTCAGTAATGAAGTAGCTAGACTTGGTAAGAGGCGGCTGACACTACTGAGCCCACGCACAGTCGCTGTCTTGCTGTTCTATCCATAGACCCATTTTACTTGCATTTGAATAGCTAAGGACTGAGCTTGGGTGTCACCCAAGTTATTTTATTCCATCATTGATATGTTGTAGGAACTGATCAGAGACATTCCCCTATAGGTTAATCCACATGATTTCTTCCAGATTGTTACCTGTCTTTCAGTTTTTCTTCTTCTAGTACTTAGGCCACTAGCTCTTGGTAACATGAATGTCTCTAACTCAGTTTCTCTTCTGGCATGAAATTGATCACCACATGCACCGATCCAAGGTCTGTGCATTTGAAGCAATGTATTTTCTACTGTCTTCCAAGGCCGCTCTTCAATGGGGCTTGAGGATATTCACAGTCCACTTTTGCCTTTCATCAACATAGTCAACCCATTTAAGAATCAAGCTTGGGTGTATTTTTTTCCCTCTTCTATCATCTGATCTCAATTATCCTCTGATAAGGTCATAGCTGTAAGTGTTGTATTGGCAACAGAAACATATGACACAGAAAACTGATCCTCAATTAGGTCCTTTACTTGTGCCTTTTGTGGATGGGGACCTCTATGGACTCCATTCAAAACATAACGTTTCCATAGAATAGATTGCTCCTGTTACTGACTGATCTTGTGACTTAGGGCATAGGAATATATTCACTCTATAATGAGCACCTCGGGTTGCCTAGTTACTTGGTATTCTATGCTCAGGAGCCTAATGTTCTATGATCAGGGAACAGCAGAATTCTAGAAGACACTTTTCAGTCTGTTCCTATTTCTCTACTACAGCTGGCATAGCCTTCTTCAATAACTTGAGGAGCAAGTGCTCTGACTCTCCTATGGAGAAGAGATTCCATATAACATCTTTATATCGTATGGATTCCAGAAGACCACTTGGCCATCAAGTAAAGGGGCGAGTGGCTGAATCAAGGATATACATGAACCCCTGGCAGTGATGAATGGCTTGGTTGGTGGTCAAAAGTCTGAAAGAATGGTTCTGTGACCCATATTGGGGCTTAGAGAAACTTCATATATGAGGGAACTTCACAGTCTATAGATGAATGGAATTAAAGTATGAACTTTTTGGTGCAAGAAATTACAAAATCCATGCATAATTTTTTTGTTTTGCTTTTGGAAGATGTATTTTCCATGAACTTTTTGAAGACCCCCTTATAGCAATCTTATGTGCTATGGTATCTGTCAGGTTATACGATCCAAATATCCAGGAAAACTAAACCTGCTGTGAAAACTTCTCTTGCTTTGGATGTCACTCGAAACTAGCAATCTTCTGGGTCACTTGGTAAAAAGAATGGAGCAATAACCAAAGTGGTATGTGCTCTTTCCAAATTTGGAGACCTACCACATACTATGTCTCTTTCTTAGTAATTCAAAGTGCAAAGATTAATACTTTGTGTTTTACCTTGGAGAATATGTCTCGGACGGACCAAAATCACCTGATTCTTAAAACTACCCAAAATAGCATGCCTAGGAGTACTTACCGGGCTTTTCCCCATCTTTTGACACACAATCAGATTACTTGCAAATTCTTGGTCACCATATCTGATTAATATAATCCTATCAGTATATCAGAACTATATGATATCTGGTGAAATGTCCTGATAATCCCTTCAAACTCTTGTGATAGAGAGCAGGAAAATTAACATAGCCTTAAGCAAGATTGTGGCTATGTAATGTCCATTCCCAGGGAATGTGAACTGATTCTGAAAGGAGCTGATCATGGGGCTTGAAAGCATGCATTTACAGGATCAATAAGTCCATAGCCAGTGGCAGAGTCTTGGCTGATTTGTCTTCCAAAGAACTCCACTTTATAGAGCAGCTACAACCGGAGCTACCACGAGGTTAAGTTTACAATAGTTCAATATCATCTGCCATCAGCTGCCTAGATCTTTCCTTTTCCTTTTATTTATTTATTTTTTCTTTCCAGGAACTAACCATGGCTTGTCACAGAGATAAAGACCACCATCTCTGCATTCCTGAGGTCACTGAGGTTGGCACTAATCTCTGCTATTCCATCAGCATGTACCCAGAATGACTTACTATATACTATCTTAACTGGGGGCAGGATTCTTTCAGGAGCGTCCAGTTGGGCTTTCCAATAATTATGGTCTTATTCCACAGGTGAGGTAAAAAAAGGCAAGAGTTTCTTTTCAGAAACTCATTTTAATTCAGAAATTTCCATTTTAATTAAGCACTCAGGTAATCAGGAAATGATCATGCCAAGAGGCCACAGACTCATGCGTAGTGTACTATGAGACAGACGTGGATCTTTACTTGGCCTCCACACTTCTTTACTCTCGCAAAGACTCTACAATGGCATTTTCTTGGATCTCTGATGTCAACCCAGACCCTCTGTCTTACAACTTTTTAAATATTTAGGTATTTCCCTTTATCCTATGTGAGGTTGTTCTGATATATATCCATAAGTATGTAACTTTATAGAACAATTCAGGTATCTTGCTATAAACTTAAGGAGAACTGGTCTCTTCAAATGATAAACTTTGAGTCAGAAATCTGGGGCTGGGATGGAGATTGGACAATGAATCATGATTTTTTTTTTTTAATTGAAAGCATTTCGCTCACCTTCTCTACTAATTATCTACTATGTTTGGCTCAAACTTAGTAGCTTAGAATAACAAACATTTGTTAGCTCACATTTGCTTTGGGTCAGGAATCTGGGAGCCGCTTAGCCAAGCAACAGTTCTAGATCTATCGATACACTTAACCAGACATGTTGAAATCTGGGGTCTTGATTGGGACCAGAGGATACACTTCAAGGTCACTAGTGTGGTTCCTATGACTCATAGGTTGTTCACTGTATCCCTTGCAGTGTATCCGTCTCGGTTATGGCCTGTACGTAGTCTTCAAGCTAAGGAAAGTTGTTCACTTCTAGCAAGAGGAGTTTCTTTAGCAGCTAAAGTCTTTCATTAGGATGCACCAAAGCTCACTCACCAATGACATCTCAGGTCACAGGCTCCTGCCCTACTTACATGCTCTCTGACTTTCATAGAAACTGGTGGGACTGTAAATTCTTCTTCCTTTGTATTTTCAGCACTGGCACAGTTATCAATCTTCAGCACAATCTGTTCTTCAGCTGCAGGGGATGACATTCCCTGACTGACGGGGACTTGTCATTTTCTTCCTTCAAGACATTGAAGGCGCTTAACATAATCAGCTCCACAGTCCTTAATTGCATTGCCTCATGTGACCTAAATGCACAAGCCAATGTACATATCTCCTTTCTCATATTAATTCATTTCAGTTGAGAAATTTAATCATTATAATAACTGAAATTAATAGCTGTAGTACCAGCAGGTGGAGCAGTGGTTCAAGTGCTGGATGCCACATGGCCAATTCCACAGTAAATGTCTGGACCACGTGACCTGAAAACATGCTAGCCACATGTGTACACCCACAAAATCCCATGAGGAAAATGGAGGAGAAGGGTGATTCTCCCTTGGGGAGTGATTTCTCACTTTCCTTCTCTCTGGCAAGTACACATGTCCTATGACAAAATATCTTTAAAAAAATGCAATTGTGCTGTTTTTTCCTAACAGGAGTTATCACCACTCCTTTACCATCAACAATGGTTCCCTTTTTGCCATTTGGCTGGCAAGTATTTAATTCCAAATTTCCATTCTGAGTATCCATTACTTGAACCTCTTCTATAACAAAAGTCTTAGTTTAGATTTGCCATAGCAGATTCTGTAACAAAGATTCTAATGCAGGTAATTATGTTGGAGTGGACCCCAGGAAGCACGAGGAAGGATAAGAGAACTAGAGAAAGAGAAAAAAATCCAATAATTTTTATAAAGTCAGTTACTACTAAGGGGTCCACAAGAATTTAATTCCACTGGAGGACTCTATGGTTTGAATGTGTGTCCCCTACAAAACTCATGCTGAAATTTAATTTCCATTGTGATGGTATTTGGAGATAAGACATTGAAGAGATATTCAGGCCAGGAGGCCTCTACCTCTATGAATGGATGCATGTTATTATCACAAAGTAAATTTATTATCACAGGAATGGACTTACCCCCTTGCTTTCTTTTTACTTCTCCTCACCCTTCCCTCTGCGATAGTTATCACAGAAAGGTCTTGTCAGATGTCAGCACCTTGATATTGGACCTGTCATCCTCCAAAACTGTGAAACAATAAATTTCTGTTCATTATAAATTACTCATTCTCCAGTATTCTGTCATAACAGCACAAAATCGACTAAGACAAACCTAAGATCCAGTGGGGAGATCTTTGAGTGATCCTAATCAGAGAACAAAAGAACAGAGGTGCTTCTACAATTCACATCAGTCTTACAGTAAGGAATGTTTCTGGGGGCTACTAATCCTCTCCCAACCCGCAGGACAGTCGAACAGGTTTCCTGAGGGAAGGAGTGAGAGATGAGACAAACGGCACAGTGTTACAACATGGAGACAACACAGTGTTACAACTCTTCAGGGTCTTCGAGAGACACGACGCAGTTTTACAACTCTTCAGGGTCGTCTGGCGATTGTGGGCCAGGGATTGTGGTTATATACATGTTGGTGGGCTGTGATTGGCTAAATGAAGGATTATAAAAGGTGGATTATGATTGATTGCTTTTGTGTACCAATCATGAGGTGCCGGATATGCAAATCTGAGGGATTCTAAGCTCACCGATTTGCTATGGAAGTGGCCAGAGTATGGTTTTGAAGGTGAGGTTTTGAAGGGGAGCCAATCATGGCCTTTGTCATTGTGTAATTGTTTGCTCTCTGAGAAACTGGAGATATTTGCTGGTGCGCAGCCTTCCACAATCCTCCAGAATTTCTGGCCTGGTTTTTAAGTGAGTAGAGGAGTCTTCAGAAGCCAGAGAAAGCCATCAGGCACCTAGACTTCTAACTATGATGTTCTATAATGGTAAGATGCTAAAAGGATTAATTCAGGGTTCTAAGAGCATGTGTTACTCCTTTTGTATTTAAAAAACACAACAAAACAATGCATATATCTAGAGGTACATATTTCAAATGGGCTAAAAAATAGTCAAATATGTAAATGTAGATAAAACTAGATATTGATCTATTTTTCCTTGGTTAGGTGTGTTTTGCTTTGTTTTTCAAACAGAAGTTTTTAAAAATCTATGTGCTGTTGCATAGGGAAGGTTTATAAAGCAATACTCACTATACCTTTAAATTGTGATTTAATGCATAACTAAATAAAAAAAAATTTAATTTATTGATGATTCATTCCTCTTAATTCTTCTTAAAAAGAAATGCTCTGAATCATACATACTCATTGAAACTGGCTATATTACATATGGTTTACATTACTTCTATCTTGGAAGAAAACATCTAAAATATTCATGTCAAGAAACAACTTGAATTATTTTATTCAAGAAAATTGAACCACACAGTACTTTTAGAGAGCCTACTATGTATTAAAAAAAAGATCTTTGTATTATTCAATTTGAAATGACTGGTTAATAAAATGATAACTGAGAATAAAAGGTAAAATAAAAGGGACATTTTTACAAAAGTAATGATTATATTTCAAAAAGAATTTCTACTATCATATTTTTACTTTCTTTTTAAAAGAACTATTTATTTAATTTGCTTATTATTATTATTGTTTAATTTCCTATAGGGCACATGTGCTCAACAGAGAGAGAGAGAGAGGGAAAGTGAAAAAGCAAGTTACCAGGTCTAGGACTCGAATTGTGGTTGGCCATGTAAGAATCCAGCACCCTAACTACCATGCCTCTTGCTGGCCCAAATATCATATTTTTTCAAGAAGACATTATTTAATTTATAACCTATTTATAATAAATTTAGGTGAATATCTCACCTTTCCCACTAGCTGTAGAACTTTGCCAAACCTCAGTCTTTTCACATGAAAAATGAAAATAGAAAACATTAGCTTCCTTATAAATTTGTCTGTGAAGCCTAAATAAGATAGTATATGTGAGTCACATAACACATATTGACTTAGACACCAATATATGATACCTTTTATTATTGTAAAGCCAAAAGAAACATAAATTTACTTTTCAGGTGAAACAATTTCAGTTCTTTCTCACCATGAATAAAACAATTTTAGTTGTCTACTAATTGAAGTTCAAGTCAACTTTTAATTTCAGTCAGTGAAATTATTAAATAATTTATTCTAAATAATTTATTCTTTATTGTCCAAAACTTTAAAAACTCAGGAAAAAAAGAATATCCACCTATAATATCAGAACACAGATATACGATTAAATTGTTGTTGCTGTTTTTGGGAGATTTTTGCTATAGGGAGCCTGTGCTTGCTGGAGACACAGAGAGAAAGGGAGAGAAAGTGAGAAACCACCCTCCATGAGGATAGCCACACCACAACCCCTTCTCCATTTTCCTCTGAGACCTTGAGTATGTATGCACATGCACCTGGCATGAGCTGTAAGCTGCTAAGTCTAGAACTTGAACTGCAGTTGGCCATGTGGGAGTCCAGTGCCATACCTACCATGCCACCTCTTGGCCCCAAATTAAATAATTAGTGTACATTATTTTAGTTCTTTCTGTATACATTTTAATTTTCACAAAATTGAGACTATAGAAGATATGCAGTTTGAATTATGATATTTTTTTACTTTCAATTGAGGTCTCTGGATCCTTTTCTTGCTGGTTGTTCCAGAGGCTGACCTCAGCTCCTGGGCTCTATCCACATTCTCATTGGCCTTGTCTATCTTTAAAGCAAGCTCTGTTTTTTGAGCTCTTAACACTTCCAATTTCTCTGATGTCCCCTTTTAATTCCAGATGGAAAATGTTTTTTGTTTTTAATGGTTCATATGATGTGGTTAGGGCCACCCAGATAATCTTTCTATCTTAAAGTCATATACGCATTAGCATAATACTCAGAGGAATAGTATCCTATTATTCCCAGGTGCCAGGGATTAGGAAGTAAAGACTGAGGGGTGGAGGGAGGAATAGAGGTCATTTTTAGAGTTCTGCCTACCACAGACTACGAATCACAAATTTAGTAAGTGCAACAGATCTCTAACAGGATATAGGAGGGGACTCCAAAGAGCTTACAGAAAATGGAATTAAAGTACAAGTTTACTTAGATGTAAAAAATTTCTGGAGGGTGAGGTGGCTTCCGAGGAGGCAAAGGAGGAGGCGGAGACCATAAGCCGCAAGAAAGAACATGAGGTTTGAATAATTTTTATGTCCCTCTGTCTTTCCCTCTTCCATTTGAAAGAAAGGGCTCTGGGGTTTTCACATCACTGACAGAATCTTCTGAGGACATTCCAGGATGGTGTGCAATCCCGTGGTCTACTTGGAAAGCCGTAGAAATAACATTCCAAGGGCGACGCTCCTGCTGGTCTTGACTGGGTATTCAAATTACTTTCCTTGTTTTTTTTTGTTTTTTTGTTTTTTTTTTCCTCCTGAAACATTGTTTTAATTAATTAATTTACATTCATCCCCTAAGCATCGTCACAGCATACAGAATGTGGTTTCCCATCCAGAATATACTGCATAGTGGCTTAATCATGCATGTTATCATCAATAATTTTCCATTTCTGATATATATATATATATATATATATATATATATATATATATATTTACCCCTATGTCTGACCCTATGGAGATGGGCAATAGAGCTAATCTTTATCTGTAAGTTTTGAATTTATATTGTTTTATCCCATATACAAAACCATTTTTCTCCTACAAATAGTTTTTTTGCTTTGGCATTAGGAAATTATAAAGGGAAAAAAGAATATTTTATAATGATGTTTCCTTCAGTGCCATTAGGACAAATTAATGTCAATTAATTTAAGACAATTTAAAGTCCTAAACTCTGAAAAAAAAATTCAAAATCATGTATACACATTTTCCATGGGCTTTTTGAAGATGCTAGTATGTATTTTTTAAACCACACATCTCTATTCTAGCATTGCTAGTAGAATAACTAATGAAATGGAAGAAAATAACTACCAACCTCAAGTTTTATATTCAACAAAAATATCCTTCAATAACAAAGCCAGAATTTGAAATAAAATGAAAAAAAAAATTTTAATTAAAAAAAGTTGGAGAAAGTTTGCCACTAATAGTCCTGCATTAAAGACAATCCTATAGGGTATTAATCAGTCAGAAAAAAAAGTTCAAGATAGATGATCTGAGATGCAAAAGGGTATGAAGGACAAAGAAACAGGCAAATACCTCAATAAATCTAATGATTAGTAATACTTTATGAAGTATTTTTAAAAGCTGTTATTTAGTTATACAGTAATAACAGCACATGCGCATCAATATTACAGTGTTAGAGTATCCTAAGGTTCATATATGTTCTCCAGGAAGGATAAAAATAATGTCTAACACTAATCTTTAGTAAGTTAAGGTTGCATGTTGTATTTTCTTGGGTATCCAGTGGTGTGTGTGTGTGTGCATGTGTGTGTGTTGAGAGAGAGAGGAGAGAGATCATCTAAAGTAGTTGAGGGGAAATTTAAGAAGAAAGAAGAACAACGTGGTAGAGAAGTGATAAATAAAAAGCACAAGATGGTGGGATTTAACTCAAATAATTGCATTAGATATAAATGAATAATATTTTAATAAAAAAAGACTGTTAGCCAAGGGAGAAATCCAAATGTAAATTTCTTACAATATACACATTTCCAAGGTAAGCATGAAAACAAAGGTTAAAAATATAAGAAATGACGAATATTATTAGCTTTATTCCTTAGGTAAAAATTACTTAAAATGCTATTTCTTTTCAATAGTACTGCATAATTTATATTGTTTTGAACTGTAAGAAATTAGAATTTTTTTGCCAAAAAATGTTCAAATATCAATAATTATATATGGCTCAAACTAGTATAGACTATGCAAATACTAAGCAAACAAAATAGTCTTTGAGGTAGTTTTTGTTTGTTTGTTTGTTTTAGAGAGATTTTTGGTATAGAGCACGTGCACTTGCCAGAAAGACAGAGAGAGACAGAGACAGAAAGACAAAGAGACAGAAAGTGAGCAATCACCCCTGCCAAGGGGGATGGCCATGCCGCAATCCGTTCTCCTCTAGGGATCTTGGGCATGAACACACACGTGCCCGGCATGAGTTTAAGGCACCAGGTCTGGAACTCAAACCACGGTCGACTACATGGGAGTCCAGCGACATAGCCATTACACCAACTACTGGTTCCAGTGATAGTTTTATTTACAAACAAAGTGGTTCAAATTATAATGATATGATTTAATGGAAAAATATGATGACTACAAATTTGCATACCTAATTGCATGACTGAAAATATATCAAACAAACAAACAAAAATACAGAGTAATAAAGAAAAATAATATTTCCAGAATTATACTAAAGAATTTTTCATACTTCTTTTAGTAATTGACAGATCAAGATAGAAACATTAGAAAAGATAAAGATTTGAAAAATACAATTAGTAGATTTTACTTTCTGTAAATATATAAAGCACTGTATCTAACAACTGTAAAATACACATTCTTTTAAGCCTGCATGTAGCATTTGTAAAAGAATAATTATACACATGTAAGTAAATAAAATCTCATAAAAGATCTGCAGTTTAAACGTATCATCAGTATATTCTCTCACCAGAAACCAGTAACAATGGGATAATTTAAAACTGTATATTTTTGAAATTTAAAAGGTAAATCTAAATTTATCATGAGCTCAAAAATAAATTAAATTGGAAATTAGATATATTTATCTAAATGGTAACAAAAACAGTACATACTAAACTTGTGGGAAGCAGCTAAAGATTGCATAAATAAAAATGTATTCATGGGGCCAGAAGGTGGCATGATGGCTAAGGTGACTGGATTCCCACATGACTGACTATGGTACAAGTCCCGGACCTGGAAGCTTGCTTTCTCACTTTCTTTCTCTCTCACTCTCTCTCTCTGGTCAATTTTTAAAAAATAAAATAAAATAAAACAGTGACAATGAATAAAATTGAATAAAATAATTCTTTTTAAAAATATATTCCTTTAGTGTATACATTTGGGGGAAAAGAAGGACTGAAATGCTTGGGTTAAACATCCACTTTAAAAGTTATAAAAAGATTTCAAAGTAAACAGAAAACAGTTCTACAACAGAAGAAATAACAAAAACAAAAAAAAAGTAATACTTTGAAAAGACTTAGAATTTAATCTAGGGAAGAAAGGAGAGAGAAATAGGAAGAGAGAGAGTGAGTGTAAGAAAGAGAAACAAAGCAAGTGAAAGAGAAAATAAACAAATAAATAATAGAAGGATTTCATAAATGATTTTATGGTAATTTTCAAAAGGTTTTAAAAAATATGTATACTTGTAAATTAAATTTATTAGAACTGACCCAAGAACTAGAAAATTATTAGTAGAATAGATGTTTAATTCATAATCAGAATTTTTGCAAAATGGTTACCCCAGAGCCAGATGAATTCATTGCGAGGGCCAATAAACATTCAGAGAAAAATTAATTCCAATTTTAGAAAAATGCTTGTAAAGGATATAAAAATGCATGATATAATTTTATGAAGCTAGCATAATAATCTTGACACCAATGTCCCAAAAATTACAATAAGGAAAGGAAAAGTAATATGCCAATCTTGCTTATGAACATATTCAAAAATTTTAAATGAAATATGAGTAAACTATATTGAGTAATATATAAAATCTAATTAGTGTAAAGAAAAACTAATAATAAACCAGTGGACAAGAATCAAAAACTAAGAAATTGACATGTATGTACATGGACACCTCAATGTGTTTAATGGTTATATGTATAGTCGTCCGTTGATACCTGTGGGGGATTTGTTTCAGGACCCCTGCAGATCTCAAAATCTTTGAATGCTCAAGTCCCTTATATAAAGTGGCAGAGTATTTGCATGTAATATACACACATCTTGCTGTATACTTTAAATCATTTTACATTACATATGATCCCTAATAAACTGTCAATGCTATGTAGGTAAATATTGGGTCATTGGAAAAGTCATGATACATTTTTGCATAGAAAAATACATCATGACTTTTCTGATGACCCAATAGTTGTTATACTGAAACTACCTAGGGAATAGTATTGTTTAGGGAGCAAAGACAAGAAAAAAACATCTGTACATGTCCAGTACAGGTGCAACCATTGAAAGTCTAACATAGTACATGATCCACAGTTGAAACCATGGATACAGAACCTGTGGCTATGGAGGGCCAATTGTAGCTGTAAAATTTTACAAAAATAAAATATCCTGCCTATAAAACTGCTCTCTCTACCCTCTGTTTCCAACCTTCAATTTTTTCTTCACTTCAAGTGATAGTCATGAGTATTTGGGGAGGTCTATATAATAAAAGTTGAGTTAGGAATAGATTTAGTTTGTATTTAGTGAGTTGCATTTATATAGTTCTCATCATTTTCATATTTAAGTTTTTACTGGCCAACTTATTGATACATGTCTTCATAAATTCTTACACTGCCCTCTGTATCTGCTCATCACACAACATGACCTAAAGGTACACAATGAGAAGCACACTTGATATAGAAACGTGGCCTAACGTGCCAAGAACCAGAAATTTGTGTGAAGTTAGACTCTACAGAACAAAAATCTAGTTTACAGGAATTATTTCAGCCATTAAGTAAGTAAAATTATAAACAGAGACTTCAACTCTTGTCAATGCTTAGTCAAAACCATCAGTAATAAAAAAAAATGATCAATCATATTGGGGAAAAGGTTAAATTATCTTATTTCACTTGAAAATAATGTTTCGGAATCGTGACTGAGTGTAGAAAGTCAGTAGAACGATATAATTAGCACACTGGCGAATACACATTCTCTTTAAGTAAAGACAAAACGTTTATTGAAAGGAACAATTTTCTGGATAAAGTGTCAACAAATTTCAAGAGATTGAAATTATACAAAGTATATCCTCTGCCTATAGGTAAACTACAGTGCACTGGTGGCGGGGTGCTTTCTGTTTTTCTCACTTTCTCTGTCCCACTGTCTCTCTTTGGCAAGTGCAAGCACCTCTGACAGATAACAGAAAGGAAAAAGATACTAAATCAAAATATGTGAAATGTAACCAAAGTAGTACTTAGAGTAAAGTGTATAGCCTTAAAATGCACATATGTATTTTCTTAAGGTTTTAGTTTCTTTAGTTTTTTATTTCATTTTGTGGGCACGTGTGCTCACTACAGAGAAACAAAGAGAAACAGTGAAAGGGAAAGGGAGAAATATCCCCCCAGTGAGATGGCCACAATCCCTTCTCCTCCATTCTCCTCTCGGGATCTTGGGCATGCATGCACACGTGCCTGGCATGAATTTAAGGCACTGGGTCTTGGACTCGAACTGTGGTCGACTACATGGGAGTTCAGCAACATCGCCATTATGCCAACTGCTGGTCCCAACTATGTCTACTTTTAAAGAAAGATTTCTCTAAAATAATTTGTTACACTTTCAACTAAATGCCAATACAAACTAGAAAATGATAGGTGGTCAATGCAGAAGAGTTGAGAGGCCTTTTAAAGACCACCTGTAGGCCAACCCATCTAACAGCAGGTAATATAAAAATTGCATTTTAGGAGCACATTTGGGTGAAACAGTGCTTAGAAACTAAAATGTTGATATATGATGAGAAAGAAAAGACAGGAAAAATAGTACCTCAATATATTTTTGTAGGCTTAGACTTAGACACAGCAAATCAAAACCTACAGAGCCGTTTTCCTGACGTTAACTGTTATTTCTCAAATAACCTTAGAAAAGATCCTCTTCAACTTTCAGTTGCTTTCCAATCTATAATGTCAAACTGGTTTCTCTTCATTTTATATGTAATATAATTCCCTATAATTCTTGTTCCATCTTTTCCACCATTGATTATTTGCTATGGTCTCATGATTTTAAATTTCATCTTAATTTTAACCTCAGTTAAATTTTATCAATATTTGCTATTGTGGTGTCACAGCATTGTTATCCCACAAAACAATTTGTTCATTGAAAAGAATATATACTTATCTCATTCCAGAGTTGAATCAAATTTGGTTCAAATACATCTTGCTGGTCCTTCATCTTCTAATGCATTGACACTTGAGCTATTATGTAAACTTTATATTACTTGCCTTCCCTCTCCCTCCCAAGTTAAGAAGAAATATCTCCAAATTACATGTATTAAAAGTGTTTCTTTTCTTTTTTACTGCAATGTACTTGCTGAGATTTCTTCTTCTTCTTCTTCTTCTTCTTCTTCTTCTTCTTCTTCTTCTTCTTCTTCTTCTTCTTCTCTCCTCCACCTCCTCCTTCTCCTCCTCCTCCTTCTTCTTCTTCTCTCCTCCTCCTCCTCCTCCTTCTTCTTCTTCCATAGATGATTATTTTTTTTCCTCTTCACCTTCAAAAAGTTTAGAATAAAGACAATTTATCAACCTGGTGACACTAATTGCAAACACAGGAAACATTCAGACAAGAACAAAGAAACCATAGCTTTCAAGAATTACAAATACAAGTGGATCACCATGTTCACCTACAATGATATTGTGTCATTTGGAACACAAAAGAACTATTTCTTAACTTTGATTTGAGTTGCCATTCATAGACGTAAGGGAAATCTAATATCCGAAACCTCTCACAGAACATTTTGTGAACATCAAAGCAAATAGACACTTCATAAAATACAACAATAGCTTAAAACCTTGGTCATTATTGAGTGGAAGGACAAATTCTCACATTATGGGGTTCTAAGTTTCTGGTGTATTCTGAGATCATTAAATGGTTTATATACAGGACCACCATCAACCATTTCTGCATTTATGGAAAATACATATTAACTGTCTGTCAGGGGAAAGTGGTTCAGCATTCAATAGAGATAAAACAATCCTCCAAATATACTAAATAAATATTGCTTCTTGACTATACCCAGTGGTTGATTACTTTAAACTCAAACTTAATATAACAATGTTTGGTAGGTATTTAGACCACTCCAGCATGAGGTTGATTTGTATTTTTCTTTCTAAAATAGAGTTCAATAGAGTTGTTTCAGCATAAAAGTAACATATTTAAATCATTAACAATTAAAAAATAAAGGAAAGTTAAAAAAAACTAATCATACCTACTTTTATCAACTTGGTATAGTTATTACTAAGCCAGTTTTACTTGATTATTTTCTCCCTTTTTATTGTTATTTTAAGGGCACTTGTGGGATTGATTGCATAATTTTGATTGCATTTTCAATCTTTTTTGTGGTCTTTTTTGTAGCTTAGATTATATGTTAGTATATTATTTTTAATTAGCTTCATTTATATAACTTCATATATCATCACAAGTTGGATATGAAATAGTTTGCTTTGGCATTTTATTTTTAAAATTTTAATTTGTTTTTAATATTTATATTTTTAATGCTTATTTTTTTTCTTAAAATAGATTTTGAGAGATGTAACACATAAGTCAAAGACCACAAATATTCTCGGTTCTTTTTTTCTATTATCAAAATGATTTTGGTAAGTTTTATACCAGTCACCATGGTTTGAATGTCCCCCCAAAATTCAGTTGACATTTAATCATTACTGAAGCAGAATTGAGAGGTAGGACTTGTAAGAACTGCTAGGTTGGATTAGTGCACCTGAAAGGATGTGAGTTTGGCATTCTCTGTTTTCTTCTCTTTTATCCTCTGGCTTTCTACTATGTGATGATGTATCAAGACTCTTTTGCTCCAGATGTAGGTGCTTTGATGCTGGAGTTCCCAGTCTCCAGAATTGTAACCCAATACATTTCTGTTCATTAAAAATTACCCAGTCTCAGATATTCTATTATAGCAGAACAAATGGACTAACACACACGTTTATGTAATTACCAACAAGAGAGTATAATTTTCAATCATCTTATCAAAATTATTTTTAATATTTACTAACTTTGAAATAGAGGTCAGTGGTATTCCTTGCTTGACTTCAGAACTCACTCTGAGAAAAAGCCTAATCATTTGATAACAGGCTTCTACAGAACACAGGTTCAATGCCCTTCATAAAGTTTGCTTGAAAGTTCACTGACTTCTGTCCATTAGACATTCAAAACAGTCCAGATCCTTACACTCTCTATGTGTTTCAGTTGTTTAAATAAACTCTTTAAAATTTTAAACTGAAGAACAACTAACTCATGATCTGTGTTTCCAACTGCAAAGCCAACAGAAATTATATCAGGAGCAACCATTCTACTCAGTAGTGTTGAAATTGAAATGTTATTATTTATATGCTTATTTGTAAGTTCTTTTTTTCATTTGGGTTATACTTACCTATTATTTTTTAAAAATACATTTTCAACACAAATTCAAAGCAATGTAAAGTTTCTATCGCCCCTAACTGGCATCCTGTAGGGAAGATAACTATCTTATTCTGTGGCAAAACACCACATTATGCAGTTAGTACAATAACTTACATCTCAAAAGTACTCTTTGAAATACTACACAGAGAATTCTCTTGTCTCTATTTAGTGCATGAGCCCCTGTCTTCATTTCTGTCGTGGCCAAAATAAAATACTACTCAAATGATAGCATGCTCCCAAATGAGACAGAAATGGTTAACTCTTCCTTTCGTAATTGAAACTTGCCATCTTTAAGTGACTAAATGTAATTATGGAAGAAAAGAAATTTCCTCTGCTTATATACAGAATCATCTTTTATTGTTATAATTAGTCATCTTGAATCGAAATGAGTTTACATGTGCAGTGAGGATGGCCAGCATGCATTTTAATCCTATTTCCTGTAGACGCAGCAGTTCAGAATCTATGATAAGGAGGCAATATTTCTGTCGTGTAACCCAAGTACAGAGCATGTTGTGCACAGACTATCCTCTGTCGCTTGCCCTTCTTGAAGGGATTACAGTTTTTTTCTTGCCTCATTAAAACGCAGGAAATATGCTGGTGTAACTTTCAGTCACTCAGTGGAGCTTACCATTTTTAATCGAAGTGGAGTACTTGAACGTTCAGGAATTTTAAGATTTATTTTATGCCTTTCCAATCATTTTTCTTAGTTATTTGCACATTTTTCTGTCTGACTCCTTTTTAAAAAATAAACTTGGCTTTGCACTTAAAATAAGTATAAGTTTTCATATCTGAACCTATGCATGGAGGAAAAAGAAAGGTGGGGAGGGAAAAAAGAGATACAAACAGGAATATTGCCTTACTTTTGAACTTTTATGTGCTTCCTGACAGTGTGAGTTACCTCAGGGAAACAGACCCTCCATTTTCCTCTGTGGTCCTTTTTTGTTTATTTGTTTTGTTTCTATTAATAATATGGTATTTTTATTGTTATAAATTATTGAGCAACTAAAAACAAATACTTATAAAATATGTGTAGAGCATAGAGCACAATACTACTCAGTTTAGAAAACGAAATTTTACCTTTTTATTTTTGGTCAGAGGTCATGTGAATGCACCAAAAAGAAAAAGAGTGAGTATGCCATGCTCACATCACAATCCCTTTTTCTCCATCTCATCATCCTGTCCAGCTCTTGTTTACACACACATATGCCAGCTTGTTTTACAGGCTACCAGAGACACAATTTGAACCATCATCAGTCATGTGGGATCCAACCCCCTTAATCACTGTGCTATGGAGGCAGCCCTACAATCGTTTTTAAGACTATTTCCTGGTGTGTGCAATTCTGTGAATTGTCTTTCATATAATTTTCCCAGTTTTCTATTGGGCTATGTGTGTGTGTGATAGCACACAAAAGTTACTTGTATATTATATAGATCAGTGCTTCCAATGCTTGCCACTTAGCGACAATCAGGAAATTTGATCTGTATGTCATCACAATGTATATAGATTTAGGGGTAAATGTATATGTGCACATAAGCATGGGGTAAATGAACTCTGAGTCTGCCAGTGGCTGGGCTGGACAATCCTCAGGAATCTAGCTCCCTTCCCACTAATAGGAAGCCCAAGAGACCCAACATCTTGGCCAGGCTGTAGCTCATATCTGGCCAATCACAGGAGATGATTAAAAACAAATTTCAAATTGATTATTTAATTTTTGACTTTGATCTTTACCTATACATTCTTTATATCATCTAAATTTTTTATATTTTGTGTTCTGACTTCTAGATTTCATCTATTATAAGAAATTCCCCTCCACTCCAGAATTGTACAGTAGTTTATAAGGGTTTTTCATTCAAGATTTTTGCAACTCATGTATTCTAAAGCATTATTATTCTTGCATGTCAACATTTGGAAGATACCGAAATAAAAATAAAAACACATGAATTACTTTTAAATGTGTGTGTGTGTGTGTGTGTGTGTGTGTGTGTGTGAAAGGAAAGGGTAGTTGATTAAGTAAAAATGTAAGTGCACTCTCAAGAGCTAGGAGGGAGCCCAAGCAGGGAGGGAGGGAAAGAGAGAGAGAGAGAGAGAGAGAGAGAGAGAGAGAGAGAGAGAGAGAGACTAAAGGGCTCTGGCAGTTACATTTTGTGAGTTTTATACTTTTTTTTTAAGAGAGATTTTTGTTATAGGACATGTGCCCTTGCCGGAGAGACAAAGAGAGACAGAAAGTGAGAAATCATCCCCCAGGGGGATGGCCATGCTGCAATTCCTTCTCCTCTATTCTCCTCTTGGGATCTTGGGCACGCACGCACACATGTCCTGCATGAGTTTTAAGCTGCTGGGTCTGGGACTCATTCCACAGTTGGCTACATGGGAGTACAGCGACATAACCATTATACCATCTGCTGTCCCAATGTTTATAATTTTTTAATCTAGATTGTGTTGATTGATCATTGTCTGGGCCCACTTATTATTCTTATCTGGTTGACTATATTAAATGTTCTTGGACCCACAGATTCATCTCTTCCAACTATATCAAATGTGGCTTAACTAGCTAGACATCCCCCACTGGATATCTCCTGCCTACATTACCTTGGGTGAGGAATTTTCTGCCTTGATTGTTTTTTCTATCTAGCCACATAGGCAGACATTCCAGTCCTCCTTACTCACTTCCATTTTCTAGATTTCCTCCTGCCTCAACTTCCCCCTGAGAGCCATGATCCCATAAACCAGTTTGGTGAGTTGAAGGTGATTGTCCATCTTCTGTAATTGCTCATGCTGGACAGGGGCATTGGCCCTATCTATTGGGGATCATGAACTCTCACCCTATCTGATCTAGATGGGGAAATGGGGCCAGATACTTTTAACTTCTGACCAATAGTAGATATTTCTACTAGTGAAAGCAAACTTAATGTGAAAACACAGACCTCTGAAATACTTTGACTCAAACAATATTTATATGATTTTTTGAGGCAAAGAACATGATGTCAATTAAAAATCCTCATCCCAAGAATTGAAAGTTATTTGTTCTAGAATTATCTTAGTCTCTGACTTGGCAAATTTCTCAGTTTCACGGAATCTCAGAATTGGCACTGTTGTTTTGTTTTATTTTTTGTTGTGTTTTTAGTTTTTGCTATTGGGTGTGTACACTCACTAGAGAGACACTAAGAGAGAGAGAGAGAGAGAGAGACAAAGTGAGTGAAGGAAAGTGAGAAATCACCCCCAGGAAGGGATGACCATGTCACAACCCCTTCTTCTTTACTCTCCTATCAGATTTTGGGCACACTCATGCACCTGGTATGATTTTTCAAGTCACTCGGCCGGGACTCACCACGCAGTTGGCCATATGGAATCCAGTCACCTTAACCTCTACCTCATCTCTTAAAGAGGTATATTGGATTAAGCAATGCCAGAGAGATTTATTTCTGTTCTAACTTTCTTTTCTTTTTTTTTTTTTTTTTTTTTTTGAGATGTTTTCGCTATAGGGCGCGTACGCTCGCCACACAGAGAGAGACATAGAGACAGAAAGCGAGAAATCACCCCCCAGGGGGGATGGCCACGCTGCAATCCCTTCTCCTCCATTCTCCTCTCAGGATCTTGGGCACGCATGCACACGCGCCCGGCGTGAGTTCTAAGCCACCAGGTCTGGGACGTGAACCACGTTCAACTATGTGGGAGTCCAGCGACATAGCCATTACGCTAATTGCTGGATCCCTGTTCTAACTTTCTAAAACGTTATTATTTTGCTCAGTTACATGTTAATTATTCAGAGAAAACCAAACAAATGTATTTTTGGTGGCATTTCCTTTGGGGAAGCTGGATGAAAATAATTTCCAATATTAGAAACTTGATTTTATTTTTTTCATCTTTCTTTATGAGGAAAAAAGGCCTTGATGAAAAGCTCTTAAGGACTACTTAAGTTCATTGTTGAAGTGACCAACATTATGATTTTACCCATGGGATTTCATAATTTACAAAAATTATTTCCTCACGGATATGTATTTAAAAGGGAATTCAGAAGAAACAAATGAATTACGGAAAACCAGGCAGATTGTAGAGGCATTTTGTTCTTCCCATGTTAAGCAACAGAGTTTCATGAGTCAAGATTAGAGTTCAAGGCCACACAAAAGTGACTGAACATTACATAGGTTTTTAAGGGTTACTGGAACTTGGGCTGATTATTGAAAAGAAAAAAATACTCCCCAAAATAGAATGCCTCTGCAACACTGACCAGAATCCAGTTCTCATTGGATTCTGATAATATCCCATTAATCTTCCACCGGCTTAAACATTTCACCAATTTTGCCAAAAGTCAGAATTTATCATTTTTATTACATACCCTAGAGTGAAAGGGACATGATTCCAATAATAAAAATCTGTTACAAGTCCATCGATATTACCATCTGAACAAAATATTTTTGCTATAATCCCAGTTGAAGTTTGTTTCTCTTCACTTTTCCTGTTCAAGAACATGTTTGAACTGTCTCCAAAGAATCTTTTTCTTCTTTTAAATTGCCAGAGGGTACTTGTGCTTGCCAGAAAGAGAGACAGAGAGAGACAGAGAGAGAGAGAGAAAATACCCTCCCAATGGGGTATGGTTGCCTCTCTCCCCATTTCTTCATTCTGTCAAGATTTTGGCCATGCATGAGCATGAGACCAGTATGTTTTTCAAGTCACTGGGGCTGGGATTCAAACTGCAGTAGGACTTGCGGAATCTAGCTCTCTCAACCATAGGCTATGGGAATGATCTACGCTCTTTATTTGGATTTCTTTTCAAATTAAATTCATTTAAACAAGACAGCATGGGTGACACTAAAAGAAAAATTTTAAGTATCTACATTTTGCAGTCGAACTCCAGTGTTGAACTTTACCCTCTGAAGTGCGCTGCATGTCACACAAGCCACACAAGCCACAGTTCTCCCTCTCCTATGAATGTGTGAAACTCGGTATCTGTATTGCTCATTTGGAAATTAGTCACCTACTGTTTTCACATTTTACTTTCAGGCTTAGATTTCTATTTAACTTTACAAACTGGTATATTTTTTCTTCCTAAGTAATTTCTAACATAGCTGAGGACAGAGCTTTTGTTGCTAGTATGAAAGCCAACTGCAACCAGCTTAAAAACTATTAAAGCAACAGAAGAAATGGGTGTGGACCTGGCTCAGCAGATATTGGAAGCTAGAATGTGGAAGACATCAGGATCTTCCCTTCCAATTGTCTCTTGTTTAATTGGTTCTCTTTCCTGCTACAGATAGCTAGAAGGGGAAGGGAACTATGGAGGAAAAAGTAGCCACTGACTTTTGCAGAGGGTACTTTTTGTTATTGTAATCTACCCAGAGACAATAGAGATCTTATCCTCCTGGTCCAATCAAAAATCTCTTTGGGCAGAAGACTGATGGGTCCATCTAGGATTACTGTCTCATCATAGATGGAACAGTATGGACCAGACCTTAGGGTGACTCATCCAGTGTCCAGACTAGGAGTAAGGGAAGGAATTGATGCGACAATTTTTATGACATGGATATAAAGGAACATTTTTCAGGAGAACATTACTGCTCCGTACAGACAAAGCAACGTGGTCAGAGATATTTCATAAATAATAACTGTGCTTTTCACAAATCAGATGCTCAAAAATTAATTGTTATCTCAGTATCCACTACTAGATTTTTTAAAGCTTTATTGCTATATATTTATATACCGTAAAATTCAGTTATTTGAGTTGAATTTTAGTATTTTCACTGAGTTGTACAACCATTACTATGATGTATTTTGTTTGCTTTTTTGCAATAGGGCATGTGTGCTGCTGAAGAGAGAGAGAGAGACAGAGAGAGTGAAAGCGAGAAAGCACCCTCCCCCAACGGTATGGCCATACCACAATCCCGTCTCCATTCTTCTCTTGGGATTTTGAGCAGGTATACATGTGCTGGTGTTTTGCAAGCCACAAGGTCCAGGATTCAAACCTAACAGTTGGCTACGTGGGATCCAGTTACATTAACCTCCATGCCACCTGCTGACCCCGCCATGATCTAATTTTACAATATTATCTGATGCTTTCTAGTGAAACTTTCAACCAACAAAACTGTAAGATAAATTGGGGTTATTTTAAGCCCCTAAATTTGTGGTAGTATATAATTGATTTATAATAGAAAACTAATACAGATTTAATCTTCCCAGGAGTCTGTGTTCTCATATTAATGCCTATGTCACAGAATTTTTTATTAAGGTTTTTGCCATGTGCACTTGCCAGAGAGGGACAGAAAAAGACAATGAGAAAGAAAGTGAAAAATCACCCTCCAGAGGGTTGGCCATGCCGCAATCCCTTCTCCTCCATTTTCCTTCTGCGATTTTGGGCACACACACACACTCACTCAGCATGTGTTTCAAGCCACCAGATCTGAGACTTGAATTGTTATTGGCCACATGGGAGTCTTGTGCCCCAATCACTAGACTACCTGCTGGCCCCTGTCACTAGATTTGATGAAGATTAAGTATGGTAGTATATGTGATAGAAACTTATAAACTAAAAGCTCAATACTAAGGAAGTTCTAATTTATATTTTGTTGATATAATAATTGTGCATATTTGTGGGTTGCCGGGGTCCAGCCTTGGCGGGGCTGGGTTGATTCGTCGGTGGCGGGCCCTACCGGGTCGGACTCCGCCAGTGGGTTATATTTTTATTTTTTCAGTTAAAAAATACAATGTGTAATGATTAAGGCAGGGTAATTAACATACCTAGCATCTCAACTATTTGTCATTACTTTGCATTAAGAACATTCCAAATTCTCTTTTTTCAGTTACTCTGAGATACACAGTAAACCATTTTTAATTATAGTTACTGTGCTTTATAACACTCGGAACAGTTTAGATTTTTCATTTTAACGTGTCACAGTAAAAATTTCATACATTTGCAGAAACCTCCTATGAAGGATTATACAGAATATATACATAAAAACTGTATATAACCAAGCTAACAGCCTCAAATAATGAATCCTTTAGATTATAGTTTTTTGATAATAGCTTTCAGCACCAACACAGTTTTGTTTAACTGCAATTATTTTGTAAGGAATCACTTTGAATGGCATCATGCACTTCCTAATTTCCTTAGTACACCAACTACACTAAATGAAATTGTTTTGTGTTTGTGTCATCTTGGGTTGTCACAATGTGTTATTGTACTCAGTTATAATTCGGTTATGTACTCTCAAGGACTATAAATTTTGTAGGCATTCTATGCCCTCCACTAAATATGCCCACCACTTCTGTTTTATTACATTTTTCATGTTTCTTTTCAGTAGATATTCTGACCTCTGCCTTGGCGTGAGATTGTATTTGGTCAGATGTTGCCTGCTGGAGTGTGTGTACCACTAACAATAATAGCCAACAGTTATTGAGTGTTTGCTATGTGTCCGGCACTACCTAAGCAATTTACAGCATTATTTTCTGGAATATTCACAACCAATTCATTATATGGGCACAATTGTGTCACCATGTCACACATGAAGAAACTGCATGCAGCACAGAGGAATATAAGGTCCTAGACACCAGATCAGTTGACTTTTTCTAATTTTCTGTGCATTGAAAAATTAAGTAAGTGGGACCAGTAGATGGGCTTCCAAGTAGTCAAACACAGTTCAAGTCCTTAACCTAAAAGCTTAAAACACGCCGGACCCATGTGAGTGTGTGCCCAAAATCCCAAGAGGAGAATGAAGGAGGATGGCCATCCCCAGGGGGTGATTTCTCACTTTCTGTCTCTCTGTCTCTCTCTCTCTGTCTCTCCAGTGAACACATGTACCTTATATCAAAAATATCTCTTTAAAAAATTACTTAAGTAAATGGGAGAAAAGCATGTGTGAAGTATTAACAAATGTGCACCAAATGAAGGATTAAACCCGAAGAGGTTTTCTATGAACGGCATGTACAAATAACACGGCATGGAGAGCCAAGACCTGAATGACTAAAGAATTAAGCAAAGATGTTCACTTGTCTTTTGTAAAAAGGTGATCCACCCATTTGACCTTGAAATAGAATCTATGCATATTATCAATCAGAAATAGCACTGTATGAAGACTTTGTTTAAACATTTTTACTTAATCGGATAGAATGGCTCACCCTCCTTTTCCTCTAGGAAGAATTTATAAGTGTGTAAATGTTCTCTCTAGGTAAGACAATTAGGAATGAAAATTCTGGCTTGATGTCAGAAGACTGACTTTGCCTTCATGATTTTTTCCAAGAACCAAGGATATAGAACATCACACATTAAAATTACCTCAAACTTCTATGCTAATGTTAGTTATGGTAGTTAATAGTCAAATATCTATTCAACATCCTACTGCCAAATAAATTTCCCATCATGTTCTCAATGCTGGCTAAAAGTTTGTGCACCCATTTTTCAGCTAACTAGTAAGGCAAATTCTTTAAAATGTATAAGAATATCGTGAATCAGAAGAGAGATTTGGGTGGACAGAGTGGTTCACCACAGTTCACGGTCTCCAGTTACAAAGAATATCTAGGAAATTTCTATGTACAGAAATAGGAGGGGACTCTGTTTTGTTTTGTGAACTCAGAGGTATAAAAATTACTTTTTTTACATATATAATTTTACCTAGATTGAATCACATCAAATAAATTGAGGTTTTTCTAAATATTGTTAGTTTAAAAAGATTAAATATATTGTTCTTTTTCTCTCTCCCTTCCTCTTCATGTTTTCCTTTCTTCAAGCATGACCTTTATTGTCTGAGATAATGCATGTTAATATCATGTGTATGTTCCTTTTTGGTTTTACTAGTTGTCTATGTTCATATAAACATATGTATATGTATGTATTCTTATTTGCATATTTGTGTCTATTCATGTACAAATACAGATATCTTCAAACAGACATTGATATATGTATATGAAAAGATTTCACAAAGTTCATATAAAATGAGATTAAAGCATGAGTTTGTTTTAATGCAAAAAGAAAATCCATGCAGTTTTTTCATAATATATGTTTACCATGAACTTCTAAAGTATATTTGTTCTCATTCCTATATAAAATTTTCTGCTTTTTTGCTTTGTTCTGAGAATGTACTTAATTTCCCAGATTTTACCACTATTAGCAATGGTAAAAGGAATAAGTGTATTTTTCATTGTAATAAATATAGCCAAATTGATTTTCTCTCAAAATTGGAAATTTTCACAGTTTGATCCATTTTTAGCATTATTAGTATTTTTTTCAGATTAATTTTACATTTTACATAAAGTCCCCATCATGATGTATACTATATGCATATTTTTTTCCAACAGAGAACTTTACATATTTTTTGTCTTTTCATGTTTCTTCTCTTTACGCCTCACACTACTCTCTACCACCCTCTCTCCTCTCTTACACTTATCCTCTCTACTACTATATCTTCAGATCTCTCAATTTCTGTCATAGAGTGCAGATATTTGGTACAAATTAAGTTGGAATGTACAGTGTGTATCTTTCAAAGTCTGACTCACTTCACTCAACACTAAGTCTTCAATATTCATCAACTTTAAATCAAACAATAGGATCTCATTGTTTCTTTTAACTGAGTAATATTCCAGTTTAACTGAGTAATATTCCATAATACATATGTGCCATAGTTTTCAACTCAGTCATCAATTTTGGGCACTTAGATTGGTTCCATGTCTTATTTTATTTTTAAAATGATTTATTTAATTTTATTTATCTTTATTGTTTCTTTTAATTTGCTATAGGACATGTATGCCCACCAGAGAGAGAGAGAGAGAGAGAGAGAGAGAGAGAGACACAGAAAGAGAGAGGAAAGAGAAGAAATGAGAAAGTAAGTTGCCAGGCCCAGGACCTGAACCATAGTTAGCTATGTGGGAGCCCAGTGCCTTAAGCATTATGCCACCTGTTCCATGTTTTAGCAATTGTGAATAATACTGCAATAAACATGGATGTACAAGTGTCTCTACTTAAGTGTTTTCCTGTCCTTTGTATAAATAGCAAGGAGTAGGATTACTGGGTCATACAATAGCTCTATTTGTAGGGTTTTGAGGAACCTCCATACTGTTTTCCACATAGGCTATAATTTACATTCCCACAACAGTGTAAGTGGGTTCTATTTCACCACAGCCTTGCCAGCACTTGTCATTATTTATTTTTTTGATTCTAGCCATTCTTACTGGGGCTAAATGATATCTCACTGTGGTTTTAATTTGTATTTCCTTTAGGCAAGAAACTTTGAACATTTTTTTATATGCTGTTAGGCCATTTGTAAGTTGTCTTTAGAACATTTTCTATTCAGTTCATTTGCCCATTCTTGAATTGAATTATTATTTTTTTTTTTATGGACAAGTTGATTGAGTTCCCTAAATAGCCTGGATATCGATGCCTTGTCTGAGGAATAATTAGCAAATATTTTCTCCTCTTCTGAGGGTTGTCTTTTCACTCTAATTATGGTTTCCCTTGTTGTGAGGAAGTTTTTTAGCTTGATGTAATCCTACTTGTTTATTTCAAGGATTATTGCCTGTGCTTTAGGTGTCTTATTTTAAAAAAACTCTGCCTATTCTAATATCTTCAAATTTCTGTTACGTTTACTATTAGTAATTTTATAGTTTGAAGCTTTATATTTAAATCTTTGAGCTATTTTGAATTGATTCATGTTAATGGTGAGATAAGGGTCTATCTTCATTTTTCTGCAGGGGGATATTCCAGTTCTGATAGCACCATTTACTGAAAAGACTTTCTTTTCTTTACTGCATTGTCTTGTACCCTTTGCCAAAGATCACTTAGCAATGGGTATTTGAGATTCTAAATGTTTTCTGTCTAATAAACATTCAAGGATACCTTTTTATTAGCTTAATTTTCATTTTCTTAACTAGTAGTAGAATTAACCTTTTTAATGTTTGGTTGACTGTTTAGATGAGCAATTCTGTGAACTGCCTATTTATATTATTAGATACTGTTTCTATTGTTTTGTGTATTTTCCTTGAGAATTCTTAAAGTCACTTTTTATAAATATTAAACTTTTGGCTATCATTTATTTTGGAAACTTTTTTCCATTCATAGTTTACTGGCTGATTTTAAAATTTTATTTTTCATGTATTAAGAAAAGCTCTTGTCAACCATTTCCATATAACTTTAATACCTTCTGAATTTCTAGTCTTGGTTGAAAAAAATAACCCTAACTTTGAAATGCATATGTAGCCCTCTAGATTTTTTCTAAGATATTCATTGTTTAATTTTTACATATAAATACAAATCTATTTGGAAGTCATGATATAAAACATGGCCACAATTTTACATACTCTTTTCATAGATCAACCACTGTTGCCATATTGTTTGTACCTGTGCCTTCTACTTTTTCATATTTGAGTTCTCATTTTTGCTTTATTCTATTTTGAATTTTCCACTTTATTGCATTGATGTATTTTTTTTATTCCCTTGGACTTCAATTGACTTCTTTAGAATAGCTTAATAATATACTCTGGATACATCAAAAAAGGGTCCTCTTATACCTCATCTTTTTAAAAACAAGCTTCTGGCTATTAATGATTTTATTATTCTGTGTGAAATGTAAGGTAATTTTAGTCATTTATGAAAAAACCCTATGGATATTTCTATAGGATTTATAGCAAAGAAGTATTTTTATGACATGAATTCCTCAGAAAGGTAATTTTGACCTTAGATTTAGTTTTCTTCTTGTTATGCTCACTGGAAAAACTCATACAACCTGGCCTACAGGGAGATGTCTTTATTTGAGGTATGAAGTAAAATATAAATCTTTGGACTAATTCTGGCAAAATGACATTTATTCCTCTGTGTATACATAGAAAACAGAAGGTTAAGTTTCCATGGAAAACATTTCATTTTATCATCCCTTTTGTAACTCAAGAGAATAATTCTTTACCATGTTTTTGGGCCAATAATGGGGAGGTAGAGGAAGAAAATGTCATATTTTTCCTTATTTTCATAATTGGCATGTATATTATCTAATATATTTTCTTACTTGTGGTTTGGATATCATTTGTAATTTAATGGAAAGACCACAGGTTTGTTCTTTTACAGACTTGGCTTTAGTCCTGACTCAACTGTATGATATTGGGCAAGTTAAGAAGCCATCCTGAACCTCAGGATTTTCATGTATAAGATAATGCTAACTTTAGGAACCTTTTGGGTAATTACAAGAATTAGATGGGCATAAAAGATCTAATGCTGTGTCTGACAACCATGAGATTCCAAATTATTACTACTTTTGTTATTAGTAGTAAATAGATGTCTTTATTCATAATAATTTAAAGTATGTATCTACTTACTTATCATTAAAAATAGAGCCCCCCTTTTTTATCTAGTAAGGGTATATGGTTTAATTTTAAAACTCTATTAATTATTTCACTTGAGATAAATATTCTCAGCACTAACAATGAGCCAGGTATGATTCTATATACTGAGGATCTGGGGTAAATTAGAAAAGTGGATTCCTTTCTCTGGTGAAATGTAGTCAAAATAATTAAAGATCCTGAAAAGCGTTATGAAAGAAATAACATAACATGACAGAGTAACCCAGTAATGTGTACAAGTCACGTTTGAAAGTTCCACCCAAACAGTTTGAAAGTGCTCATATTTGCTATTTTATTCCATTGTGAAATCAATATTTTTAAAATTAGGAACACTGTGAGCTGCTGGTAGGAGTGTAAATGAATACAGCCACTGTGGAAAACACTATAGAGACTCCTCAAAAAAATCTAAAAATAGAATTACCATATGACACAGCAATCACACTATTAGGTATATACCCAAAGGACAGGAAATCGCACAGTTGGAGAGACATTTGTACATCCACATTTAATGCAGCATTATTCACAATAGTTAAGTCATGGGGTGAACATAAGTATCCAATACACAATGAATGGATTGGGAAAATATGGTACATATATAAAAATGGACTGCTGTTCATTCATAAAGAACACAAAACCTGTCATTTGACCCAAAATGGATGATCCTAGAAGATATAATGCTAAGTGAAATAAGCCAGAGCATGAAAGACAAATACCATATGTCTCCTTATAACATGTACCTAGTACACCATCTATGACAGAAACTGAAGGACTCGAAAGCATAGAAACAGCGACTTGAAAGCATAGATACCAGGAGATGCTTGTGGAAGTTTTTGCAAGGAGTTCACGAGAAAATTTATATTGGACACAGGAATGAATACAAATTAGGGAAAGGAGGTATAAAGTGATATATCACAGCAGAGTAAAAAATACAAAAATTTAATACAAATTTTTTAAAAATAGTAGAACTATTAACAAATGTGTACAAAATAATTCAAAGTTCAAGTTGAAGAAGATGAATATGGGTATATCATCGATTTAATTACTGTACACTGAATGCAAGCCTTAAAAGATCTATATTGATTAACTGGAAATTATTGTTTTAAAAAAATTGAAACAGAAAATTGGGAAGTAAATATATCTTTTTAAAGGATTAATTAAATAATTTGTAATTAGTACACCAATTACTAAATGGGTACCTTAATTAATGAAAAAAATTAAGCCCTAGTATGTTCTAATTACATAGTGAGTGTACATTATTAGGTACTAAGAAAAGAGAGATTTATAAAACTCAGTCCATATTTTCAATATAAATAACTAATACAATACGGTTAAGATTATATTAAGAATTTTCATAAAGTGATACAGGATCTCAGGGAACAGTGCTTGAAAACTTACTCTTCAGTGAATAAGCATCTACAATAATCTTACATTGTGAACTTTAAATAAAAACTTTGCTCAAAGTAAAATAGTAGTATCTGCAACTCCCTTAAGAAGGAAACCCATTGAATCCTTGTAGCAGAACTTATTGAAACTCAGAGGCATGTCTTTTCTTTTTCATATGACTTTGTGGCTTTTCAAATATTACTTTTCTTTATTCTCACACCTGTCAAGTGAAGATACCTACTTGAAGACAAGCTCCTGGAAGAGGCCCTGCTTTCAGAGTACATTCTCTCTGTTGGGCAGATGAGGAAAAAATGTTGTCATCTTTGATCCAAAAACAATCACACTGGAGCAGTCCCATAGCCTATTGATTAAGGAAATTGAATCCCACATAGCTGACCAAGGTTTGAATACTGGCTCCAGAAGTTTGGAAAAAAATATACTAGTCATGTATGTATGTGTGCCCCAAATCCCAACAGGATGGAGAAATAGAGAAGGAATTACTTCATGACCGCATCCCCTTAAAGAGAGAGGGAGTAGGAAGAGTGCTCTCTCACTCTCTCTGTCTCTAGTGAGCACACATGCCATTTGGCAATTAAAACAAAATCAAGGGGACCAGCAGATGGTGTAATGGTTACATTGCTGGACCCCCATATAGTCAACTATGGTTCAAGTCCTGGATCTGGCAATTTAAACTCACTCTGGGCATGTATGTGTGCATGCTCAAGACCCCAAGAGAAGAATGGAGAAGGATTGCACCATGGCCATCCCCGATGGGGGCTGGTTTCTTGACTTCTGTCTGTCTATCTCTCTGGAGAGCACATGCACCCCATAGCAAAAATCTCTCTCGAAAGAAACAAAACCAAAACAAAAAAATAGAACAGAAAACAGAAACCACCTTACTGCCAAATCACCTTACTGCTGATCCAAATCAGCTCCTGCTCACATGTTCTTATTTTCATCAAAAAATCACCACTCATGTATTTGCTCAAGCCAAATATCATATTTAAGTTTCCTTTACTGCTGCCACTGTCCACACCCTGTTGTCCATAAGTGTTATTACTTTACTCATTGCTTTCATGAAAAACAAAAATTGTCCAAACTTCTATCCTGCCTTACTTATGACTACATTGCCCCTTCTACTGTATGATCTAGACATAAGCTACTTGCCATTATTGCAGAACACCCTAGACTCTTTCATTTTTTTGCATGGAATGTTCTAAACTTAATTAACCACCTGAAAAACTCAGACTTTAAATGTGATTTATTTATTTATAGTAATGTGGTTTATTTCTCAACATGAATATGTGTTACTGATCCAGAAAAAGGTAAGTATGCCTTTCTCAGGATGCTCACATATGGGGGTTCCAGTTATTTGGTTTTGAGAGTGAGAGACAAAGCTTGGAATTTAGTGAAGAGTTTTTCCATTGGTCTGATCTAAAAGGTGGGACATGTGGAAGTGGGGGCTAGTAGGTTATAGCTGGGTTTTACAGTTTTTAGAATGCAGTTTAAACACCACTTTCCTGGAATGTCTTCCTCACAGTCCCAAGCAAAGTAAATATTTCCTCTATGGTCATACTGTAGCACATTACATGTTATTCTTTTCTCTGGCTCATCTCCAGACTGTGAGCTCCTTATGAATGGAGAACTGGCCTTTGTCATCTGGGTATCTAACACTGCTTTCTAAAAAAAAGAACATTTTCTGACTTCTTAAACAACTTTCCATTTTAGCATAAAATAGTAGTAAATACATGTCCTTATTCATAAAAATTTTAATATGTATCTACTTATCTATCATCATTAAAAATAGAGCCCCACTTTTTTTTTCCAATAAGGCTATATGAGTTAATTTTAAAACCTTATTAATTATTTCACTTGAGATAAATATTCTCAGCGCTATCATTAAGTTACTATTAACACTAACTCATACAAGTACCAAGAGGAAGAAATAGGGCTCTCAACAAAAGACTGTAACTTTCCCCACACTAGAAACAATGTAATTAGTGAAGTAAGCCTCCTAAATTTTAGACTATGCCTGCAATACTAAGAAGTAGCCACTAGAGGGTAATACATGGTAAGATGAAAATAGACTTCTAGTAAGCAAGAAATTTCCTAGATGGAGTTTAATTAAATCTTATGTTTAAAGAGGTCAAGCTCCTTAACAAAGTAACAAATTATTTTTGATTATTCAATGGCAATAGAATTATAGACTAATATATATGATCATAATCCATATCTTTTCATTCTCATTAAGATGAAAGCTAACCATGAACATTAATGGCCACAATTGTGCTAGATGGAAAAATACTCTTGGTGAAATGTGTGTTGAGTTACTACCAAGAAAGTGCCTCACTGGTCCTTATTTACAGAAGGAATCTATTCTTTATGCTCTTTTCATCACATGAGCCTCAGGGGAAAATGGAAAAGCATAGATGTTCTCATAAGTCTACATCTCAGGTCCATCATAAATATTATAATAGAATGGGGATTTTCTCAGGGAATAAAGTTAAGACACATTCTGTAGAGCAAATACAATGAATAAACATGCCTATCATTTCCCAGAACTTGAATATTCGTAGCCAGGAACAACCCAATAATGTGAGCAGTATACTTTCAAACAGAAAGAACAAAATGTTATGTGATGAGCAACTTCCCCTCTCAATTTTATTTTTAGAACGTAGTCTTTTCCTGCATATTTTATCTTTAATATTAATTTTTTTAAGCCTAAAGTTTTCACTATATCACAGCCTTTCCCTTCATCTCTCATCTACCCAAAGCCTGACAGTACTTTATTTAAGGTGTCTTCTTGTGCTTTTCTATTTTTCAATTAAAAAATTTTGCTCTCCCCATAAATAAGAGGAAACACACCTACACCTCTAGCAATTCTAACAAATCCACTTATAGTCCACAGGCTACCTCAGTTTGGAAAACCTATAAATCACCACTTTCTCTTGGTGACTGGTTGAAAACAATTAATAAATTATGTTGATCATGAATAGCTAGTTAAAACATACCAGGTCATGCTGCCCCAATGATGCCTGCTTCCCAACCTCCCACTGCAAATGTGAACAAGGGCACACCCCCTCCCCTTTACTCAGCCTATGTACTTGACCTGCTCGCTCCCACTGCCCTAGAGCAGGATGCTCAGAGGTAACACAGTGGGAGAAGACACACCTGACTCAAGTTAAATGTTTTACTTCTTTATTTCAGATATTTATTGTATTAAAAAATTCTTGGGCCAGCAGCTGGAATGGTTATTTTATTTTATTTTATTTTATTTGGAGAGATTTTTGCTATAGGGTGCGTGCGCTCGCCAGACAGACAGAGAGAGACATAGAGACAGAAAGCGAGAAATCACCCCCCAGGGGAGATGGTCATGCCGCAATCCCTTCTCCTCCATTCTCCTCTCGGGATCTTGGGCACGCACGCACACGCGCCCGGCGTGAGTTTTAAGCCACGGCGTCCGGGACGCGAACTGCGGTCGACTACGTGGGAGTCCAACGACATAACCATTACGCTAACTGCTGGTTCCCAATGTAATGGTTATTAAGGTGCTGGACTCCCACATGGCCGAACAGTTTGAGTCCAAGATCTGGTGGCTTGAAATTCGTGTTGGGTGCATATGTGGGCATGTACCAAATCCCCAGAAAAAAATACAAGAGAATGAATTTTGGTGTGGCCATCCTCCTTAAGGGGTGATTCCCTGTTTTTTCTTCTCTCTGTCTCTGTCTGTCTCTTTCTCCAATAAACACATGTGCCCTATAGCAAAAACAAAAACAAACAAACAAACAAAAACTTCTTGCCAACTCAATGTGTGTTAGCAACAGCATTTTTTTTAAGAAGTTCTTGCCTTAGGGTGCGTGTACTTGCCAGAGAGAGAGAGAGAGACAGAGACAGTGAGAGAGAAAGTGAGAAATCATTCCCCAGGGGGATGGCCACACCACAATCCTTTCTCTTTTATTCTCCTCCTGGGATCCTGGACACACACACATACACACACACACACATGCCCAGTGTGAGTTTTGGATAAAAGTGACTGCATTGGACCAAGGTGGGACAGTGATCAGGTTGACCAGATGATTTTAATGAGACTCAGGTGGAGAAATACTGCAATACAGGTGAGAGTTTTGTAGACAGTCAAGTTCTAGGCTGAAGTTCTTAATGTGAGTACATTTTTTGAGAGAGATTGTTGCTTTAGGGTGCATGCGCTCACCAAAAAGACAGAAAATGATAAATCATGCCCTAGGAGATATAGCCATGTCACAATCCTTTCTCTTCCATTCTCCTCTTGAGATTCTGGCACACATGCACAAATGCCCGGTGTGATCTCACACCGCCAAGTCTGAGATTCAAACTGCTCTTGAGCATGTGGGAACCCAGCACCTCAATCACCATGCCACCTGCTGGTCCCTTGAGTACTGAAATTCCTGATGGCTCTTAGTAAACAATCAAATGATTTAAAACATTTTTTAGGTTATGTTTTATTATAGTAATCAATAAGAACTGTCCACAGTAGTTACTATGAAGTGAGTTCTAATTAGAGAGAAGGCTTGGAGACTGAAAGATATTTTCCATTGGCATTTTTATTTAAAGTGCATTTTTTTTAGTCAACTTTGGTGTATCTTATTACTACATTCATCTCTTGTTTCATTTTAAGTATTAATAACTTTCATTATTTTCTTTAAATATAACTCATAAGTAATAATAAATTGCTGAAATGAACATTGTTGCAGAAACAAATTACATTTGATTTTCTGTAATATTTTCATTTTTAGTATCAAGCATTAGAAGCAAAAATTACATTTAAATGTCCACAGAATGCTGCTTTTTCAGTTTTAACTTTAGTACCATTTCTCTGAAATATGTTTTGATAACATAGGTCCCTCTTGGGACCAGTAGATGGCATGGAGGTTAAAGGCGCTGGATGCCCACATAGTTGACCACGGTTTGAGACCTGGACCTGGTGGCTTGCTTTCTCATTTTCTCTCTCTCTGACCCTCTCTGCTCAAATTGAAATGAACAAATTAATAAATAAATAAAGTTAAATAAAACAATTCATTAAAAAAACATAGGTCCCTGTTTTGTTATAATTAGAACTATTATTCTCTCACACTTACCTATTTGATTAAGCTCAACAAACATTTATGGATTGCCTACCCATCCAAGGCAAGTTTTGATATATTATCAATGATTTTAAATATAATATTCCATTCAAGGATGGGAGTTAAGAAGTGAATAAGTCCAAAGAGTAATTTCCAGTTCACTTTTTCAGTCAGGGCTAAGTTAGTGAAAATTACTGTGTAGATCTGAAGTTTAAAAATGAGTTAATAAAGTAAATGTAATTCTGAGATTTGAGATACTCAGGCTGATTCACGTTGGATATAATGTTCTATGTGTTATTTTGTTAGAGCTACAACATGAGTGATTTAGAATGATTCGTTCAACTTGCCACTTCAATATTGAGATAGAAAGCAAAACAAAGAACTTCATCTTATTTTATTGTTCCTTACTAAAGTGTATGTGAGTTTATATTTTTATTCAGTGTGTATTTATTCATGCATTCCTTCAGCAAAATTAGCACCAATTATTTATCAAAAACTGTGCTATGTCTTGGCAAAATACACAGAATAAGCAATGGGAAAAACAGACAAAAGCAACTTTGAAATACATATTTATATATATTTTTTTTGGGGGGAGAGGTTTTTGCTATAGGGCGCGTGCACTTGCCAGAAAGACAGAGAGAGACAGAGAGACAGAAAATAAGAAATTACCCCCCCCAGAGGGGATAGCCATACCTCAATCCCTTCTCCTCTATTCTCTTCTCGGGATCTTGGGCACCTGGCATGAGTTTAAGCCACCAGGTCCGCGACTCAAACTGGGGTCAACTACATGGGAGTTTAGCAACATAGCCATTATGCCAACTGCTGGTGTCTGAAATATATTATTGCACATGTCACATTAAAACAAACAAACAAAGAAACAAAAAACCTTCAATGTGGGACTGGCAGGTGGCATAGTGTTAAGGGCGCTGGACTCCCTCATGCTCGATAACAGTTCAAGTCCCAGACCTGGCAGCTTTCTTTCTCACTTTCTCTCTCTCTCTCTCTCTCTCTCTCTCTCTCTATATATATATATATATATATATATATGTGTGTATATATATATATATATATATATATATATATATGTGTGTGTGTATATATATATATATCACTCTGTCTTTCTCTGGTCAAATTAAAATACATAAATAAATAAATAAATAAAGTTAAATAATTCTAAAGAAGAAAACTTCAATGATGTGGTACAGTGGTAAAACATGACACTCTGCAAGGCTGACACGGGACAGTTCCAGATTTGTGTCTGGTGACCTTCCTGAATACCCTGGGCATGTGTGTGCCCATGATCTCTGGCTGACTGAATCTCGGGGTGGATCATGGTGCCAATACCTTGTTGAGATTGCTGTCCCTCTTGCTTATGAAAGAAATAAATAAACTTAAAAAAAAAAAAACACACTTCAATGGATGTAGTGAAATGGTGTATATATTTTCTTCAATGACAATTTTGTTACAACAGTAAAGTTACCTGCTGCTATAAAATCCTTTGACTAAAAGCAATTCAAAAGCCCAGGTTTACACACACTTGCCAACTACTTCTGCATCTCAAATCACCATTAGCCTAGAGGAGCAAGCTACAGTCCCAAAGGAAAAAAAATAATACACTTTATAAACTTTTGTTTATGACATTATGTTAGACTAAATAATCGGAAAGGCCTCAAACAGGAAAACACCTAAAAATTCTGTAAAAGGATAAACTAATTCCTTAGGAATGGTTGATGTAGTTGGGGAAGAAAAAAAAAGGAAATCCCCCAGGGACTGTTGTAAAGGAGGAAAGTAAACTCTTGAATGAGGAGAACAGACTGAGCCTGAGAATATCCCGGCAAGAGAGGCTGATCTCAGCAATAAAAGGCTTAGAGAGTGAACGAAACCTTAATACCAAGTGATGCAGAGAATACCAACTGCCCCCAAAAGTTGTGACCCTTCCAGAACTATAGTTTTGGTAAATAATGATAATATATGAAGAGAGAAGAAGTTATCTACACAGAGATGAAAAGGGAGCTTGTGTCCCTTAGCGTATGTCCAGAGTCTCAAGAATCACATGAATCAAGCTTAGGTAAAGAACTGACAAATTGGTGGAGAAAGCTAAGCAAGTACTGAGCAATGAAATGACAAGCTCTGATTGAAGGATTCAGACCAGAGTGGAGGACTGGCTTTGTGGCGCAGTGGTAACGCACTACTCAGGAGGAGCCGGATCCACACGGTGCTTCTCATTCATAGCCCTGGACAGGTCAGTCTGAAGTGCACTGAGCATGCATACAGTACCTAAGGTTCAAAGGGCTCAAGGACTAGAGGAAGGGGATCATGGGATGACAAGACCCCATGGACAGTGCCATTTTCTCTCCCACGTACACACCAGCATGATATACCATGAATGAAGGACCAAATTCAAAGAAACAAACAAAAAAAGTACTCCCAAAAAAGTGCACATTATACATCTATATCAATATATATTTAGGTAGGTTTCATACACACACACACACACACACACACATATATATATATATATATATATATATTAAAGAGAACAAATCAAAGATGAAATGTTGGAAAACTGTAATCTATATGACAGAAAAGAAGTACTTAAAGTGCAATATTTCTAAAACAGTTTTTTTTTTTTTTCTCAAAAGGAAAGTAGTCATACTAACTTGAGATTTTAAGTTTTTAGGTTAAATTTTAAGTGTCACCATTAAAATGGAAAAAGAAATAAAGGTCCAATAGAAGGCAGAATAGAAGGAAAGAAACATAGAAAAAAAATAACTTAAACAGAAGACACCTACCGAGATAGCAGAAATAATCCATACAACTAAATAATTAAATGAATGTTAATAGAGAAAACTCACTAAGTAAAGGAAATACTTGCTTGTTTACATACACTTAGGTATATGAAGCACAGACTATAAATGTTTAAATGCAAAGTTATGAAGACATTGAGAAGTTAAAAATAAAGAAATGAAAAAAAGATATCAAGGATCAGTGAATATAATAGCATCGAAGAATGCAGACCGCCTTCTCCAAACAATGCTGTTAAGACAGGAATAAATAACTAAAATATAGTAAATAAATAATACAGTTCAGGATCTTAAAATATAAGTAACAGAGGAGTGAAGAATAAATCATAACAGAAATTAAAATATTAGTGAACAGTAGTGGAAACATTAATTTTTCAAATAAAAGTGGTATATAGTCAGAAATTTATAAATTTTAACATTTATATTAGTCAAGATAAAACACTGGAAGTTGGTATTTTCAAGAAAAAAAAGAAATCAAAGAAAGGAGGAGGAAAGGAATTAAAAGATAAAAATGTGAACAGAAATCTGATTACGGTTACACGGCATGACTAACATTCATTGAAAACAACAAAAATGAGGCTGGACACACAGAAAATAAGAAATGATTGATAAATAGACATAATTTTTTCCTTAAAATCATCATCCAATTTTAGGGTGGTGTGGCGATTTTGGCAACTAGATCCCACATGGCCAAGTATGCGGTTCAAGTCCCAGACCTGGTGGCTTGAGGAGCCACTCTAGGTATGTGTGTGTGCCTACCCACAATCCCAAGAAGAGGATGGAGGAGAAAGACTTGTGGCATGGCCGTCCCCCTGGAGAGCGCTTTCTCATGCTTCCTCTGTGTGTGTGTGTGTGTGTGTGTGTGTGTGTGTGTGTCTGGGGAATGCATGCACACTATAGAAAAAAAAATTTAAATTATCTAATTTTAATAAGTGATGATCGGTGCAGACCTATCAAGGAAAGTCAGGCTACTTCACATCCGTCCTGAGGGCTTTGGCTGCCCCAAGCATACTCAAGCCACCCAGGGGGCAGTAAACAACACAAAACCAGGGCTTACCTATTAATAAAAAGAATAAGAGTAATAATACCAGCCACATAGTGTTTCCTAATATGAGGCACTGCTCTGAGTACATTACATGTATTAACTTTTATAATTCTCACCAAACCCAATGAGTTCAGCGTTATGAATATCATCTTGGGCTGGCTCTGTGGCCTGGTGGTTAAGGCAGCAGGATCCCACATGGCCGGCCATGCAGTTTGAGCCCTGGACCAGGTGTCTTGAGAAACACTCCAGCGTGTTCGCACACGTGCCCCAAATCATGAACGGAGGGCAACGTGGAGGAGAAGGGATTGCAGTGTGATCCTTTCCCATAACAGGAGCTTTCTCCTCTTCCTCTCTCTCTATCTCTTGATATTCACTAGCTGAAAACAAACAAACAAACAAAAAACTAAACATTAGTGTATCATCTCTACTTTTATGATGAGGACAGGATGGCCCGTTGTCACACCAAGTGGAGGTGTAACAGGAGACTGTTCCAACACACAGCTGGGCCGAGGAGGGCTACATTCTCAATAGAGTGTTAATTATCCAGAATAAACCTCTACTTACAGCTGACAGCAAAGAAAGTAACTTTGGTACTGAGTAAACAAAACAAAAGGAAAAACATTCCCGAGAGTTTAATATAGTCTACGAAGTGGCCAATCCTAACAAGCATCTTTACCCCAGATTTCAACAACTACCACTACAAACCTTCCAACCGTGAGCAGCTCAGGGCCACAGACAACAATGAAACATGGAAACAAGGCACACGAGAGAGACAAACGCAGAAACTGGGGCCATAGAAACAGAAGATGTTAGATCACGAGAAACCGGATAAATGAATGATGCTTATTCATGTGAAAGAAAACAGGAAAATGAGAAGTTTAAAGAAACTATCTGATAAAACAGGAAACATAGGTGTGAAGAGTACAATTATATTTAGTAGATTTGAGTTATATCCGCATGACCTCCAAATGAGGATGCAAAATGCAAGCCACAGAAGATAGATAAAATGTATTGTAAAAAAGTAAGAATGTATGAGCCAGAGCATGGCCTAGTAGTCTAGGTAGCTGGATCTCACGTAACCAAATGTGTGGTTTGAATCCCAGACCTTGCAGCTTAGAAAACATGCAGGGCATGTGTACATTTGTGCCCAAAGTCACAAAAGGAAGCAAAAACAAAGGTGAAAGGATTGTATTGTGACCATTCCCTACAGAAGTTGCCTTCTCCTCGTCTCTCTCTCTCTCTCTCTCTCTCTCTCTCTCTCTCTAACTAGCATATGCACCATTTGGCAATTAAAAATAAATAATTAAAAAATTAAGAATTTATGTTATTTAAAAGATACCATAAAGAGGGTAAAAAGAAGCTATGAACTAAGATCATCTATTTGCAAAACATGCAACTTAAAGATTTTTTTATCCAGCGTATACGAAGGCACTTCAAAGTCAGTAGAAATAAAATCAATGTAAGAGTTTATTTAGTGCAAAATAAGTTAAACCCATGGATTTTTTCATGATATTCATTTTTCATGAACTTTTGGAAGACTCCTTGATACATGACATCAGTACAAATCAGTAAGAAATTGATTTAAAGAATGAACAAAAGACTTGAAATGCCATTTCATAGAAAAGAAAAAATAATTCCCATAGATATGTAAAAACATCTTTATCTCAGGAATTATTAAAGAAATGAAAATTAAAACAAAACTAAAATGTATTTTCCTACAGAAGACGTTGACAGTAATTAAGGCTGATAAGATCAGGTCTTGGTGAGAATGAAGAACAACCTGAACACCGCTGGAAGAGAGGTAAATTGATGAAAGAAACTGGAAACGATTTAGCATTATCTAATCAGCTGTGAAATGTGCATTTCTTATGACTTAACTACAGCTATGAATTAACTCAAGGCTCTGAGAGGTCTACAGAAGCTTGCCCATAGCAGCGCCGTTTTAAGAAAAAACACATGCATCAATAGTTGGCTAGTTAAATACATTGTGACATAAATTATCTGCATCCATCCTGATCATTGTAAAAAATAAGGGCTGACTCATGTTTCAGTAGGAATGCCTGCTCAGAGATGTATTCCACATGGTGACCATGGTTTGAATCATCGGCCCAGTGAGCCTGAAACATGCCAGGCATGTCACACAAATACCCACAATCCCATGGCTGGAGGACTGGAGGAGGGGGATTGTGGTGTGACCAGACCTTGTAGAGATCTCTCTCTCTCTCTCTCTCTCTCTCTCTCTCTCTCTCTCTCTCTCTCTCTGTGTGTGTGTGTGTGTATGTGTGCAGAGGCTTACTCCAACATGAACAAAGAAAAAAAATTTTAAAGATACACTACCAACTGGTGGCATGGTGTTTAAGGCAGCTGATTCCAACATAGCCAGCTCTGAAGTTCGAATCCTGATCCTAGTGGCAAAAATAAAAACAAAACAAAACAAAAATAAAAACATGCCAGGTCCATGTATGTGCATGCTCAAAATCCTGAGAAGAGAACAGAAAAGAAGAAATTCAGTGTGGCCATTCCCCCTAGGGGGAGGTGATTTCTCACTTTCTTTCTCTAGCTCGCTCTCTCTCTCTCTCTCTCTCTCTCTCTCTCTCTCTCTCTCTCTCCAATGAGCACATGCACTGTAAAGCAAAAAAAAAATTTTTCAAAAAGATGTGTCACCTCCTTGACAGAGGATACATTCTATGACTTTATTCACATAAAGATAAAAAAGGAGTATGTAATCTAGAACCTTAATTTCTGAGTGGGAAGAAAGTGTTTGCATGGGGAGGGAAAAGAACGAGATTCACATGGTAATGATAATAGTCTTCTTTCTTGAATTGAGTGGCACTTACGTGGGTGTTTCGTATAATATTATACCTCAGACCTCTTACATATGTGGTAAAATTGGTTCCGTAGTTAGTATAAACAATTTTTGAAAGCATAATATATAATGATATATAATGTAAAAAAGTAAAGAAAAACTAGAATAAGTATAATTTAAAGAACATATGTCAAAGGAGAAAGGAAGAAGTAACAAGAAAAGGAGACAGTTATTAATTATGGAAAATTCCTATGACCTGTAGTTGATTCACTGAAAATTTTAATCAGGAAAATTTTAGGCAAGGCAAGATCTTTCAAGGAAAACAAAATAGAAGACTCAAATAAGTAACAGTGGGAAAAAGGGATGGGCATAATTATAAAGTAGAAAAAATAATTACATGAAAACTATTTGCCTATTGATTTCAAAGTTTAGATGAAGGGACAATATTTTTAAAAATTAGTATTTTTACTCCAAAAGAAGTTAAAAAAATGGAATGAGTAGTTAAAAACCTCTAACAAAAAAGAAAACACTATGCCTATACAGATTCGCTGGAAGTTCTACCAAAGATTGAGGGAATAGATAATCTTAACTCTTGATTCCATTAACTGAAATGCAAATGCTTCTCAGTTTATAATAAAGTTGTGTCTCCATAAACCATCATAAGTTGAAAATATTTTAAGTCAAAAATGCATCTGATACACCTATCCTACGAAACATGGTAGCTTAGCTCAGCCTACTTTAAACGTGCTTGGAACATTTTCATTAGCCTAGAGTTGGGCAAAATCATCTAATTAGAAACCTATTTTAAAATAAAGCATTGAAAAGCTCATATAATTTATTGAATACTGTACTGAAAGTGAAAAAAAGACTGCAAGGATACTTGAAATACAGTTTTTTGTTTTTGTTTTTCTGAACATGTATTACTAGAGATGACAAATTGAAAGTCAAACCACGATGAGTCGGGGAACTATGTATAGAGAACTCTCCCTTAGTCATTTTCTAAGGTTGATATCATCTTGATACCAAACTAGACAACTATAGAATGGAAAAGGAATAAAACCACCTCAATAATTTACAAGGACACAAGTATCCTAAATTCAATATTTGCAAATAAATCCAATCTTTGATGCAAAAGGTAATATACCACCACACAATTAGGCTCATCCTAAGAATATAAAGATGGTTTATCATGTAAAAATAATTAATAAAATTCATCATACTTTTTAAAGAGAAAAAATGTTCAGTATATTTAGATAAAACATTGAATAAAATCAGCATGTATACATTATGTTTAATTATTATAAAAGAACAATTAAAAGGGTAGTCACCCCATGACTAAGGCCGTGTACATCAGTGATGTGACTGGACACACACGGGGAAGGCCCTTGGTTCATGTCCTGAGACCGCTCTGTACATGCCTGTCCGTGCGCCTGTGATCTGGCTGGCTGAGAATAGAGCTGGAGTTACAGCCTAAAGACCTAGAAGGGAGTGCTTTTCTTTCTCTCAGAAGAAATATTTGAACTTAGAAAAGAAAAAGTAACCAGTCCCAAGTTATGGTTGATAGTGAAATATTGAAAGTACTCAATTTAAAATAAAGAGTGGGACCAGCAGATGGCATAATGGCTGTCACTGGACTCCCATGTAGTCGACCACAGTTCGAGTCCAGGACCTGGTGGCTTAAATTCACACCAGGCAAGTGTGCGTGCATGCCCAAGATCTAGAGAGGAGAATTGAGGAGAAGGGACTGTGGCATGGCCATTCCCCTTGCGGGGTGATTTCTCACTTTCTGTCTCTCTGTCTCTCTGTCTTTCTAATTAGTGCACATGTCCTATAGCAAAAATCTCTCCAAAAATAAAAAATATAACATAACATAAGATAAAATAAAGGGTAAGGCAGAAATTTATTTTCACTTGTTTTATTCCCTCTGGTCCTAGAGATCCAAGGCAGCATAGTTAGGGTTTTAAATAAAAGTTTAAAGAAAAGTTATTCTAGGCTCATGGACAGCATTGAACAAAGGCATAGTTGTATGGGAAACATAAAGCTATTTAAGTATTGTTAAAACATAAAATATGAGAAAGGAGGAGAGGGAAGTGAGGAAAAGCAAGAAAAGGTCTGTAGGCAGAAACTGATCTAATAGAGTTTTATAGAGAGATTGATTTTTTTTAATATGCCAGAGAGTGTGTGCCTGCCCCAGAGAGAAACAGAGAGATAGTGAGATGGAAAGTGAGAAAGCACCCACCATGGCAGGTGGTCATGCCTCAATCCCTCCTCCTCCACTTGTCTCTCCTTTTAGGATTTTGGGCATGCATACACACGGGCTTGGTGGGTTTTTCACACTGTAAGTTCTGGGACTCGAACTGTGTAATCAGCCAAGTGGGAATCAGCTATTCTAATCACTAACTGACTGGTATCAGACTGAATTTTTTTTTTTTTTTTTGAGAGAGATTTTTACAATAGGGTGTGTGCACTTACAGGAGAGACAGAGATAGAGAGACAGAAAGTGAGATATCACCCCCCCCCCAGGGGGATGGCCATACTGCAAACCCTTCTCCTCCATTCTCCTCTCAGGATTTTGGGACTACGCACATGTGACCGACATGAGTTTTAAGCCACCAGATCTGGGACTCAAACCGTGCCAAATGACTACAAGGGAGTCCAGTGATGTTACCATTATGCATCTGTGTAATTCCCAAGACTGAATTCTATTTTATAGATGATGAAGAGTCCATTTCAAGTCAGAAAATAATGTAACCATATTTTAGAGTGATCTCCATATTAACAATGTGGACTATATGGAAGGAATAAATATTACAAATATGTTTTTTATTCAGGTGACTGGGTCCAGACTTTGTCTTCCTCATCCTGTATCCCTAGTGCCTTTACAACATCTGGCACATAAAATTCTCTCAAAAAATACTTGTCAATAATTAAACACATTGGGGACTAGCAGTTATCGTAATGGCTATGTCACTGGACTCCCACATAGTCGACTGTGGTTCGCGTCCTGGACCAGTGGCTTAAACTCATGCTGGGTGCGTGTGCATGCGTGCCCAAGATTCCGAGAGGAGAATGGAGGAGAAGGGATTGCGGCGTGACCATCCCCGCTGGGGGTGATTTCTCGCATTCTATCTCTCTATCTCTCTCTGTCTGTCTGGCAAGAGCACGCGCCCTGTGACAAAAACCTCTCAAAAAAAATTAAACACATGAACACGAAAATAAAGACTAAGGAAAGCCATGAACCATTTTTAGAGGCAGCAAAGTTACCATCTACAGGACTTGGTGGTCAGTTGGAAGTGGAGCATGACAGAGAAGTGTGAATCAGCCTGACCATGGTGGCGCAAGCAAGATGGCGCCATGAGTGGTGGCTGAGGCTTCGTGGGAGGCCTGGTCCAGGAGCACATACCTGTGGTCCCAGCTAATGAGGAGACTGGGACAGGAGGATTGTGACATGGTAAGATCCTATCAAAACTACCTGTCTTGGGCCAACTTATGGCCTGGTGGTTAAGAAGCTGGATTCTACATGGCCGACTGTGTGTTTCAAGTCCTAGACCTATTGGCTTAAAAAACACACTGGGCATGTCTACACACGTGTCCAAAATTCTGAAAGGAGTAATGGAGGAAAAGGGATTATAGTGTGATCTTTCCCCATGGGTGGTGCCTTTTCGCTTTCTCTCTCTCTGTCTCTCTGGTGAGAACACATGCCCTCCGGCAAATTAAAAAAAGCAAAAATAAAACCAAAAAAACCTGACTCTGTCACCTCCTTTTCTCACACACATATTAAACAACAGAAAATAACAATCAAAGATGCTAAGTGCTTGGGCTCGGGTGGTTAGAAGTAACCTAATTAAGAGAAAATAAAGCAGGAGAATCAGTTTGAGTGTAAAATTTTGACAGAGGAGTCTGGAGTACTTGTGAGTATCCAGGGGAAAAAGTCCTAGAAAAGTTGCAAATACATCTTTAAAATGAAGGAAGGAAATCCGGGCTAACCATGTATATTTGTAAATGCTCAGTAATTGCTTCAAGATCCCAGATCAACAATTGTGGATGTTAGAAAAGATAAAATTCCCTGGTGGAAAGTAAAATTGTCTAGTTTTTTTTTATTCAGAGAAAATGTTCCCTGTTGTTCACCAAGACATGGCAGCACACTGGGGTTTTGTTGAGTTTTGCTTTGTTTGTATATTTTTTTGGTTTGGGTTTTAGCAGACTCAATCACTCCCCACACACATACATGCAAACACACACTAATATAGAATATTTTAGAGAAATGCTTAAGTCACCCAACATTTTCCCCAAAATTTGATTGCTGCATTATTTGAAATGATAGGAGCCAGAAACAGAGTTAGAATATAGCCAAGTTATGGGCACACTGGATCTGGGTTGTGAAAATCACTATCATCAATATTAACCAAATCCCTCTCAAATGTCCCAATCTCCCTGCTAAGTACTTTCAAAATTTTCTCTCAGATATCATGAAACCTACAAAATCATTTATAATGGAAGCATCTTTATCAAATCCTTTACATTAGAGTTATTATTTTAAATTGGAAAACTAAAACAGAGAGAAAGCCTCCTTCAAATGGAAGAAGAATGTGTGGTTTCTGAAACATCGGGTTTTCTCAGGTAATTGTGGTTTAAAGCAAGAGAATGCTTGTGTCTGTGTGGAAATATGGACGAACCGAGTAAAACTTGACCACTCCGATGGGGTAGCTCTCTGTTAGCCTCTCCAGTTTTCTGTTATTATCCTTCTACTACTGTTGATACTGAGCAATGTGCTTGGAGGAGGACTTAAAAGCAGACTTGTGAATGTTTATATGTAGGGTTTATCAATAAATCATCTTGGCATGTAACCTCTGTGGTAATTTAGGGAATACAAAGTAAAATCTGATGATAATGAACGATAATGGGTTGATGTGGAAAACTCGTGAACATACACAGAAGGAAAACTGAACTAGTGACCAATATATATTCAGGGACAGAAGGAGGGAGAGAGAGGAGAGTAAGGCAGGGGACAACAGTGAGTATGAATGTAAGAGGAGAATAAAAGATATAAAACATGATAGCTTCATTGGAGAAGAAGAAATGAGTTATTTTATCAAAGAAAAATACAACACCATACACCTAACTGGGCTTTCACATGATTCTCATGTAACTGTGGAGATGATGCCATCATGAAGGTTTTCTTCCCTTCAGTCACTGTAATGATTAGGATTTAGGCATCTGAAACCCAGGCTCATGCTTTATGATGACATGAGACCCTACTGCCTGTGGTAGTAAGGGAGAAAGTCAGCAAAACTTCCTGGGCATCCCTCTTGTTTTCTGCCTTGGCATTTAGCCCAATCCCCCCTGGCTTTTGTAAATCTATTTCCCCAAAATCAATCATTTGCGGACTCTCAATCTTAGTTCATAAAATTGAGTTGGCTCATATTCACACTTATTTTTTATCTTATTTTTAATTTTTGTAAGAGAGATTTTTGCTACAAGGCATATGTCTTCACTGGAGATAGAAAGCAAGAAATCATCTCCTCATAGGGGATGGTCACACCACAATCCCTTCTCCTCCATTCTCCTCTTGGAATCTTAGGCAATGCCCACATACATACCGGCATGAGTTTTAAGCTTCCAGGTTCAGGACTCAAACTGCAGTCAACTACTTGGGAGTCCAGCAATGTAACCATTATGCCATCTGCTAGTCCCACACATTTATTTATTTTTTTAAAAATTTGTTCATTTTAGCTGTTTCAAAAGCCGTATAATAATAACTGTGCAACTTTTCCCCTCTTTTCTCTTTCTTCCCTCATTTTAGTTTTTATTCGCAACTCAGGTTTTAAAAAAATCGGAATGAAGTATTTTAGCACAACCATATACACCCAGGAGTGGGAAAATAAACATTTCTCACGATTGAACTAGAATTCACAGTCCAAATAAACAGCGATGAACAAAGTTCACTGAGCACTGTTTGTCACTGACCACCCGAAAGGTCAATGCCTCAGCAGAGAACTGTCATCTACTATCTGTTGATACTGAGCAATGTGCTTGGAGGAGGACTTAAAAGCAGACTTGTGAATGTTTATATGTAGGGTTTATCAATAAATCATCTTGGCATGTAACCTCTGTGGTAATTTAGGGAATACAAAGTAAAATCTGATGATAATGAACGATAATGGGTTGATGTGGAAAACTTGTGAACATACAGAAGGAAAACTGAACTAGTGACCAATATATATTCAGGGACAGAAGGAGGGAGAGAGAGGAGAGTAAGGCAGGGGACAACAGTGAGTATGAATGTAAGAGGAGAATAAAAGATATAAAACATGATAGCTTCATTGGAGAAGAAGAAATGAGTTATTTTATCAAAGAAAAATACAAAATGGAAAAGATATAAATGATATTACCAGCATATAGTTATACCAACCAAAATTTGTAGTAAAATCTGAAGTTATCATAAACCATGCAGAGCATTCTTGGCATCTGACAACTGGTCACTATTTTAAAATAACATAGGATGCAGAGATAAATACAAAGAGAATGTGTGATATGACAACGGACAGCTGCTACCAGCATTGGGTTTGTAATTTCAGTTTCATGCAGGATATCATGAGAAGATATCCAACACAGTGTGAAAGTAAGACCTCTGAAATCTTAATTACTAAGACTAGAAATAAAATAAATGAGGATTTTAATAACTAAGTTAGATTCTGATGTCTATGATGAAAAAACGCTAATAAACACTTAGACACACAATGCTTGTTCATTAGGCATTTTTTACTTGTAGCTACCAGTCCTTAATTCTGCTGGAAGCTGTTTTTTTTTGTTTGTTTGTTTGTTTGTTTTTTTTTTTTTTTTTTTTAGTTTTTTTTTTTTTATTATCATCATATTCTTCTTTATATTACATTGAATTACATATAATTTTACATTGTATTACATTACTTTTTCAAAAGGGAATGCCATGCATGTCAGTCAGTACAGAGACATTAATCTCCCCGCTTCAACATTCAATATCTTTTCTATGTTTTCCCCAATCATTATTATTATTCTAATTATTTTTTAAGACAGTCCATCGCTATTTCTCATGTTGCTTGTACAAATACTTTGCCCATCATGAAATACTTCTCAGACAAATCCAGTTGAGAATACTATACATGTCAACATCAACAGTTAATAAGCCATATCTGTTTCTCACTAATGTCCTACCTCTCTATTGTTCATTTGTTATCTTTCTCTATCCTCTTCTCTTCACTTCCCCCATTCCACACTGTCCTATTCTCATTAAGTATCTTCACTGCTTTTATGTCCTCCAATTTTTTTTTCACTATCATAGAATGCTGATAGTCGGTATATATTGAGTGGATACATACAATATCTTTCTTTCATATCCTGGCTTACTTCACTCAGCAATATATCCTCCGTATCTGACCACTTTCTATCAAATTCCAGGGCCTTGTTATTTTTTATGGCTGAGTAGTATTCCATAGAGTATATATACCACACTTTTCCAATCCATTCATCAGTTTGTGGACATTTAGGTTGGTTCCATTTGTTTGTTTGTTTTTTTCTCGAGAGGTTTTTGCTGTAGGATGCATGCACTCGCCGGAAATACAGAGAGAGACAGAGAGACAGAAAGTGAGAAATCACCCCCCGGGGGGATGGCCACGCCACAATCACTTCTCCTCCGTTCTCCTCCATTCTCCTCTCGGGATCTTGGGCACGCACACACACATGCTCAGCATGAGTTTAGCCAACGGGTCCAGAACTTGAACCGTCATCGACTACATGGGAGTCCAGTGACATAGCCATTACGCCAACTGCTGGTCCCTGCTGGAAGCTTCTTAACCCTAAAAGATCATGTCATACCTTTGTTTGTTTGTTTATTTTCCCAATTTTAAATAGTTTTATTCAAGACATTGCATTTTCCACTTTCAATACAGTGCTAACAAAGTGTAATGTTATCTTTCCCTGTGCACACGTTCCATATGCAAGTGTTGAGAATGCCCAGTAATTTACTATAGCAGCTGAACTTCAAAAACTGCCCACCATGCCCTCCCTGCCCTTGGGGATCCAGCTTCTGGCCTTCTGTGACCCAGGGCTCACCACGCTCCTCCCTCCTTGCTCTGTCCCAGCCACGCTGCCATAGCCAGTCCTAGAGCAGTGATCCTGCCTGGAGCCGGTGCACTTGAATTCCCCTTGTCTAGAACAACTTGCCCCTACTTGGATTTTTCTAGAAACAGTTTTTCTGACCACCCTGTTTAAAACGCCAATCTCTCTCTTCCTCTCCCCTTTTCTGCTCTTATTTTCTCCATAGCATACCAGTCACATTTTTTCCCTTCTGCAAAACAATCTTTAATAAAATACTGATAAACTGAATGCAACAAAGCATGAAAAAAGACCATGACCCAGTAGATTTTTGTGGTTTTTTTTTTGTTTTCATTTTATTTTAACCTACATGTAATCATTGTATGTTTTTACATCATCAATGTGGGTTCTCAAAGCATAAATGCATTGCATGCCAATAAGTCAAAAATATTATCATACACAACAACTCTCCATTCTTGTGTCTGTTAAATGTTCTCTCTCATTTTTTTCCCCAAGTCTATTCCTCCTACCCCCAATAGTCCACCCCCACCTCTATGGTCTCTGGTCTCAATATTGGCTGTCTCTGCTTTTTATCTTCCGATCTTTCAGTTTCTGTCCTAAAGTGCAAACATTTAGTATATATTGAGTGGGGTCATGCAAAGTCTGTCTTTCATAGCCTGGCTTGATTTGCTTAGCATTAAATCTTCTAAATTCATCCACTTGGTGTCAAATTAAAGAATCGCTCTAGTGTTTATGGCTGAATAGTATTCCATTGTGTATCTGTGCCACCCAGCAATCTGTTCTTGGACATTTAGGTTGATTCCATGTCTTAGCAATTGTGAATTTTATTTATGGGTTTATTTTACCTAGAACAGTGCCATCACATAAGAGACACACAACAAGTATTTGTATCAATAAAAACATCTTCAATGAATTACCAAGAGCAGACAATTTTGTAGTACCTATTATGTGCTGGGCCTGTTTAAGTACTATTAATACGTTAACCCATTTAAATCCTCTTAACAACCTCTGAGATATGGTTGTATTGTAAGCTTTCAGTTTTTTATTTCTTTTCGCCCTTATACCCAAAGTAGCAAATAAAAAAGAAACTAATCCCATTTTTTTTTTCTTTCTTTTGGAGAGGTTTTTTTGTTATGGGGCATGTGCGCTTGCCAGAAAGAGAGACAGAAAGCAAGAAATCACCCCCCAGGGGGTTGGTCATGCCTCAATCCCTTCTCCTCCATTCTCCTCTTGGGATCTTGGGCAGGCACGCACACACGCCCGGCATGATTTTAAGCCACCAGGTCCGGGACTTAAACTGCAGTCGACTACATGGGAGTCCAGCAACACAGCCATTATGCCAACTGCTGGACCCAAGAAACTAATCCCATTTTATAGAAAAGGAAGCTAAGCAAGGTCATGAGTATCTTGCCCAAGGTTACCCAGGAAGTGATGCACCTGATATTTCAACCCAGGCAGTCAAGCAGAGAGTTCCATGTTCTTCCTCACTGGGCTCCACTGCTTTGCCATGAGTTAATCAATCTGGTCAAGTGAAAATACTTGTATGTGTGCAACACCTTCTGATTTTCTTAATCTGTTCATATGCACGGTTGGTCCCACACACTTTACAGAAGAAGCATAGTTCCCTTGTTACTTTACCAGTAACAAGAGAGTGTATGGGCCAACCCTATTGCCTAGTGGTTAAGAGAACCTGATCCCCTAGGTCTGACTGAGGTTCAAATTCCCACCTTCAGGCTTGAAAAACATGCTAGGAATGTGAGTGTGCGTATCCAGGTCCCGACAGGATGGAGAAATGGAAAGAAGGGATTGCGGTTTTATTAAGCCCCACTGAAAGGTGATTTTTCTTTCTACCCCTATCTCTCTCTGGCAAGTACAAGAGTCCTCCGGCAATTAAAAAGAGAGATAGAAAGAATCTATTCCCTTTTTGACAAATTAGTACAACTTTTAAAAAGCCTTCATTTAATATTTAGGACGTATCTAGTACGTAACCGAAGTCAAGTCAGTTTCCAAAGGAAAAAAGATAAGAATTTATGAAATAGAGTTTGGCCTGCAAGATGCATATTATCTTCTTGGGTAAAACAGAAAAATTAACACATGAGTTCATGAACTTTGGGGGTAATGGCTCTAACAGAAGCTTGTACAATGTTCTATAGTGAAATTATACCTACTCCTGCCTTAGTGTACGTGAAGAAGATTTTTGAAGGGGGTAGGGAGTATGGAGCTATTTTGAACTAAGAGAGTAACCAGTTGCTCTTCAGAGAAGAAGAAGAAAGGCATTCCTAGCCAAGAGCTTGGTCTGAGCCAAGCAGAAAGCAGCTATGGCATAAGTGGGTAAAGTAGACAGGGCTACTCAGGGAAATTGTTGAGTAAGTATGAGTGAGTGGTGAAAGAGAACTTTAAAAAATACACATTAGGTCCAGATTATGAAGGAAATTGAGCTTTAGCTTTGGGAAGCTGTCTAAACAAAATCATCAGAAGTCATTCTGGGCTGGCCCTTAAGCTAGGGCCATGAAGATCCTACATGGCCAATCACAGTTGGAATCCAAACTCCAGCAGCTTCAAAAGCATTCTGGGTGTGTGTCTAGAGCCTCAACAAGTTGGAGAAATGGGAGAGGAAGAACTATATCATGATCACACTCTATTGGAAGTTGCTTTCTCACTCTTCCTTTCTCTCTCTATCTCTCGCTCTTTCTCTCATGAGCACTTGCACCCTATGGCAACTTTTACAAAATTCCTCTTCAAGGTTTAGAGGATCAGTGCAAGGCAAGATCCAAAGAATAATCTAAAAATTTCTTGCAGTTTTTGTAATATTCTGTGTAAAATCCTGATGTGACTATCATAAGGAAACCCAGGCCTGCTATCAGAAGTTCCTTTGCTTTTGCACAGTTGGCTTCAAGGCAACCCGGAAAAACAAAGCAAGTCCCAGAGTGTGGAGTGTCCTCTCCAGGGAATCACCGAGGAAGGAAAAGGAGTTCAGAGGGAGTTCCAATCCAATTATAAGGATATGGGCCAAAGTAAACTATTTGACCCAGTAGGCTTGGGGACCCTAAAGAAAATTTAGTCACTTTACTTTTGCAAATGCTGAAAATAAAAAATGTGACTTTTTTTTCTTTGAACATTAAGTTTATTTTTTTTTCTCCTCCAGTACACTCACTGGCAATCAGTATGGAAATGAAAGTGTTTTGAGAGAAGGACTCCTAAATTAGATGGTGAGGAAACATGTCAGATAACTAGATAATGACTCTACATTTTATTCTAATTTAAAGTCCATTTTCTTTTGTCCACTGCTTAAAATGATTGAATTATATTTTAGCACCATGTCTAAAGATATGCTTTTATCTTGATAGAGGTTATCCAATAAGGAAAAAAAAAAAAAAGAACTACAACAAATTAGCAGTCAATCAGTAAATCTCTATTGGTTTGATACTATTTACAAAATAGAATCCTTATTTCCAGAAGAAAATTGTTCCTTTTACATAATGTTTCTAGAAAATGAGATTTTAAAAACACAATAATATCTTGGTTTGTTTATCAAATTTCTTCTCAGAATTCTTTTATTCATTTCAGCAAGTATATTTCTCACAAAATTTTATGAGGTATTATCAGACTTGTTTCCAGATGAGAACACTTTGATTTAGAGTGCTTCAATGTGTACTTGAAAATCTCTTCTAATGCCTAACATTTTTTTTTAATTTTACTACAAAGTTTCAAAAAAAAAAACCCATTTCTTTATTATACTACATAACTGAGATGCAATAGTAGCTCTGATTGATTTATAGAAGCTTAAATGATTTTTGCAGGCACAAAACCAGTAGATAGCAGCATTAGGATGCCCATTCATGTCTTCAAGTCTAAGCCTACTGGTTTTCTCTTATATCATATATTCCCTGTGTCCTAGGGACAGCCATCAAATTCACCAGCAATTCAATCCAATCTATCATCAATAATTTAAGATACTTAATATTGATATTAGACTACGTGTGCTTAAGATTATTTTCCAAGTCAAAGCTAAAAGAAATTTTACCGGTTTCGATGACTTTAAATCACCTGGTATGGAGATGATGGTTGGTACCAAGTTTTATCTTTTTTATACCTGAAGAGATAGTTTTTACTAAAGTATTGTAATACAAAAGGTAAACTAAAGAAGACATTAATATCTTATTGCCCCATAAAGTTACATATTCTTGGAAGTCTAAGTAATTTCTGTTCCTTGACTGTAGTGATGTACACCAGAGCCTTTCGTAATTCCGTGGATCCGACTTCTCCAAAATTCTTACAGCACAAATGAGCAGTCTAGACAACTTTGTACTCTTAGCTAATCATTGCTTATAAATAATTTCTCGGTCAGAATTTAAGATCCTAGAGACAAGGACGATGTCTTCGTTTTCATTAGAAGTCTGCATTCCCAAGACTAGTAGCTGGGCATGAGGTCAAAATTTATTGCATGTTTATTGAGTTCTTGGAAAATGCAAGTTCTCAGCAGATGTAGGCGGGCCAGTTGATCAATGATACAAGTTATAAATTATCCATTTATTTAAAAAAGGGGGGAGAGCATATAGAACTTGTACTTAAAGTAGCTTTCTATCTACAGAAGTTATTTTTTTTTTTGAGAGGTTTTCGCTATAGGGCGCGTGTGCTCGCCAGACAGACAGAGAGAGACAGAGAGACAGAAAGCGAGAAATCACCCCCCAGGGGGGATGGCCACACCACAATCCCTTCTCCTCCATTCTCCTCTCGGGATCTTGGACACGCACGCACATGCGCCCGGCGTGAGTTTTAAGCCACCGGGTCCGGGACTCGAACCGCTGTCGACTACATGAGAGTCCAGAGACATAGCCATTACGCTAACTGCTGGTTCCCTCTACAGAAGTTATTTTATTTTATTATGAAGTATAAAACCGTATTTCCTTATCATAACGTGGAATCTGGGCATATCACTAATTCAGATTGGCCTTGAATTTAATTAGTAGATATTTTTTTCTCTATATGTACAGCCAAACTCCAAAGAAGGGCTCCCTTATTTTTTTCAACATTCATTTAAACTATTCTCTGCACATCACTGAACTCAACATCTTGTAAATCTTACAACTATTATGAAGCATGCAATTGGCTTCTTTTATGAAGAATTGGAAATAGTTATCCTGTTGAAATAAAGACTTGAAACTCCAGAGAGAGTTTTGTCATTGCTTTCTATTTTACTTGATATCTTTACATTGTGGTGATTAGGTTGTTTGAAAACTTTCAAATCAGCATAAAGAAACTGGAATATTTTGTGTTTTGTCAGAGACACTTATAATGTCTCTCGATTTAAATTGTATACCCTAAGGGCAGAAATAGAAGAGTTTCTATCCTGGATAAAATGTAACTCAGGCACGAAATAATATATAATAAAAGTAATAACAGCACTTCCTCATCTCCTGTTACTATTTGAAACAATATCAAGAAATCAGTGTCTTCAGAATTCTTTTTTTTTAACGTTCATTTATCCTGAAACATAGTGTGTTCTTGCTTTAAAACATTCTATGTATATTTTTGTTCAATTTGAGAAAATACTGTTATAGGATTTCCAAAGTTAGAAACCACTTGGGAAATAGGACCTTTAGGTTGATTGGTTTATTTGTCTTCCAAAGTCTTATTGTTTCCTTTTTACAGAAAGTGCTAGATAAAACTAAAGGGGAGAAAATGAACATCTGTGTCTAAACTCTTGGTACTCCTCTGCTTTCTACAACTGCAGTCTTATCATGGGAGAATGATGTTTCTGCTTCTATTGCTACATTACCAATTAACCCTAAATTTAATGGTATAAAATAACAACTTTTTTGGGGACCAGCAGTTGGAGTAATGGCTATGTCACTGGATTCCCATGTAGTTGACCGTGGATCTGGTCCCAGACCGGGTGGCTTAAACTCACGTCGGGCATGTGTGCATGCATGCCCAAGATCCTGAGAGGAGAATGGATTGCGGCATGGCCACCCCACCGGGGATGATTTATCACTTTCCGTCTCTCTGTTTCCTTCTTTCTGGCAAGTACACATGCCCTATAGTAAAAATTTCTCCAAAAAAAATAAATAACTTTTTTTATGTTTATGAATCCTGTGTTAATGGGGCAGGGCACAGTGGGGATGTCTTATTTCTTCCCTAAGTCTGGGGCTATGAAGAATCCAAAAGTGGGCACTCAGGATGGCTAAGGACTAAACTCACCCAGCCTGGGCTGAGATGCCTTCAAGGCTGTAGCTGACAACCTGAGGTTTACAGGAGTTCTCACCATGGACTGGGTCCCTTGCTGCCTGACCACCTTAGGCTCGCTGGCTCTCTCAGAACTCCAAGAGATAGAGCTCCAGCAAATAAGTCAAAGCTGGGCAGTTTTGTACAACTCGGCCTCTGAAGTTACACAGCATCCCTTCTGTTCAAAGCCATTCAAGGCCGGGACCAGCAGGTGGTGCAGTGGTTATGATGCTGGTCTCCCACATGGTTGATGCACTTCTAGTCCAGGACTTGATGGCTTGCTTCCCTTCTCTCTCTCTCTCTTTATCTCTCTCTCTCTCTCTCTCTCTCTCTCTCTCTCTCTCTCTCTCTCTCATGAGTACCCATGCCTTATAGCAAACTTTAAAAATAATAAGTAAAATTAAATAATTCTAAAAAAAAAAAAGAAAGAAAGAAAGCATTCAAGGCCTACCCATATTCCAGGGAAGGGGCAGAACAGGAATGGCAAGCCTATGTTTATAACAGAACGTTTATAACAGCTGATTGCAGCTATCTTTGGAAAATAAAATCTGCCACAAAAGAAGTCAATCCTTAATGACAGTCTCCACTCTCTGTATGAGCAGGACCTGCTTGATAAAGTGGTCTTGCTTGGCTGGGTTGCCTTTTTTTCTCCCCTGTCAATTAGCACTGGCTACATTTAGCATTCAACAAATGTTTATTGAACGTGAACTTGAATTAATTCAATTAGTCTTCTCAGTGAGGTCCCAGGAAAACTTACATTTAGTGTCACAAGAAATGATCATTTTTGTGACATTTTGAAAATGATAGTGAATATTAATATTCTAGTAATCTTAGCCATGGGTATAATATTGCACTGCATTCATCTATCAGCTTTCTAAAAGTCGATATTGCTTAGTACAGAATAATATCAGATGCACTTAGCTTAGAGTTCAGTTCCTGGTTCTACCTCTACAAGGTGCGTCTTTTAGCAAGTTGTTCACAGTCATGGAGTGTCAGGTTTCCTTATCGGTAAACTGAAAACACTGTTGGGCCAGTGTTTTAAATGCTAACTTTAACTGTGGTTTGCCCAGTGGTAACGCAACACTCTGTGATGCTGAATCCATATGAGAAGGTCCTGGGTTCACATCCTGAAGGTTCCCTGTGCATACCAGAAGAGTGTGTGCACATGTTCCTGGCTGGCTGAGGTTGGGTGGATCACGGCATGAAGACAATGTTGGAGGTCTCTCTCTCTCAAAGATATATAGATAGATAGATAGGTATAATATATATTATAAAAATTATATATATATATATATATATATATATATACTTTATATATATGTGTGTGTGTGTGTGTGTGTGTATATATATATATATATATATATATATATATATATATAATTTTTCAAATAAAACTACTGTCTGAAAGGAATAGGAGTGAGCATCTCAGCAAAGTCAGTGTGGAAAAGCTGTGCCAAAGATCAGAATGTGGGTTTTTATCCATCCAACCAGGGGCGTAGCTAGATGGCTCCCCTTTAAAATCTGTTCAACCAGAAGGGATGTCTTTTCTAATCTGCATAAAAGCACAACGTGTGCTAGTGGAAGCCTTTGGGACAGATATTTTTAGAAATGAACAAGCCCCATTAAAATTTGACTATTAGGTATACCAGTTGCCTATACTTTGCCAGTCCAAATAACCAAAAGAGTCTGCATGTGTCAAAACCTCACATTTAGTTCCAGATGTGGGTTGTAATTACACTGACTCCTGAGTTATATTATCTGTCGTCACTACTCAGTGACATGGAGGATGCCTTCTACGGGGCTCGAATCTGTTGATTTTTAGCAGTGCATCCATGTTCTCTTAGGTGGAAAAATGCAACATTCATCTTAAAATTCGTGTTCTGAAAACTTGGCAATGAATGTCAGCAAGGGTTCAACAACTCTCAGTAAATAAGTTGGATTATCTGACTCTTCACAGCAAATTTGCTTTTTTTAGATCAGGGCAACATTTGTCCTAGACGTTTAAGTTTCGTGGATAGGAACTTAAGACACTTTCTGGAATCGTCAGAAGAACATCCTGGTCTGTTTTCAAAGGCAGCTGGATACTAATCCTATTCACACCAATGTTAAAAACCAAACTCAATCAGAACTCAGAATGGGTCCTTTTCATGTCCATTAGAGAGGACCACTGCAGTTTGAAATCATCACCTAATGGAACAAAAAGCATTCTGAATCTTAGGCTTATTACTGAACTGTCTCAGGTGTGTATTAAAACAGTTAAGGGTTTGCTCGAAAGAAATTACAAATGGCCATTTTCCAAAAAAACAGTTCACACAGACATACACATGCAAACTGGAATCTGCTTTTGCTCAAAAACAAAACAAAACCTTGGTGCAAATTTGCTGTGCAGTATTTCCTCTCTGTGCAAAGGCAAACATCTCTGCCTAGATTCATGCTGATAAAACTTACAAAATGCAGGCCAGACCATGGATCCCTTTTGGCCAGTTGCACAGTATAAGTCCCAGAATACGCAGCTTGAAAACACACCAGATTTGTGTGCATACATACAGAAAATACTGAAAGGAGGGAGAAACAAAGGAGAAGGGATGGTGGGGTGACCATTCCCCGTGAGGAAAGGGTAATTTCTCGCTTTCTCTCTCTGTGTTGCTTTCTGATGAGCAAACATGCCCCCTGTCAAATTAATTTTTTAATTCCAAAATGCAAATTAATATTGAATTATTGAGTTCGCTTAAGTCAGCCTAAATACAATCTCTTAATTCCTGCACCTGAAGTTAAAATATTTCTAATGAAAATCAATATACACTGCCTTTAGTTATAAGAGTTGCAGTTAAAAAGGCAAATTATCACAAACCTCGATTTTATGGTCTCTACCAAATTTTCTATCTTAGAAGTGTATTTTCATTTCAGGACCTGACGTTTTGCCCTAGCATTCTGGAAGCTTTGTATATGTCACATACACAACCCATTTATAAACACATGATTTTTGTTTGTTTTAAATGTACTTCAGCTATTTATTCCTCTTGCTCAAAATTAGATTTTTGATCACCTGATCATTTACTCAGTAACTGATAGTTGTTGATTGAGCTCTGTCCCCACAGGCCATCAGAGAAATAAAGACTGAAAGATGTTTCTGATGTCACCTTGCCTAAACCTGGTTTAGAGCCAGATCTTTTTCCTTTCTCCTGGGATCTAAGAGACAGCAACTTGCTTCCTGCCTTTTCCTGCCTTTATGGTAGAGGGGCAAACCAGGACAAAGCATAATTTTTCTGTACCAGATTTTTTTCCCCTTCCTTTCTTACCTAGATCATAACACATTGGCCCACAAGGGAGATCTAAGTTAAGCTATTCTTAACTAAAATACTTTAGCAAGAATTGTAAATCCAAGCTGACTGTGTAGTCTAGAAATTACTGGTCCCATGTGGCTGGCCATCGTTTGAATACCCATTTCAGAGGCTTGAAGGACATGCTAAGCACATGTGCATACATGTCCAAAATCCCAAAATGATGGCAGAATGGAGGAGAAGTAATTGTGGCATAACTATGATCCATTGATGGGGGCAGCAGGGTGCTTTCTTCCCCTCTCTCTCTCTCAATGGAAAGCATGCACACCATCTGGAAATTAAAACAAACAAACAAACAAAACAACCTATGGAGTTTGGTGGAAGAAAGACCATGCTTCTAGTTTAGAGAATAAACACCCTTGAGCTCCACAAGAGTAAGGGCCTACGTGCTCATGCCACACGTCCTTCCTCATTCCATGATGTTTGTGTTTCTTCCCTTCGACGTTCCACCCCTGAGGTCCTTCCCAGTCTATTCTTTCTTGTGATGCATGACTTTTCCTGCAGAGCAGTGAATACCCATCCTGCAGTGATGACTTGGGTCTTGCACGGATAGTTTCCATTTTAGACATTTCCAGATGTTCATAACTCTCTCCTCCTCTCCATAGGATTGGTCTCTGGGTTGGGGGAGAGTAGGAGAAATGTCGTAATACACTTTCACTCAGACCATGGCTGATTTTCTCATACACTGTCTGAAATCAAACACAGCTTCACATCAGGGGGATTCATTTCCTTCAAAGAGGACCTTTAGTCTTAAATTAATTTTGTTTTTGTTTTGTTTTTACTGGTGACCTCAACATTATTCCTTATAAAATAAAACCCTAGCATCATTGTACTCCTGTCCTACTTAAATATTATTACAAAATGCTCCCTATTTAGTGAAAATATTGTTTTCCTGTACCACTCTGACAAACGGGTCATATGTAGAACACTGCTCTCTGGTCCATGAAATTTCTTATGTTACCTAGAGTAGTAGAAGAAGAGGCTGGGGGAAAATGTTTAAGTACCTGCAGGAGTAGGAGTACCTCTAATTTTGTCTGGGTCCACATTCGTACTACAAATTTTGTAAGGTTTTTTGTTTTGTTTTGTTGTTTTGGTTTTTGGGGAGGTTTTTGCTACAGGGCGCGTGTGCTCGCCAGAAAGACAGAGAGACAAAAAGCGAGAAATCACCTCCCAGAGCGGATGGCCACACCGTAATCCCTTCCCCTCCATTCTCTTCTCGGGATCTTGGGCATGCATGCACATGCGCCTGGCATGAGTTTATGCCACCGGGTCTGGGACTCGAACTGTGTCAACTAAATGGGAGTCCAGCAACAGCCATTATGGTAACTGCTAGTCTGTAGATTTCATAAGGTTTTAAGGGCAAGTTGTGATTAAGTTCCAGTGCTTTACCTCTCTCCTGTTGTAGCCTACTTCCACTAAAGTGGTTAAAAATCTCATTGCTCAGATAATCCAGCCATTTTGCCTAACCTCATAGAAACCACAGAAGTTCTCACAACAGAAGCAGCACAATAAACAGTGGAACCTGAGTGTGTTTTGTAAATATCTGACAATGAAAAGTTGAAGAGTTCTAGGATTGCTATATAATATATAATCACATATAATTTAATATGCAATCATATAATCAGAGTCTGCTGGGCATCTTTAAACGTTTAAGAATAAGTACAGTGTAACAGAGTTGCTTCATATACGTAGGTAACTTATCAGAATTTAACTCCATGTTCTATACAAAAGAGGGGGAAAGAATCAGGGTGAGAGAATAATTTAACTTTATATAGTTTAGGAGATTATGTCTGCCATTCTACTCAAAGAGCAGGTGATGTGGGTATATTAGTACGGGCTCACTGCTCTTCCAGGCAATTTAAAACTAAATTGAGGGAACCAGCAGTTAGCATAATGGCTATGTCGCTGGACTCCCACGTAGTCGACCGCGGTTCGCGTCCCGGACTCAGTGGCTTAAAACTCACGCCGGGCGCGTGTGCGTGCGTGCCCAAGATCCCGAGAGGAGAATGGAGGAGAAGGGATTGCAGTGTGACCATCCCCCCTGGAGGGTGATTTCTCGCTTTCTGTCTCTCTGTCTCTCTCTGTCTGTCTGGCGAGCGCACGCTCCCTATAGCTAAAACCTCTCAAAAAAATAAATAAATAAATAAATAAATTGATTGGGACCAACAGGTAGCATAGTGGTTAAGGCTCTGTACTCCCTCTATGTCTGACTGTGGTTCGACTACCAAACCAGGTGGCTTAAAACATGCTGGTTGGATGTACATGTGTGCCCAAATTTCCGAAAAGAGAATGGAAGATAAGGGATTACTGTGTGACCATCCACCCTGGGGGATTGGTTTCTCACTTTTGCTCTCACTGTCTTTGTCTGTCTCTCCAGTAAGTACATGTACCCTATGGTAAAACCTTAAGAATAATAAAAAATTTAAAAATAAATAAATTCACTGTATGTAATCTTCCCCTAAGCAACTGAAAATAGATTAAAATTAGCTTGTAGTACTAAGCTAAAGTTGGCTTTACTCTTATCAAAGTCATCATTACTTTCAGATTATCACTTTTGTAAACAAGGAAATAGGAATGGAAAACAATTAGTTACTAAATACCGTTATGGGCCAGGTTATATGTGAGGTGTTTACACACATGATTTTCTTTAAGTTTACCAACAACCCTATGAAGTGGATGTTATCTTTACTTCATAGCTTGATGAAAGGAAGCTTTAAAAGATTAGCTCTACCAAGGTCAAGTAACCAGTAAATAGAAGTGACAAGATTCAAAACAGATTGTTCTGATTTCAAAGTTTTTCTTGGAAACCAAATAAAACCAAATACTATGTAAATAGTAATCTATTTTAAGTTTAGAATGAAGATGAGATAGAGGCGACAATACATTTTGGCCTTGGTAGTATTTTAGATGAAGTTCTTTTAGGAGAGGTTGCTTAGTTGCATGTGTGTCCTTTAATTGTCAGGTTTGATGGGTACCTGGACCCATCCTGACACCTGGAAATAACTGATCTGTCATTTCAAAAATTCTGTACAAACAGAATCGAACAGTATGCAGTCTTTGGGAATGACTTTTTTTTTATTAATTAATTTATTTATTTTTGTATATACTTTCAATCATATTGTTTGGCTTACAATGAGACCATTTCGATATGTGAACATTTCTCCCCAGACCCGTTGATCAAAATATCTTCAACAGATAACACCACACCTCCCCATCCCGTCAATGCTCTACCTCTGTATCCCTTCTCCAAATGTCTTTCGTTGGGCCCCACTCCTCCACATACACCTCATCTGACATTCACACCCATCTCTTGTGTTTGTTCAACTGTTAGTCAATCAGTTTCAGACATAGAATGCAGACAAACGGTATATGTTAAGTGGGAACATACAATGTCTCTCCTTCATAGCCTGGCTTGCCTCACTCAGCAGTACATCTTCCATATTCTTCCACTTTCTGTCAAAAGCCACGGCTCTGTTGGTTTTTATGGCTGAGTAGTATTCCATAGAGTATATGTGCCACAGTTTTTCAATCCATTCCTCCATACGGGGGCATCTGGGTTGGTTCCATGACTTAGCAATTGTGAATAGTGCCGCAATAAACATCGATGTGCTTTCAACAGTAGAATTTTCTCAAGATCTATCCAAATGTTGCTTGCACCTGTAATGTATTCTCATTGATTGCTGAGTGGTAGGTAGTTCTGTGGAAGTATCACAGTTTGTTTTATCATTATCCATTGATAGGCGTCTAGACTGTGTCCAGTTGAGATATTCAGGTATTGTCTCCTTCTCTTTGCATCTGTGTCTCTGTGCTCTCCAAAAAATCGTTCATTTGCATTACTCTTTCTATTATAGCTTTCCTACAAGAGCAAAAGCAGGTTCACTTTATCTCAATGATAGTTTTTTTAACATGCACATACCACCTAAACAGTCTTGAGAAAGAAATTGAACAAAGTCAAAGCATGATGGTATTTTAGAAGGCAAATATGAAAAAGGAAAGAGGTGAGGGGGGCCAGTTTTTAAGTAGGGATGAAACACAGTTTGGGCTCACACTTTTCTTGTTAAGTCTTTTGACTATTGCAAGTGATTTAGTCTCATGAAATACATTGTTTGGTCTTATTTTCTTCCGTCCTGTGTTACTGAGCCTTAAGTTGAATCATCCACTCAAAAAAGCCAGTGTGTGGGATTGAATCTCTTAGCTCAGTTTAATTTACTCATTCCTAATCTTCAAATTCAAAAACCAGCTTTTTAAATTTCTTTTTAAATGTGGATCTGGAGATTGAGGGTGGCTAGATATTCTATGGGTAACTCTTATTTGCCAAATAATCACTTTTTTAAAAGGACATTGGCTATCTATAACCCCTAAGTTTTTCAAATTGAAAAGTTATAAGCTATTCAAATGGAGAAAGATATGCTTAACAAAGGATAGTTCTTCATTTTCTTCCCAAGATCAAAAAAAAACAAAAATGATCAGTATTTTTCTTTATTTTTTTTTCTTTATCACACATGTGCTTACCAGAGAGAGAAAATGTGAGAAATTACCCCTTGGAGGGGGATGACTACAGCTCAATCCCCTCTTTTCCAATCTCTAAGGATTTTGGGATAACATGCACATGATCCCAGCATGATTTCAATTCAAGCTGCCAATGTGGGACCCAGTACCTCAAACTCCATGCCACTTGGTGGCCCCCAAGTCAGTATTTTACCCTTGTACCCATTTCCAGAGCTGAGATGAGAACACTGGTTTGCCGTCTAAGTGAGCTTCCAGCTCCAGATCCCAGCCTACACACAGCCGAGTGCTCTGTTCTCTACAAATTACTGTGCCTTGGGAAATACCATGCCTGCATTCTTTTAAGGTAAATACCACCATACGAGAGATAAAACTTTTGACAATGTTGGGAAAGAAACCTTATAAGTGATGTAATATACAAGAATGAAGTAGAAATAATTATTTATGAAAATGTTTCAAGTTATTATCAACTGTGAAGGTTTTTTTTGTTTATTTACATATAACGAGTTATTAGATGGGCATAGGCATTAACTTTTACTATGTTATTTTATTTATTTTTCTTTTTTAATAAATATTTTTATTTCTTTTAATTTATATTAATAACATATATCTTTACAGTGTTCAACATTACTTTTTTTAGCACAAATATCATGCATATCAGTTAAGACAGATACATTGCTATATACATTATCATCAGCAAATAACTTTTCATTTTTTTGTCAATTAAACATACTTCTTTTTTTTTCCTTCTCCTGTTTTCCTCCCTCCCTCTCTTACTCACTCCCATATTACTCCTATCCTTACTATCTCTAGTATCTACCATGTCCTCCCTGCTATTATACCTTTCAAACTTTCAGTTTCTGCTGTAGAGTGAAGACAATCGGTATGTACCCAGTGGGGACATACAAAGTCTGTCTTTTATACTCTGGCTTGCTTTGCTTTGCAAAAAGTCTTCCATATTCATCCACTCTGTATCAGATGTCAGGGGTTCATTTTTTATGACTGAGTAGTATTCCATAGAATACACATGTCACATTTTTTCAGTCCACTTAACTATTTTTGGACATTTGGGTTGATTCCATTTCCTAGAAATTATAAATAATGCGGCAAAAAACATGGAGGTGCATGTGTTTTTCTGACTGAGTGTTTTTCTATCCTTTGGGTAAATACTTAAGTGGAATTACTGGGTCATGTGGTAGTTTTATTTGTAGGTTTCTGAGGAATTTCCATGTCGTTTTCCAAAGTGGTCGTACTAATTCCCACCAACAGTGTAGGAGAGTTCCCTTTTCACCACAGCCTCACCAGCACGTATCTTTCTTTCCTTCTTTTTTCAATTTTAGCCATTCTGACTGGAGTTAAGTGGTTTTGATTTGCATTTCCCTTATGATAAGAGATGTTGAACATGTTTTCATATACTTTAGGGCCATTCATATATTGTCTTCAGAGAATTGTCTGTTCAGCTCATTTTCCACTATTTTAATTGGCTTAATTTTTTGATGTGTGTGGGTGAGTTGCTTGAGTTCCCTGTATATTCTGTCTATCAGTCCTTATCTGAGGTATAGTTTGCAAATATATTCTCCTACTCTGAGGGTTGTCTTCTCACTCTGCTTATTGTTTCTTTTGCGGTGCAGAAGCTTCTCAGCCTGATATAGTCTCATTTGTCTATTTTTGGGACTATTGTCTGAGTTTTGGAGATCTTCTTTTAAACTTCTTTGCCTACTCCAAAGTTTCCAAGAGTTTTCCCCATGTTTTTTACCAGTTTTTTCATAGTTTGAGTTTTTATGTTTATATCCTCAGTCCATTTTGAGTTAATTTTTGTTAGTGGTGAGAGAGAAGGATCCAGTTTCATTATTCGGCAGGTGGACATTCAGTTCTCCCAGCACCATTTGCTGAAGAAATTATTTTCCCCACTGGATTGTCTTGTGCCTTTTGTCAAAGAATAGTTGGTTGTATGTTTGGGGGGTTATTTGGGAGTTCTCAATTCTGTTCCATTGATCTACCTGTCTGTTTTTGTGCCAATTCCATGCTGTTTTAATTATCACAGCTTCGTAATATGTTTTGAGGTCAGGAAGTGATGCCTCCTACTTTATTCCCTTTGTGCAATATTGCTTTGGTGATATGGACCTTTTATGCTTCCAGGCAAATTTTATGATTGTTTTTTCTATTTCTGTGAGGAATATCTCTTATAGTTTGATTGGCATTGCATCAAATTTGTAGATTGATTTGGGTAGGAAGGATATCTTGATATATTAATTCTTCCAATCCAGGAACATGAGATGTTTTTCCACTTTTTTATATCATTTTTCATCTCTTTTTATAAAGCTTCATAGTTTTCCTTATACAGATCTTTGATGTCCTTGGTAAGGTTTATTCCTAGATATCTTATTGGTTCAGTGGCTATTGTAAATGGGACTTCTTTATTCTATTCTGTCTCAATTTTTCTATTGTAGGTGTATAAAAGTGCTATAGATATTTGTATGTTGATATTTTTAGGAATATTTTTGTGGATTCTTTTGGATTTTCTATGTATAGCATCAAAAATCTTCAAATAGAGATAATTTCACTCCTTCTTTTCCTATTTGGATGCATTTTATTTGACTCTCTTGTCTAACTACATTAGCTAAAACTCCCATTACTATGTTATAAAGGAGTGAAGAAAGTGGGCAGCTTTGTCTTGTTCCAGTTTTGAGTGGAAAAGTTTCGCCATTCAGTATGATGTTAGCTATGGGTTTTTCATAGATGACTTTCATTGTATTGAGAAATGTCCCATCTATGCCAATTTTGCTGAGATTCTTAATTATGAAGGGATGTTGTATTTTATTGAATGCTTTTTCTTCATTGATTGATAAGATCATATAGTTTTTATCTTTCCTTTGGTTAATGTGATGTATTATATTTATTGTTTTGCATATGTTGAACCATCCTTGCATCCCTGGAATAAAGCCTACTCATCTGGGTTTTCTTGTTTTTTTGGCATATAGTAACTCATAGTATTCTCTGATGATATTTTGTATTTCAGTTATGTCCACTGTAATAATGCCTGTTTCCTTGCTGATTTGATTTATCTTGTTCCTTTCTCTCTTCTTGATTAATCTAGCTAACAGTGTGTAATTTTGTTTAACTTTTCGAAGAACCAGCTTTTGGTTTCATTTATTTTCTGTACTGTTCTTTTATTCTCTATTTCATTTATTTCTGCTTTAATCTTTATGATTTCATTTCTCCTGGAATTTTGTTTTATTTTGCCATTTTTCCAGTTCCCTGAATTGAGTCATTAGGGTGTTTATTTGTCACCTTTCTGCTTTTTCCTTGTGGACACTAATTGTTGTGAACTTTCCTCTTATGACTGTTTTTGCTGTATCCCATAGGTTATAAACATTGTTTTGTTTGTTATCATTGTTTTCTATGAAACTTTTGATTTCAGTCTTAATTTCTTCTATAGTTGTAAAGTCACTTAGGAGTAGGTTTTAGTTTCCATGTGTTTGTGAATTTTCGAGGGCTCTTTCTGTAGTTGATTTCAAGTTTCATTCCATCATGGCTGGAAAAGATACTAGGTATAGTTTATATACCTTTGAATTTGTAAAGACTTGTTTTGTGCCATATCATGTGTTTGGTCTTTGGAAATGTTCTATGTGGGGGTGAATAGAATGTATATTTTGTGGTAATTGGGTGAAATACTCTGTAGATGTTTATCGAGTCCTTTTCATGATACAATAATATGGTATTATTTAGACCTTGTATTTCTTTATCTTTGTCTAGGTGATGTGTACAGAGGAGTTGGTGGGGTGTTGAGATCCCCTACAATGAATGTGTTGCAGTCTATCTCTCCCTTAAGACCTAACAGTCTTTCTCTGCTGTATTTAGGTGCTCTAGTGTTGGATTCATAGATATTTACAAGTGTTATATCTTCTTGGTGAACAAGTCCTTTTAGTATATATAATGCCCTTCTTTGTCTCTTCTTTTATCTTTCATCTTAAAGACTATTTTGTCTGATACCAGTATAGCTACTCCAGCCTTTTTTTGGTTTTTGTTTGCATGGAATATCATTTTCCTATGCTTCACTTTCTGTCTGTATGTCCTTATCAGTGAGGTGTGTTTCTTGTGAACAGCATATAGATGTCTTCTGTTTTTGTATCTGTTTAGTCAGTGTGTCTTTTAATGGAAGAATTTAATCCATTAACATTCAATATTATTATTGATATTTGCAGATTTATTCCTGTCATTTTTTTAGCCATTTTCTCGGTTGTTTTTTGTTCTCCTATTCCTGATTGTCTCTATAGTAATCCTAATGCAATACTCCCCTCAGTACTTCCTGTAGAGTTGGTCTATTATGGGTGAATTCTTTCAGTTTTTGTTTATCTGAAAATACTTTTAGTTTCTCTTCCCACTTGAAGGATAATCTTGCTAGATATAGTATTCTTGGTTGAAATTGCTTTTCTTTTAATATTTCAAATACATCTTTCCATTTCTTCCTTTCCTGCATTCTTTTATTTGAGAGGTCTGATGTTAGCCTAATGGGATAAACTTTATAAGTAACTTGTTTTTCCCTTGTCATTTTTAGAATATTGTCTTTGTCTTAGTTTTTACCAATTTGGCTATCATGTACCAGGGGGACATCAGTTTGGGGTCCTTTTATTTCTTGGATTTGAATTTCTCCATTTCTCTATATTTGGAAAAAATTTTAAATACTATTTCATGAAATAAGTTTTCCATGCTGTTAGCAGTTCTTCACCTTATGGAATACACATGATATGGATATTTGGGCATTTCATGGTGTCTAGAAAGTTCCCCATAGGTTGTCCTTTTTTTTTTTTGGTTGCTTTCTCATTCTTTTTGGTGGTTTGGTTTATGTTGGTGGCTCTTTGTCTTCAAGATCAGAAATTCTTTATTCTGTGTGGTCCAATCTGCTGTTAATGCGTTCCAGGGAGATTTTAATTTCTTGTATTGTATTCTTCATTTCCAGAAGTTCTGTTTTATTCTTTTTTAAGATATCTAGTTCTTTACAAAAGTCCTCATTTTCTCATTTTCTCAACTGGTTGTCTGTTTTCTCTTGCCTCTCATTAAGTTTTGTCATGATGAATATTCAGAATTCTTTTTCTGACATTTCTGTGTATTTCTCTGTGCTATTCACTGGTGGTAAGAGGCTATTACGCTCACCTGGGGAAGAGTTACCACCTTGTTTTCTCATGTGTCTTCGAGATCTGTGCTGATTCCTAGTCATTGAATGCCGTGTTCACTTTTTTCTATTTATTAGAGTAGATTCTATAGTATTGGTAGAGGAAATCACACCCATAAATTCCAGCCATGTGCCTGTTGGAGGGCTCTGTCTACCAGTCAGAGCAGTTATGGGTACCATCATGTGCCTGGCTCCTCTACCAAACGTTCAGCTCTTGATGAGGTAGTACCAAGCTAAGGAGATATACTTTAGTGAAGAGGATCAACTTTGTGAATTGTTGTACCAAAAGTTCCAAAGCTGCTCCCAGGCCTCTAGTGGACTTTCCCAAGAGGCCTGCTCAGACCAGGCTCTAGTCTCCCTACAGGCGAGCAGGTGGGTCCAGCACAGGCCTCTGGAACCTTCGCAATGGAGTCCAAAGAGTTCCAAAGTTGCTCCCAGGTTCTAGCATGTATTAACCCAAGAGACCCACTCAGACCAGGCTTTACAACTTTCTCTGTTTTAATTAATAAAGTAAATCTTATATTATTGATATATTTGAAATCAAACTAAAATGACCAAGAAAGGGAAGAATGTTATTAATGTCAGATTGTGTCATGACCTTTGAATCTTTATTTTGTAAGCATAGTGCATAGGAAAGCCTATTTTTTATTTATTTTTTTTCTTAACATATGCTCTTACTTAGCTGGAAACATTTTACATAGAGAACTATTTTTGTTTTCATTTTCTAAATAATCATCCTTTTATCTTCATACCAGTATTCAAGAATAAACACTAATTAATGTCAAGTACACTATACTTAAAAGATTTTTTAAACTCTTGTTCTTTTGGGGGGGCAAGTTTTAGTTATAACTTCCAGGAAGGGACTAAGGCTCAAAAATTGAGTAAGAAATTAAATAGCTATTTATACTAAAAATTGTCAAAATATGTGATTCAATAAAAGATAATGTCCCCACACATGTTAACCTTATTTATGAATTAAGCCACAAAAAAATTCTTGATATCTAAATGATCTTTGAAGAGTAGGTTATATCAGGCTAGTCTTATAATTTCATAAACCTTTATGAATGGGAAAAATTTTGTAATTCTCTCTAAATACTATTAGCATAAATGACAGTACAACATTTCAATAAATAGGTTTAATATTTTATAGTTATCTGACAGTATATTATTCCAAAATGTATATAGAACTTAGTACTATGAAAGTTATAACACAGAGAGATTACAAATATAAATAGCTAGAAAAAATGACAATATAAAGGAAAAATGTTATCATTTATTTATGAAACTATAGAATGTTTTAAAATATAGTTATATAGAGATAAGATATAGGAGACAAAATTAACACCTTCCTTTCTGGTAGGATTCAGCCACCAAGTGAACTTTTGTTAAATAGGTTTTTGCCAAAAGATGCATGTACTCTCCAGAAAGAGACAGAGAGAGGGAATAGAGAAATTATCCCCCTGGGAGGAATGGCCACACTGCAGTCCCTTCCCCTCAGTTTTAAATGACTCCCACACAACTGACCTCAATTTGAGTCCTGGACCTGGTGGTTGTATAAAATTATGTCAGGCATGTATGCATGGGTGCACAGAATCCCAAGAGAAGAATGGAGGAGAGGCGATTGCACCTGGTCACTTTCCCTGTCTATTTATCTCTGTTTCTCTGACCAGTGCATGTGCCCTTTGGCAAAAAAAAAAAAAAAAAAAAGTAGATGCAATACCTAAGTTCAAATAGTAGGTACTATTCACTTTATTTTCAATCAAATTTGTCATATAAGTATAATCAGTTTCATTTTATAGATGAGAAAACTATGGTGCAAAACAGTTAAGTAATATTTTAAATTCAAAGGTTTTTTTGGTGTTTCATTTATCCTTTCTTATATATTTTATTTGCATTTTACTGAAGAATTCTATCATTCAAGTTACACTCACATGGCATGGCTGCATTCAAACCCTGATCTCAAATACTTTCAAATTCTTTCTTCAGTCTCCAAGTACAGTGTTATATTTATGGAACAAACCAGAAAAAAAGTGCCCACTTTTCTAAGGTTAACTGCCAACCTTTTCAACAAATTTTAATTCCATCTGATGTATATTAAAATTTAAAATGACATGGTAAAAATGTCCAGAGTATTTGATGTGAGAAAAATCTATTTTCCAACCCTTTGCTCAATATCTAGTAGGTAAGAAATTTTAGAAAAATCACGTTCCTGAAATTTCCCTTTCTCTTCTATAAAGTGGAATTAACAATAAAAGAAAAACTAACATTTTTACCTCACATTATTATAGGGAGGAGCCAATAAAAGAAAAACTAACATTTTTACCTCACATTATTATAGGGAGGAGCAAAGATGATATATTAAATTTCTGTGCAAAAAAAAAAATCAGAATTTTAGTATTATCAGTTCCAAAAGTCCCACCCAGTTTAGGTAAATCACAGAAACTGAAATGTAAGTTATCACATAGGGTTTGACTTGTATTAAAGTGAATAATTTAAGTCCACTTAGTATATGTTTTTGTCATAGAGTGAAATTAAAAGGTAACTTTAGCATCTATGTGAATTATTTGAAAGTCAACACTACTTTTAGAGTATCTATTACATGCTGTACAGTGGCCTGATAATGGTACTAGATTGCACAGAAAGTATTGTGACTTCTCAAAAGTAAATTAACTTTAGCTTCTAACATATAGTAGATAGCGCACGATTGGAAAAGACAAAGAAATGACAAGCTCTAATACAATGTGAATAGTAATAGCATTAATAGATAAAATGGAAAGTTCATTGGTTTGTCTCAATACTAAGTCAATCTTTATTTCATTCCTACTATATACAATTCTTTTTCTTACAGTCTATTTATTCATGAGAAAGAGAGAGATCAAATGAATTTGGTTTTGCCACGTTGAGATCCTCCTGCCCCAACCTCCCAGCTAGCTAGGACTAAATGGGCTCTACCTAGCATATGTTTCCTTTTTAGTTTGGACTGGTCTTTTATTTATTTATTTATTTTTTTCGGGGGGGAGAGATTTTTGGTATAGGGCACGTGCACTCGCCAGAGAAACAGAGACAGAAAGCAAGAAATCACCCCCCAGGGGGGATGGCCATGCTGCAATCCCTTCTCCTCCATTCTCCTCTCGGGATCTTGGGCATGCACACACACGCGCCCGATGCATCAGGAGTTTAAGCCACCGGGTCTGGGACTCAAATCGTAGTCAACTACATGGGAGTCCAGCAATGTAGCCATTATACCAACTGCTGGTCCCAGGTTGAGCTGGTCATTAAAGTCAGGCCTTCCATGTGGCCTTAGACACTGATTTTAGCAGTATGCAACACCACAGCTGAGCCCTATCTTATATAATTCTGCATGATACTGTAAAGGTCATTAATTCTGTACCTACTACATATTGACTCCTAAATAAATGCAGTTATGCAAATTAATGGCAAATTCATTGAAAGAAACATCTCCAAACAATGGCTATATTTTATTTGTTATGATTGACATTTACAAGAAAAGCAAATTTCCTTGCAGCAGGGGGATTGGGAAGGTTTAGGATCATCAGACTTCTCCTCTATTTCCTTCTGCCTTTCCACACATTGTAAATCTCATAGGCCACACCTGTAAAATCTCTGTCAACAACTCTCTGAAGCATTTATATATCCGGGACCTCAAAACAACCTGAATACTAGGTGAACATTTTCACCAGAGATAGATGTTTCCTGTAGTTACATAAAAAAATAAAATAAAAAAGCTTTAAATAGTAACCTCCATCAGAAGTACACATAACAAATCTAGAACATTCTGCAATTCAAACATCTATTCAAACCTGGGAGCTTTCCAAAGCAGATTTGCCATGATCTTCCATCATATACAAAGGTCAGAAAAATAAAGACTTACAATCAGAATGTTTTTATTCAATTAAGGTACCATTTGACCACAAATGCTCTGTCTGCATGAGAAAATTAAAGAAATAAATCAGAATTCTTTCTCTTAATGGTTGTTCTCATTGGCCAGCACTTGACAATACGACTCAAGGCTCAGATTAAATTTTACTTTTGGGCAACTTCATTTATCATGATTTCAAAGCAGGTAGTGCTGCCATTTGGCACACACACACACAAAAGTTCCTAGTCCTATGTGATTTTTTCTTTTTCAGTAGGAGAAGAGGAAAAATATTAAAATAGTGTACTCTTCTACAGAAGGCTCTTTAATCAATTTTTTGTTTTAGTAGAATATTTGGCAGATATTACTGGTAGTAAAAATGGGGTATGTCTTAAGTATACAAATTAATTCTGATACATCATGCTGGTCACTATAAAGAAAAAAAGGCAACTAAAACATTGGAATGAACAATTCATTGTTTCTATTCTGCTTTGAAAATCGATATTTTGGAGGAACTCATTCATGGGTATATATGGAGCATCTGTTCTATGCTAGATATTGTTTTACATACCAGAAATATTAAAACGAATAAGAAAGTGACAGCATTCATTGTCTCTACTGTACTGGGAAGACAGGAGTAAATAACTAGCACATAATGTGAATAATATGAAAGGTGACTATGAGGAGTGAAGTCAATAAAGTACTAAACAGAACCTTTTTTCTGTAGTCTTAGTCCTTCATATGGCTCAGTATGTCTCTGAGAGTCTCTAGGTTGGTGCTATATCCTAAAAGCAGTAATAAACTGTAGTTGGGACTGAAATCTTGAATTTGGGATTAAATTCTTGCATTTGGAATCTGAATTTTTGCAATTGAGATTCAGAATCTCCTCTTACCATGCTATTGGAGGTACTGGTGTTAACTTTTGGAACTTAATATTCTTCTTAAGATGAAATAGGAATAGTACCTATTTCTAGTGGATAGTTGTGAGGATAAAACGAGACAACATAGAAGAAAATGCATTGAAATGAACAGAGTAAACTGTAGACTGATGTACAAATGCTATTTGTTGTGGTTTGTTTTTATTAATGAATCCTCTGGGCCAAATAAACCCTTTATAAAAAAGTAAACCTTCTTAAAGGGAGAAAAAGTCATAAATCTTGTAAAGCAGAACTTCCTACCTGACTTCCCATGAGAAAAATATATCTGAGAACAGTTTCAATTTATCCCTGTCTGTGTAAAGACAAATAGTCCTGACCCAATTCAGAATTAGGAAATTTGAAGAAACCTCTCTTTAAGGCCTTCTCCTCATGACTTGGGGCAACTTTTTTAATCCTTTGAATCTATCTTATATCTGGAAAATGGGAATAAAAATACTGTACAGAACTACAGAGATCAAAAGAAATGAGTGTGGAAGAGCAGAAGGCCATGTGCCAGGTTCATAGTAGGTCCTTTATAAATGTAAATCCATTCCATCACCAGAACAATGAGGGTTCTGAAATCATCATTAACTCTAATTTAATTAACCAATTACCCTTTACTATTGATGAGTTCTGCACAAGTCAACTCAATCAGCATTTGCATTTTGACACTTTTATTTCTAATTATGTATAATTTGCTCTCTGTTAAAGGAATTTCAGGCATCAGCAAACAAATCAGGCGACACTTTGTGAACATGAAAGACCTACTTGAAAGCTGCTTCTGAAGTCATATTTTTTTATTTCTTCTAATGCAGTTTCCAGGAGGGTCGTTGAGGATAGAAAGTCTCAGATGGGTTTCTTGTGCTTGATAGTAGTTTCAGAAATCCAACAATAGCCTAAGAATAACTCTATCACCACTGATTTCCTTTAAGACTAGGAACCTTGTGTCCTTTGCCATCTCTCTCTTCTTTCCCCAAAGCAGGCCTCATCCCCTAATTTTAGCCAAATCTCTATTTTCCTTTTTTACCTCAAGATTCCCTGGTGCCTATTTCTATATTATAGTATATTTTATAATATTTTCTTTGTTTGTTTGTTTATTCGTTTGTTTGTTTTTTTACCCTGTAACCTTGTGTTGGTTAGCCTTCGGTTGAAGGTAACAGAAATCACTGTAATTAGGTTAAGCAGAAGGGATTGATCCCAGGCAATGGTGGGGCTACAGCCTGAGCTATGCAGTAACCTCCCAGCTCTCAGAATCACTCTGCACCTTCCAGTAACTGGGGAAGCAGCTCTAGATAGCAGAAAGGTGCAACTGCAGAAGCAAGCGGCCTCTCTCACCACCATGCCATCATCCAATGCCTTGTCCTTTTTTCTTTCTCTCTACACGCCATAGACTCAAATTCAAGTCCTGTCAGAACGTACCTGCTTGGCAGAATTTAAAAACATCCAAAATTCAATTCAATAGGCATTTGTATTTTGACCCTTTTATTTCCAATTATGTATAATTCACGAAGGTGCCTTGAAAAGCAATTTTTTTTTTGTTCTCTGGCCTCTTCAGAGCAGAAAGAATACTAGACCTGATCAGGAATATACATTTATTATCCCATTCGAAGTGTTTGCCACAACCATAAAATGTTTATCCTGTCTTATGTGTTTTTCTACCTTTTTTATGGTGAGGAAAAGAGTGGGGGGGAAAAAAGGACCCACAATTTGCCACTAGAATATGTTTTATTTGTTAATAAAGTAGCAGAATTAACAACCATAAACTTGAAGTCAAAGACCTGGCATCTAGGGCCTGCTCTTTCACTAATTAGTTTTTGGACTTGGGTAACTCTGTTCACTTTTGGAACCTTAGTTTCCTGTACTCACAAATGAGGCAATTAGATACAGTGATTGCTTAAGAAGCATCACTTTTATAATACACTAAAGTCTGTATTACTGTGACTGGCATAAATAACTTTTATATTTGATTAAAAATGATACACGGGCTCTTGATAGTTTTATGAAAACAATGTCCTTCCAATTAATTCTAACTGGGTTGTCAATGGAAACGGATAAGACAAGTGGTGCTTTCTCTCATCTCAAGAGGTTTATAGACTCCATAATTTCACTAAAGGATTCCTTGAAAAAAAAAATCTGTTTTGTTTTTTTTTTTTTTTTTTTTTTTTTTAACTTTCAAGTTTTTCCAAGGGCCTTTGGAAAATAATCGGCCCATTTTTTTTTTTTTTTTCTTTCAAACTCCTATCTTAAGCTCCCAGAGCAGAGGCTAAAATGCTGAAGGGAATCGTTTCATTGAATGGTGGGTGTCTGGGAAGCCAAGGGAGTGGATGGACCCTCTGAACCAAGCATGCTCTATATTACAGCCACAGGCCTTGCTGGGTGAGAGGAATGCCAACAGACCTGGCCACTGCTAGATGGGTCTCCATGGAAACTCCAATCTTTCACCCTTCATATGGTCACCATTATGAATCCTTACAGTATATAATATCTTTCTGCTCTTTCTATTAATGCTGCATGAAAGCTTCTGTGCCAATATAAGTTAAACTAGATTATATCATTTTAAATGAATTGATTTATCTCTTAAATGGTTTTTAAAAACCGATAACCAAAAAAACCCTGCTGCTAACCCCACTGAAGGTACAAAACTTTGATCTTTAGAAAGAAAATTGGACACTGAACTATAATTTCTCAGTGTATTTACTTAGATTATGTATTCTTTTATATTCCCTCTCATCATCAGTGTAAATTAAAATCCCTGAATAAGTCCTTTGAGACAATGAAAACACAATTTCTAGTTGGATTTTTTTATTACTGTTGAGATTTTTTACATATTCAAGATGGAGTCCATTGTCAGATACATGATTTGAAATATTTTCTCCCACTGTAGCTTTTATTTTTTAATCTTCTTAACAGGATCTTATACAAAGCAAAAGTTTTTAATTTTGATGAGATCCAGTTTATTAATTTTTTTTTTTCTTTTTGAAGTCTATTTACGTATGTCTTCCATGAGAATGAAAGACAGAGTGAGAGATAGAAAGAGGAAGAGAGTACTTCCAACAGGGTCCCAACATCACAATTCGTTCCCTGCCTCCAGCCAGCCCAAGATCATAGGAAAAGTAAGAAAGCAAGCTGCTAGATCCAGGACTCAAACAATGGTTAGCCACGTGGGAAGTTCAATGCCTTAATCACCATGCCACCTACAAGCCCTCACATATTAATTCTAATAACTTTGTTTTGCTTTTTGTAGATTCCTTAGGATTTTCTATTATAAACAATTATGTCTTCTAGAAACAGGGATAGTTTTATTTCTCATTTTCTGATCTGTATATCTATTTTTCCTTTTCCTTTCTTATTGCATTGGCTAGTACTGCCCATTCTATGTTTAATTAAGAGAGGTGACAATGTGCATCTTTGTCTTGCTCTTGATCTTAGAGGAAAAGTATTAATTCTTTCAGGTAACTTTATATTAAAAATATTAACTGTAAGCATTTTAAGGATCTTTTTTTTTTTTTTTTTTTTGAGAGGTTTTTGCTATTGGGTGTGTGCACTCACCAGAAAGACAGAGAGAGATAGAGAGACAGAAAGCGAGAAATCAACCCCCCCGGGGGGATGGCCACACTGCAATCCCTTCTAGTCCATTCTCCTCTCAGGATCCTGAGCATGCACACACATGCACCTGGCATGAGTTTAAGCTACCAGGTCTGGGACTAGAACTACAGTAAGCTACATGGGAGTCCAGCGACATAGCCACTATCAAATGCTTGTCCTGAGGATCTTCTTTATTTAATTATTAATTTATTTTTTATTTATTTGGAGAGAAATTTTTGCTAGGGGTGTGTATGCTTGTCAGAGAGACTGAGAGAAACAGAGAGATAGAAAGCAAGAAGGAAGTATGGTCGCAATCTCTTCTCCTCCATTCTCTTCTTGGGGTCTTGGGCATGCATATGCACATGTCCAGCATGAGTTTAAAGCCACTGGGTTGAATACTCAAACCACAGTTGACTACATGGGAGTCTAGCAACATAACCATTCCACCATCTGCTGGTCTTAGGGGAGACAGACCACAGCATAAAGTCCCTGTTGGGGGTGCTTGTCTCTCTCTGTCTCTCACCCTTTGTCTTTTGTCTCTCTCACAGGATAACCTTAAAAAAGAGAGAGATTCAAAAAATTGTAAAACAATATTACCCTTTCACTAATTTATTCTTTGAGCAGTAATTGCACATAAACATATGCAATTTTTAAATGAATTAGTAAAGAAATGCTTTACATTTTAGCAGTTTTAATTTCTGATGTGAAAAGTATCTGCAGATATAACCTACAAAAACATCAAATTCTTTGGTATCTTCTATAAATAAAGGTCTAAATGAATTCTGAGACCAAAACGTTCGTGAATGATTGCTACAGGAATAATGGAAATCAGAGATCTTTAAATTTTACTGACGTTGTCAATTTTTTAAATTATTTTTAAAATTTTTTGACAAGATCTTGCTCTGTCACAATCTTCTTGCCTCAGCCTCCCAAGTAGCTGCCACTACGCCTAGCTTTTCATGTTACACAGGAAATTGAACCCTGGCCTCCCATGGGGTTTCTGCCTATAAATAGCATCGTCAACCAGTACATACTACCACACCTGGGCCTTGTTATCAGCCTTGTTATCAATGATTTCTTATATTTGTCCTGCATGTAGGACATAATTTCTATAAATATATCCAAGTCACTGTATCAGAGAGGTTTCTGCCTGTTTCTTATTAACCTTGCCTTGAAAATGTGTGTGGTTGACTATGAATCTTCTCTTCCAGCTAATAAAGGGGCAACAAAACCAAAAATGAATATTCACTTTTAGAAACTTTAAGTAGCTTTAGATATTGTACATTTAACCAACATTAAATGCCTGTTTTGTGCACTGGTTTTATAGTGGTAAAGAAGACAAGTGGAAATCTTTGCTTTCATGGAGCTTTCCCTGTAAGTGTCAGGAAAAGGAAAAATGTAATAATATACTATATACCCTGCAGGGCAAATAGATACAGATATCTGTAGCCACTGGGGGGCCTTTCTTGCTTTGGGGGCGTAAAGACCTGGCATCAGAAAGCCCCTTCTGGGGAACCAGCAGTTAGTGTAATGTCTATGTCGCTGGACTCCCACGTAGTCGACCGTGATTCGTGTCCCAGACCCGGTGGCTTAGAACTCACACCGGGGGCGTGTGCGTGCATGCCCAAGATCCTGAGAGGAGAATGGAGGAGAAGGGATTGCGGCGTGACCATCCCCCCTGGGGGATGATTTCTCGCTTTCTGTCTCTATGTCTCTCTCTGTCTGTCTGGCGAGCGCACACGCCCTATAGTGAAAAACCTCTCCAAAAAAAAAAAAAAAAGAAAGCCCCTTCTGGAATTATAGTCAGGGATACAGCATACTTACAGGATGCAAATATTGTGATAATGCGTTGCTTATCCCTGAGTCAAGGCACCTCTTACATTTTCTCAATCCCTTTTCTTCTGCTTCGCCTTGCATGGAACTCTTACCAAGCTTAGACTTGATTGTAATTTACAAGATTTCTTCCTAAGTACTAAAATATGTATTGCTGCATTGCAGCATGTTACTGACCTCTGCTCTTAGGGGAGTTAAAAAAAAAAAGACATTCATTCACATCAGGAAGTGATCCATCAACTTTTCCTTATCCTCTGACTACTTTAATGATGATACAGCAAACAGCCCCACATTTTTCATAAATAAAAATAGCAATTTTATGAAGAATGTGTTTCCTGCTGACTGTGAGAAACAGGGTACTAGGTGGCATGCCGGACTTAGTTTATTTGCCTTTAGCGCTGCCTCGAGAAATGCTGGAAATGATTCCTGCCACAGTCAACCAAGGCCACCATCACAGCACGCAGAATCCCATAAGAATAAGGAATGTGGCAAACCAGTAGGCAAAAGGCCTCCTGGCTCCATAAGGAACTGCCTGAAATTTCTCAACCAGTTTTTGTTGTTGCTTTTAATTTTTGTGCATCAATTAATATAGTCATTTCTATTTTTCAATCCTGGAATAACCCCAGGAAAAACACATATTGTTTCTTTTGATGAAAATCTAGCCTGGTGGATGATTATAGCATTTCCCCGCTCTGCAAACATCATCACTAAGCGCTTGGATGTGCTTAATTGTGTGAGTGAGAAAATTCAAAGTGATAATTTAGCATAATTCATGCAATAAGGAAAATGTTGTTAAAAACTGCTCTTGGCTGGTCATTTTCCTTACCTTCTACAATTGACTTTTTTTTTTTTTTACATTTTAGATTTTTCTTTCTGTCCCACAAACACATTATTGAGAGTGACTCTTTGTCTAACTAAATTGTTCATACATTTATTTTTCAATTATGTGGCACTCAGATATTTGTCTGAACACACTGAGATGTGAAATGTATTAAATGGCTATAGTTTCATGGAATTAAAGGCTTCATTGTGATTGATAAAGTTTCATTTCAGTGAATACTATTTCAGAAATCATCTGAAGTTATGTCCACTTCCTAGGAGTCAGTCATTCGTATAACAAATGTATTGAGGCCTACTCGGAGCCAGTCCCAAAGCACCGTATGGTTTTATATGCCTGGTGCTAAAAACTGGTAGCAACCATGCCTTGTTTACATTGGTATGCAATTAGCACGCTATAATCACACTTCTCAAATGAGCTTGAAGGATCCCTAGAACTTTTCCTACTGTGGCTCCTGCACTCTGAGGACAGAAATCCAAACAGCTCTAACTCCAAGCCCTATCCCTGCTACTGTTCTCACCTTTAAATCTTGGATTTTCATGTAAGAGTTTATCTTACAAAAGAGTGGCAAAGTGGACAGAAAAATCATCTCTTCTGCCATAAACGAACTAGCAAGATAAAAAGATAATGTTCCGAAATTCAACATATATTATTTAACACAAGGCAATGTGCTAGATAATACATTTTTGGTAATCCAAATAATTCATTTTAATAAGATTGACCAAAATGAGAGATTCTTAAAGTTTTTCATTTCAGAATTCCTTTAAATGCTTAAGAATTGTTAATAGCTCCAAAGAGCTGTATGTTTATTTGCTATAGGGGACGTGTACTTGGCAAAAAGAGACAGCCAGAGAGAGAGAGAGAGAGAGAGAGAAAGTGAGAAATCATCCCTTAGAGAGGATGGCCATTCGCAATCTCTTTCCCTCCAGTCTGCTCTTGGGATTTGGGGTATGCACGCACATGCACCTAGGATGAGTTTCAAGCTACTGGGTCTGGGACTCAAACAGTGCAGCAGGCCATGTGGAATCCAATGCCTTAAACTCCATGCCACCTAGTGGCCCCCCCAAGGAGCTTTTAAGGAGAGAGCTATTATCACCCAATATTTATTATATTAGATATCATTTTAATATCTGAGGAAATTTAATTTAATAGTTCATTTTAAGATAATATATGGATTGAACATTAACCTACATAAACTATTTCTATGAAAAACAACTACATTTTCTAAAACAAAAAATCGTGAATGGCATTATTTTCTATTTTTACAAATTTCTTCTATGTGTGACCTAACAGAAGACTGCTGAAGCCCTAAATCTGTTGCAACATCAGAGTCATGTAGCCTCTGGGAAACTCATGAAAGAATAAGACTAAAATGACCAGCATCTTAGTATAATTTTGAACAAAAATTTTCTCCTGTGGATCTGCTGAAAGTGTGTCAAGGACTCCTAGGAGGGCCCAACCATGATTTACTTACGTTAGAAAATCATCAATGTATTCAACTTATAGAAAACATATACAATAATCCCAGAAACAAATGTTTGCCATAAATACAAAACAGCATTATACATATAAGCTCCAAAATTAAGTCTATCCAACTTGAAGATGACATGATTTTCTGTGTAGAAAGTCCCAAAGAATTTCTTTGAAAAATTCCTAGAAATATTGGGGCCAGATGGTGGTGTGGTGATTAAGGCAACTGAATTCAACGTGAGTGACTCAGCAGTTCAAGTCCTGGGCCCAATGGCTTGAGAAATAGGCCGGGTGTGTATGTGTACAGGCCTAAAGTCCCGAAGAGGAGAATGGAAGAGAGTCTGGAGTGCGGCATGGCCATACCCCTGGCATGGGGAGGTAATGTCTCATTTTCTCTCTCTCTCCCCCTCTCTCTCTCTTTCTGTCTCTCCCCAGCACATGCTCATACCCTATAGAAAAAATAAGTTAATGAATAAATTATTTAATTAAGTCATTAAATAAGTCACTAGAACTATGAAGTTAATTCAACAAGATTGCAGGATATAAGAGCAACACAAAATTTCAATCTTATTTCTGTTTATTGACAACAAATGTGAAGACCAAAATACAAAATACAGAGTTTTTTATACTCATGTCAAAAAAATGAAATACTCAAATATAAAACTAATAAAACATGCATAATATCTGTAGAGCTAGTATAATATGCTGCTGAAAAAAAATCAAAATCCTACATAGAGAAATGCATATATCTACACTTCATTCATGGTTGGAAAATAGAATGTAGAAAAGATGTTAATTGTCCTGAAATTGATCTGTAGACTTAAGGCATTTCTTAAAAAAATCTTAGCAAAGCTTTTTATAGGAACAGAAAAGCTTTTTCTAACAAAGAATATTAATAGCTAAAATAATTTTTTAAGGAATAAAATATTTTGCTTTTCAGCATTTTCAAAAATTTAACTTTATTTATTTATTTGTTTTTTTATTTATTTTAATTTGACCAGAGAGGGGGAGGATGAGAGAGAGAGAGAGAGAGAGGGAAAATGAAAAAGCAAGCCAACAGGTCTGAGACTCGAACCGCGGTTGGCCATGTGAGAATCCAGTGCCCTTAACCACCACATCACCTGCCGGCCCCTAGAACAATCTTTTAAAAGAAAAATAAAGGGGGCTGGATGGTAGCATAGCAATAAGTTGTAATGGTTGACAGACCCACATAAGAAAGTCATCGGTTCATGTACCCAGAATACATTGAAATACTTTCAAAACCTAAATAGTAAAAAGAAAGAGAAAAAGAAAATCAATCCATAATTTAATTAGAAGATAGACAAAATATATAAAGACACCTTTTACGGAAGAGGATATAAAGATGGCAAATAATCACATGAAAAGTTCCCATCATTAGTCATTAGGAAAATGCAATTTTAGGCTACAATACATACAAACTATATAGCTATTAAAAACGTAAAAAAGAAAATATTAACAAAAATAAAGGTAAGGATGTAGAGAAACGAAATCACTATACACTGCTGGTGGGAATATAAAATGCCACTCTAAAAAATAGTTTGGAAGTTTTTCTAAAACTATACATGCACTTAATATAGAATTCAGAAATTGTGATTTTGGGTATCTATACCATAAAAATAGAAAATTTTATATACATAAGAACCTGTGCATGAATGTTCATAAAAGCTTCATTTGTAATAGCCCAAAACTAGAAACAGCCTCAATACATTTCAGTGATTTAATGGCTAAATGAATTGTGGTAACTCCATACTCCATACCACCCATACTACTCAACAATAAAAACAAAGACAAAACAAACAAACAAAAAGTTGCTATTGATACACCAACAACCTGGGCTGATCTCAAGAGAAATATCCTAAATGAAAAATCCAGTTTCACAAAACCGTATGCTGTATAATTCCCTCTATATTCTTCTTCATCTTTGTCTTCACCTTCATCTTAGTCTTTGTCTTTGTTTTCTCCTTCTTCTTCTTCTCTCAGGTGTTTGTTTTGTTTTGTTTTGTCATTGCATGTGTGTGCTTGCCAGAGAAAGAGACAGAGAAAGGGAAATGAGAAATTGCCGCTAGGGAGGGATGGTCACACTGCCACTCCTTCTCCTCCATTCTCCTATTGGAAGAGGAGAATGTGGTGTGATTTTCAAGCTGCTAGATCTGGGACTCAAACCACAGTTGACCACGTGGGAATCCAGAACCTTAACTACTATATAATCTGATAACCCCTATAGATTATTCTGGAAATAACATAACCATGGAAATGTAAAATGAATTAGTGGTTCCCAAGCATTGGGGGGGGGGGGGGAGGAAAATGATTGGAATGCTGATAAGGAAATTTGAGAGACCTTTATGATGGAACAGTTCTGTGTCTTTTTTTTTTTTTTTTTTTAAGATTTTGCCAAAGGGTGCCTGTGCTTGCCAGAGAGAGGGAGAGATAGAGACAGTGAGAGGGAAAGTGAGAAATCCCCCCAGGCCTATGGCCACACCACAATCCCTTCTCTTCCATTCTCCTCCTGAGATATTGGTCACGCATGCACACACGCATGGTGTGAGTTTCAAGCTGCCAGGTCCAGGACTCAAACTGCAGTGGGTCATGTGGGAGTCCAACAACATAACCACTACACCATCTGCTGACCCCAGTTATGTATCTCAATTGTCATTGTCAATTACACAAATCTACACAAGTGATAAAATTGCACGGAACTACAAACACGCACACACACAACTGCACATCAAACTGTAAGATCTGAACAAGCTCTGTGGATTGTACCAATGTTAATTTATTGGCTTTGATAATATACTAGTTACATAACACGTTATTATGGAAGGAAACGGAGTGAAAGGTACATGAGACATCTCTGTAAGTTTTGGCCACTTCCTGTGGATCTATAATTATTTCAAAATAGAAAGTTGGGGAAAAAGAAAAAAACTCAGAGTTTGTGAGTTGCTGAATGAATATTCATGTCACTGTTGTGCCGGCCTCTGTGTGATAGAGCCTAGGGATCCAAGGCTGGCTCAGGGGTGCAGCAGTGGCTCGTGCTTTTCAAGCAATGCTGCATCTATAGGGAAGAGCACGGGTTTGGTTCCCTGGTCAGCCTGTCCTGCTGGTAACCTGGCTGGCTGGGAAAGCTGGGAGGAGATTATAACACGAGACACTGTTGGAGGTACATTTTCTCTCTCTATTTGTGTCTCACTTTCACAGAATAAATAAACTTAAAAACAAAAACAAAAACAAAATCACTTGTTAAAAATGCCATGGTCTCAGTCAACCACCAAGAGCCCCTGTGGTAGAGGAAGCATTTAGAATCGGAGTATTGTTTATCTTCTATCCATTTCGATCCTGATGTTTAGTCTTTCTAGAAATTAATATATAATAAATGTACATATTTGTGGAGTGTAATATGATTGCTCAGTGCAAGAATATGACGTGCAAGAGAGAATCAGAGTAATTCCTATACCCGTGATCCCAACCATTTGTCATTCCTTGTGTTGGGGACATTCAAAATCCTTTTTTTTAGTTACTCTTAGATATAAATTGTTATTAACTATATATATATATATATATATATATATATATATATATATATATATAATTTTTTGGAGAGATTTTTGCTATAGGGCACATGCGCTCACCAGAAAGACAGAGAGAGATAGAGACAGAAAGGGAGAAATCACCTCCCGGGGGGATGGTCACACCGCAATCCCTTCTTTATTATCCTCTTGGTATCTTGGGCATGTACGCACACACGCCAGGCACGAGTTTAAGCCACCGGATCCAGGACTCGAACCATGGTTGACTACATGGGAGTCTAGCGACATAGCCATTATGCTATCTGCTGGTTCCACCCTATTATATTTTATAACACTAGAAATTGTTCGTCTTTCTTATCTGTAATTTTGTTTTGATAATCACTATCATTCCATGCCAAATCCCTGCCACACCCTCCCCTTACTCCTCCTAACCAACCTCTAGTAGCCATTCTTCAATGATTGATTTCTACAAGACTATTTTCACTCTAGAATTTTGACCCTTGAGATGCTGACTATGACCACAATACACGTTATCTAACTTATCCCAACATTCTAATCCTGTGCACATAACATGTGCAAATTTCTCTCAAAATCAATTTAGTTCAACCAAAAGTTGATATAAACATAACTCGAAAGATGCTAGATACTGGTTAAAGATAAAGAAAAAAAAAAAAGAAAGAAAAAAGACTAGGCCCTATCTTAAAAAGTTTGCAAATTTTTGAATTGACAATGTGAAATAAGTAACTCCTGGGTTGGGGGTATTAACAGCTTGCCATATTGCTAAAGGGTTTCAGTTTCACTTCAAATTCATTTTCAGGACTATATTGAAAGAAAAAAAAAATTTCCACGTAGTCAAACAGATAAACACTAGAAGAAAAATTATTTTATTTTATTTTACCAAAATTAAAATAGTAGCAGGGTGCTGGCGTGTGATGTTGGAAGCCATATAGGAAGGCACCAGATTTGCATCTGGGATCTACTTGAACACCCTGGGCATGCCCACTGGTGTACACATGATCCTGATTGGCTACAGAGCTGGAAGATAGAGCCATGATGATCCTGTGGAGGGTGCCTCTCCCCTCCCCCCTCTCTCTCTCTCAAAAGAAACACATAAACATTAGCCTTTAAATAAAAAGAAAAGTTAGTTTGCATTCAGGATAATATGCATATTTACAAAATTAAATCTAAATTGTATTTCATAAACTATGCATTTTCTCATCATGGGCCCACAAGTCCATCTGACAATGCCAAATGACAAAAGCTTCACATGGTAAATTGCTGTGTGCCCAATATTGGTTATTTTCTTTGACACGTCTAATGCAAAACCTCTTTCACCATAAATGAAATGTGATTAGACAAATTCCCTTCACAGTTCTTGGAGGTGAGATTAAATGCACATTGAGAAAAATAAATGTAGCAGAACACGGACTTGGAATTTCTAATGGTTGCTTGGCAATAAAATATGTGTACACAACAACAATGATACCATGTTATCCTCTAGTGCAATAGATTCCTATGAACAGGGAAAAGAAATTCACCAAAGTTCCAAGAAAGCTATCCTAGCACCCTCCATGAAGTCCCATCCACCCCATCAATCCACAAGGCAAGCCTAAGAAACCCTTTCCCTGCCCTCACACCTGACAAGGACATCCCTGAGCTAAGGCTGGAGCTCAGGGTTGGCTGCACCAGTATAACAATGTCTTTATTTTATTTTATCATTATTACTTCTTTTTTGGATTATAGCAGAATTCAACATGAAGAATTTGGGTTCCTATGATACACGATAGTCTGAGCAATATTTTTTTAATGTTTTATTTTTATCCATAAGATACAATTCCTATATTCAAATCTGAATTCATCAGAAAATTGTATAACATTCTATTTAAATGCATTATTTTCTCCTTTTTGGCTAAGGCTCTCGTTGTTATTAGTTTTTGTTGTTGGGTGCATGTGTTCGCCAGGGAGAGACAGAGAGGAAAATTGAGAAATCAGCAGCCAGAAGGAATGGCCATGCCACAGTCTCTTCGTCTCCATTCTCTTCTCAAGATATTGGACACACACCCAAACACATCTGATGTGTTTTTTAGGCCTCTGGATACGAAACTTTGAACCACACAGTTGACCATGTGGAATCCAACCTCCTTAACCATCACACCACCAGCTGGTCCATGGCTTTAAAAAGACAGAAAGAAAGAAAGAAAGAGAAAGAATCGAGACCAGCAGTTGGCATAATGGCTATGTTGCTGGACTCCCATGTAGCCGACAGCAGTCTGAGTCCCGGACCCAGGGGCTTAAACTCACACTGGGCACAGGTGTATGCGTGCCCAAGATCCCAAGAGGAGAATAGAGGAGAAGGGATTGCGACATGGCCATCCCCCCTGGAGGGGGGGGGGTGATTTCTTGCTTTCTATCTCTTTATCTCTCTCTGTCTCTCTGGCAAGCACACGCACCCTGTAGCAAAAACCTCTCCAAAAAAAAAGAAAGAAAGAGAGAGAGAGAAAGAGAGAGAGAGAGAGAGAGAGAGAAAGAAAGAAGCAAAGAAGAGAGAAAGAAAGAAATAATCAAGGAATAGAAGAAAGAAATATGACTATTTAAGGATGGTGAATTAATGCATAACTTTATTCTGAACTTTTACCAGAAAAACATTCAGTGGCCCTGACTCTGAGTGTTGATATTGTGAGTGTGAAAGAAATCAGACCGAGGTGTGACTTCCTGAAAGCTTTCAATTAAATATGGAAGATTTCATTCTACTTTGATATTTTCAGTGTTTACAAATATCTCCAGAAAAAGGAATTAACCAAGAAAGCTATCCAAACAAAGGTCATTTTTGCTGATATTTCCAGAAACATAAATAATAGGCTATTTTCTAATTTTTCTAGAATTGCAACAAGAAAAGAAAAGAAAAACACTACCAAAAATTGAATGCTTCCATCAAAATTCAATGTGACCATCAGCTCACAGTAGATTTTAAATTATTAATTTGCTATGTAAAGATATAAAAAAAAGTGGTGACATTATATGCCAGTCTTTATAGCAAATATAGCCCATTGAACATTCTCTGTTAAAAAAATCATCTGTGCACTTACTCCAAAAGTTTTTAAAGGAACCTCTGACCTTGCAGACAAAGTTGGATTAAGAAAATCTTTGTTTTTAAAAATAACTAAGAATTTTCTCACCAATGTCTTTGATAAATTAGTAAATATCACAGGTAAAATTTAATTTTAAAAAAAAGCTATAGGATGTGTCCTTATCAGTGAGAGACAGAGAGAGAGAGAAAGAGGAAAAATGTGAAACTACCTCCCACCGCTTGTGAGGTATGATCATAACACAATCTTTTCTCCTTGATTGTCTTCTCAGGATTTTGGGCACACACACACACACACACACACACACACACACACACATGCACATACACATACACACATGAATGCCATGCATCTGGTGTGTTTTCCAAGCCACCAGGTTCAGGACTAAAAACTACACAATTGGTTGTGTGGGATTCAGCCACCTTATCCACCACACCATCTGCTAGCCCTTAAATTTACTTTTCAATTAACTATGGTAAGTGAATAGTGAATCAAGAACTAGATATTATGCTGCATTGAATATTCAAAAATAATAGCTCAATATGAAAATATCTTTTAGAAGAGATTAGAACTAGTTTGAGATGAGAGTGAACATATAAATAGGAAACTATCTCAAACAATAGAAATGAGAAATGGGAGGGTAGGTGGCATGGTGGTTAAGGACACTGGACTCCCACATGGCCAAGTGTGGTTCAAGTCCTGGACTGTCAGCTTGCTTTCTCACTTTCCCTCTCTCTTTCTCTCTCACTCTTTCCCTCACTGGTCAAATTACAATAAATAAATAAAATAAAGTTCAATAAAAAATTCTTTAAAACACATGAGAAATGGAAAGGGTAAAAAGAACATCAGAAATACAGAAAAATAATATTCGGCTGTCTGAAAAGTTGTGGTGTAGTTTTTCTATTCTTTTATGCAAAAATGCATCATGACTTTTCCAAGAGCCCTATCTCATTAAGTGTTTAGACCAACACTGTAACTAGTAGAAACCAATAATGTTCTTCCCAGACTCCTTACCTGCCAGTGTATCCCTCCCAGAGTTGCCATGAGTTTTGGCTACACTGGCTCACAGTTGCTCCCCTTCTTCAGATAATTGTCCTGGACCAAGAGAAGATGTCTCTCTTAGAGGTATCTTCATGTTTGTGGTATGGGAGCTCCCACCCACCCAGGGAGTGAGAGGTGGAAAGGTGGCTCTCATCTCGTAATTGGCTGATACCGAAGTACAAAATCCTATTTGTCTCAGTGAGACAATTCTGAAGTGTCATTCATACTCTTCTGAACTTCGCATGGGATCAGGCTGAGCACAGATGTCTGCTAAAAGCACATCCTCTCTTAACTTTTTCATCTACAGTACTCGGACAATTCCTCTTAAATCATTTCCCTGCAGTTTTCTTCTGTGAGCACTCCTTCAAAACAAAAAGAAACGTTGCATAAGAATCTCCAATTTAGGCTCTGTTCTAGGGAAACTGACCTAACCGCAACCAACTAACTTGAAAGTTTAGCATAACTATCATGAATTATTAATGCAAAATGATTCAGATAATTCCTCATTTTTTTTACAGTTTTACTCAAGCTCTAGAGAAATACTAACTTATGTACCTTTGAGAATTACTGAAACCGAATTAGATAGTATTTACTAATGTCAGTCCCAGTTTTTCAGGAAAATTTTTTTATTTAGAATGAAAATATGTCTTCTCCAAACTCCCTTAGAGCCATCAAAGTTGTCACATTATTTTGAACTAAAATCTTGAAGTTACTAGTCTTTCTTGATGCTTACACTTTTTTTAGGTTATAAAATACACAACGAGGGGGACTATGTATGACAGGATATTAACTCTACAACGTTCAAACAGTTATCAAATATGTTTCAATATTGTCTTAATATACTAAACTGCTTCTCTTTGAGTCATAATTGTGAAAACATTAGCACGTCTCCTTTTGTAATTAGTTGTTCTGCATTAGAATTTTTTTCAAATTATTTCTACATTTCTAGATAACTAAGTAGCTTCTTAAGGAAATGACATATATTAGTGTCAATGACACAAAATTAATTCCCTCTAATATTCACACTGGAGGGTGATGTGGAGGGAGATGAGGGTTGAAAATGCTGGAGGGCTGGTTTGTTTGTTTTGATTTTGCTTCCTTTTCCATAATGAACACATAATCCAATGAGATTGTCTACACAATACAATCAAATTCAATTAAGAACCAAGTACTGATTTGTTTTGCCATATTTAACTACATTAAGAGCTTATCACTGTTACAATTTAATGCTTACCAACTCACTTTACTGCATATTAAATGCAAAAATCTATGTTAATACAATGTTGAGACTGTATATTTGGAATTCGAGAAGAAAAAAAAAAAGAAAATGCAACATTAGTTTCCCTTACCAAAGGTCAATTTTCTCTATGGTTGAAAGATGCATATAGAATAATTTAAATGATGAAAGTGTCAATTTTTTGAAAACAAAAATATAAGAGGTCATTTTAAGATTTAATATATGTATATATTGTGTTGTTGGAAAAGTTGTGACATATTTTTTCTATGTTTTTCAAGGTGATTTATTTATATAAAGAACAAAGATCAATCAATGATCAACCGTTTTGTTCAATAATATTTTGCCATCTTTCAATGAGCTTCACAATTCCTCATTTATAAAACCACCTGTCTTTTTTTGTGAAAAACTGATTTTAATGTTATACCATGTAAGCAATTTTCGAGAGAGTGAAACAGTGGAAGTCTGACACCGCAAGTTCAGGCAAGTAGGGTGTGGCAGCACATCCCATCCAAGCTCCAATAATTTTTTTTTTTTTTTGGAGAGGTTTTTGCAATAGGGCGCGTGCGCTCGCCAGAAAGACAGAGAGAGACAGAGAGATAGAAAGAGAGAAATCACCCCCCAGGGGGGATGGTCACGCCGCAATCCCTTCTCCTCCATTCTCCTCTCGGGATCTTGGGCACACACGCACACGCGCCCGGCGTGAGTTCTAAGCCACCGGGTCCGGGACGCGAACCGCAGTCGACTATGTGGGAATCCAGCGACATAGCCATTATGCTAACTGCTGGTTCCCGCTCCAATAATTTTTGATGGGTGATCAAACTTGTGTGTGGTCTCACATTGTGTGATGAAACACAACTCCTTTACAATCAATGAACTCTGGATTTTTTTTTTTTTTTTTTTTTTTTTTTTTTTGGAGAGGTTTTCGCTATAGGGCGCGTGCGCTCGCCAGACAGACAGAGAGAGACATAGAGACAGAAAGCGAGAAATCACCCCCCGGGGGGATGGTCACGCCGCAATCCCTTCTCTTCCAGTCTCCTCTTGGGATCTTGGGCACACACGCACACGCGCCCAGCATGAGTTTTAAGCCACTGGGTCCGGGACGAGAACCACGGTCGACTACGTGGGAGTCCAGCGACATAGCCATTATGCTAACTGCTGGTTCCCTGAACTCTGGATGTTTTTGGAAGATAGATTCGTTCAAACTGTTCAGTTGTGAACAGTACACATTCGAATTGATTGTTTTGTTCCTTGGTAGGAGTTGAAAAAGTACAACACCTTTAAAATCCCACCCCTCAGAGAGCATAACCTTCCTCTGATGAATGTCTGCTTTGATGTCATTAGAGGTGAATCATCATGCCGGGACGAAGACCATTCACAGCACAGTGTTGTAAACAGTCTACTTCTCATCACCAGCTATCAGTGGCTTCCTCACAGTTCATGAGCTTATGCCTACACTCGCCATCAAATGAGCTTCTTTGAGTTCATGAGGAACCTAAATATCAAGCTTGCTTATGTATCCTTGCTTCTTTAGGTGGTTGTGAATACTAGAATGATGGATGTTCTGTGTTTTTTCAGCCCCTCACTGTGTGTAGGTGGGTTTGTGTAATGTGGGTTTGACTAGATCAATGCCTTTTTTTGTCATCCTCACCCTCAGTGGGCTGCCTGACTGAGGAGCATCATTGAGATCAAAATCACCAGCCCAGAAGTTCATGAAACATCATTGCCACTGATGTTCTTGTAGAGCATTGTCACCATCAACTTTACGCAACTTTTTGCAGGCTTGATATACATTCTTCCCTTTACAAAAGTAAAGTAAAATGTGGCAAAAATGCAGTTTAATCTTCCCTCTCCAACTTGTAAAATCTCCCAAATGCAACCAAATAGATTAATTTTTTTCAGACTGAAGCCAGAACTGTCAGCTGTCAAATGACACAGCAATAATATAGATGCGAATGACTCTAGTACTTCCAAAAATGAACTAGCACCATCTGTTGCAAAAATGCATCATGATGGGAACCCGCAGTTAGCGTAATGGCTATGTCGCTGGACTCCCACGTAGTAGACCGTGGTTTGCATCCAGACCCGGTGGCTTAAAACTCACTCCAGGCACATGTGCATGCGTGCCCAAGTTCCCGAGAGGAGAATGGAGGAGAAGGGATTGCGGTGTGACCATCCCCTCTGGGGGGTGATTTCTCGCTTTCTGTCTCTATGTCTCTCTCTGTCTGGCGAGCGCACGTGCCCTATAGCAAAAACCTCTCCAAAAAAAAAAAAAATGCATCATGACTTTTCCAACAATCCAATAATAAATATATTTAATACATATGTTAATACTATATATTATTAATATATATGTATGTACATATGTGTATAGACTTCTATGTATCTGTATGTGTGTGTATATCCTTCCTATGTCAATTCAATTTCAGTTATAAGAGAGCTTAATAAATAATTTTAAAGAAGTGATCAATTTCTAGTGAATAGATAAGTTGAAATGTTAAAATACCATTTCATTTTTAAATGGAAAACATTTTATTCAAGAAGGTGCAACAATGAATCAGTAAGAATCAATAGCTCCAATAAGATTGCTCAAATACTAAAATTGTTCAGAAAGTGAAATTTAATAACTAGTTTAAAATAAACTAATTTAAAAGTTTGACAGATGGAGGTGATTTTTTTGGGGGGAGGGTTGAGGGTTGAAAACAAAAAGTTTATTAAGGGAGTTGGAAAGAAGATCAGAGCTCCTAGGAAGAAGCTAGGGGTCTTGAAATGGGTTACTACCTCATGGTCTCAGCATTTTCTTATAGCAATAGCTAAAGAATTGAAATGAAGATGTTCATTCATTTTCCTAACATCTCACTGGCCAAAACAAAAATTATATTGCTGAGCACAGAGTCCAAGTGGGAGAGCACCAAAAAGGGTTGTAAGAAAAAGGGCATGGACTCAGAGAAAGAAGAGAATTGGGGCTAACAATTCAGTCTACCACAATGTATAGTCATTGAATGATTATTCCATTGTCAGCACTCATTCAGGTGGAAACATTTTAATAATCCTTACAGAGATGCCAACAAAAAGGTAAAAAGTAGATCATATTACCAGTGTGACAGATTATAAATAATTTTATATATATATATATATATATATATATATATATATATATATATATATATAATGTGTGTGTGCACACAATATATAATGTAGATAAACTATACACATAATATATAATGTGTGTGTATATATATACATATATATATATATACACTCACATTTTTTAGAGAGAGTTTTTGCTATAGGACTTGTGTGCTCGCCGGAGACAAAGAGAGAGACAGAGAAACAGAAAATGAGAAATCACTCCTCAGGCCACTCCACAATCCATTCTCCTGTCTGGATTTTGGGCATGCACGCACATGCACCTGGCATGAGTTTTAAGCCACTGGGTCCAGACTCAAAAGAAGCAACTATATGGGAGTCCAGCAACATAATGCCATCTGCTGGTCCCAATAATTCTATCTTAAGCCCCATCCCTTTTCTTTGTCTTCTTTTTTTCTCCCCACTTGTAAGGTCAGATTTTTCACCATTTACAAGATTAGGATTGTTTTGAACTTTATTTTTATCTTATAAAAATATGATTTTACAAAATGAAAGCAATGTGAAAAACTAATTTCTGAGTAAATATAACCTATTAGAGAAGGCAAAATTCTTTGGACAACTCTCTGGGACCTCTGTTATAGGGCACTAATCTTACTCACAAAGTTCTACCTCATGATCTCATGACATCCCCAGAGCCTCAGAAGCCAATGCCAACATATTGATGATCATGTTTCAACAAATGAATTCTGAGGGTACATAAACATTCAAACCACAGCAAATGGCACATAGGCATATAAAAATATGCTCCACCTCATATGTCATCAGGAAAATGCAAATTAAAACAATAATAATATATGGCTAGACTCTTACTAGAATACTCAAAATTCAGAACACTGACAACATCAAATGCTGAAAAAGATGGGAAGAAACAGAAACTCTCATTTATTATTGGTGGGAGTGAAAAATGGTCCAGCCACTTTGAAAGCATTTTGGCAGTGTCTTACAGAACAAAACATACCCTTGCCAAATGATCCAGCAGTTATGGTCCTTGGTATCTACCAAAAGAAAATGAAAACTAACGTCTGTACAAAACTTACAAATGGATCCTTATAGCCACTATATCTGTAACCGTCAAAACTTGGAATTGAACAAAATGTTCTTCAGTAGATGAACTTGTGATATATCTGAACAATGGGTTATTATTTAGTGCTACAAAATGAGTTAAAGACAGAGAGAAACAGAGAGACAAAAAGCGAGAAATCACCCCCGGGGGGATGGCCACGCCACAATCCCTTCTCCTCCATTCTCCTCTTGGAATTTTGGGCACGCACGCTCACGCGCCCGGTGTGATTTTAAGCCACCCGGTCTGGGATGTGAACCGCGGTCGGCTACATGGGAGTCCAGCGACATAACCATTATGCTAACTGTAGGTCCCCAAAATGAGTTATTAAACCATGGAAATATAAGGAAATTACAGGCAGCCAGATGGTGCCTCAGTAGTGGTGCAGCACTCTCCTCCAAGCTATCCTTTAGGAGGGAACTAGGTTCATGTCCCAGAGATCTCCCTGAATGCACCAGGTCAGTATGTGCACATGATCTGGGGCTGACGAGAACAGGGGGTGGATTATTGCATGGGGACTCTGTTAGGGTTTCTCTCTCTCTCTCTCTCTCTCAGAGGAAAGGAATGGATGATCTTAAAAAAAAAAAAGATGAGAAAACTTAAATAAATATTATCAAGTGAAAGAAGTCAATCTAAAAAGATTACATATTATTAACATGTGATCCCAACTATATGCCTCTCTGGAAAAGTAAAATTATGGCTAATAGTAATAGTTAAATATAGTATATGGCTATAAAGTGGTTGCCTAGGATTGGGGGGAGGGAGGGATGAACAGATGGAGGATTTTTAAGTCAGTAAAACTTGGTATGCTACTATAATGGTGGGTACGGGTTGTTACACATTTGTCTAAACCCATGAAATATGCCCTCACGTGCACTGTTGGTCTTGGGTAAGGTTCATCAATTTCAACAAAAGTATCATGCTGCTGGAGGATACTGATAATAGGGATATCCATGCATATGTCAGGACTGAGAGCGCATGGGAAATCTCTGTACCTCTCTCTCAATTTTACTGTGAACCTAAAACTGCTCTGCAAAAATAAAATTTATTTTAAGAAAAGCAATCTGTGAAAAGATCTTACTGATTCCAACTAATTTAACCACACCCCAGGACAAAATATAAAACTATTTAAAGGATATAGTGAAATCTAACTCCCAACAATAGAAAATTCATAACACCTTGTAATCAATCCAAAATTGCAAGGTATGCAAAGAAGCTGGAAAACATGAATTTCAAACAAGATTATAAAAATTGATCAACAGAAACAGAACAAGAAATGATACAGGTAAAAGAATCAGCAGATAACAGATGTTAAAAGAGCTATTACATAGATGCACCCTAATTTCAAAAAGGCCAAGAACAGTTGGTGGTAGGGCACTGCTGCAGGAAGCTGAGGCCACACTGGAGCTCCAGGCTCAGTTCTTGCACCAGCCTAAACAGGCTTGGCATATAATTCTAGCTACCCGGGAGACTGGGGCAGGAGAATTATAGTATGGAAAACCCCTGTCAAAACCACTTACCTCTCTAACTCTCTCTTTTCTGTTTTTCATAAAGAAAAAAAACATTCTACGGTTGCTATTCCTATAGCAAAGAAAATAGATTTAGGACTAGAAATATTGTAAGAGCTGAAGAATGACATTTAAGCTCAGCCCCATAGCCTAGTGGTTAAGGGAGCCAGATACCACATGGGCCACCACGGTTCAAATCTCAGCCCCAGTGGCATGAAAAGCACACTGGACGTGTGTGTGTGTGTGTGTGTGTGTGTCCACGATCCTGACAGGGTAGAGAAATGGAGGAGAAGGGATTGATATATGAACACTCCCCATTGGAGGATGCTTTTCTGGTGAGCACATGCACTCACTGACACTTATAAAAAAAAAATAGAATGACAATTCATGGTGGTGAATGGATCAATTCATCATGAAGACAATTCTAAAGTCTGTGCTCCTAATTTATTATAGAGTTTCAAAATGCATACAGCAAAAAGTAATGTAATTATGAGGAGGAGCGACAACTCTACAATTACAGCTAAAGATTTCAACACTCCTTTCTAAGTATTTGGTAGAATAAGCAGACAGAAAATCAATAAGGATACAGAAGACCTGAACATTACTATAAATTACATTGGCTTAGTAGAGCACACATACTTTTCAACTGCATATGAAAAATTCATGAATAAAAATCATATTCTACGTGATAATAACAATTAATGATACTAATAATTAATATATACCAAAGAAATAACCATATTACCTAGTTTAAAATGCATAAATCATACAAAATGAATTCTTCAAGTTAAACTAAATGGTAGCATGGAATTAAATGAAATTAAACTAGAAGGATGATTAATGGAACTATATTTGGAAAATTCCCAAATGCTAGGAAATTAAGTAATACACATGGAAACAACACAGACACCAAATAAGAAAACATGAGGAAAATTTTAAAATATTTGAGACTAAATAGAAATTTAAAAAATGTCAAAATTAGTGGAATTAAGCTAAAATAGTGGTTTCGGGAAAATACATACCATTGAATACTTCTTTCGGAAAAGAAAAGAGGGTCAGCTGGTGGTGTGGCGGTCAGGGAAGCTGGATTCCATATGTCTGACAATACGGATCAAGTCCCAGACCCAGCAGCTTGGGAAACATGTTAGGTACATATGAGTGCATGCCAAAAATCCTGAGAAGAGAATGGAGGGGAAGGGGTAGCAGTGTCGCCATCTCCCATGGGACTGCTTTCTTCCTTTTCCTCTCCCTCCACCCCACCAGTGAGTCCACGTATCCTATAGCAAAAATTGCCAAAAAAAAAATTGAACAAAAAAATGAAAACAAATCATTTACACTTTTATCTTATGAAACTGGTAGAACGAACTAAACCCAGTGTTGGCAGAGGGGGAATGATAATGTAAGAGATGCTAGTAAAATGAAAACCAGAAAAGAAACAGCAGGGAAAAGAGAAAGGAAGCCAAAAGCTGTATCTTTAAAAATCTCAGCAAAATTTATAGACTTTAGCCAAATAAATTAAATAAAAGATGTAAACTTCTAATATCAGCCATGAAAGCTAGCCAATAGATTACTATTCAGCCATTAAAAAGAAAGGAACCCGGCCCAGCCTCTGTGATACAGTCAGTAGCGTTGCCCAACTGCAGTGCCGGAAGCCATACAGCCGACGATGGGGTCGGATCCCTGGCCCAGGAGGTCTCTTGCGTGTTCCCTAGATCTAGAGTAGCTGCAGGGCTGACAGAAGAGGGTCACTGAGTAACAAGACCCTGTCGAGGACGCTTCTCAGAGCTTCTCTACCTAGCATGTGCACAGACGCTATCCTAAATAAAACAGATCATTGTTTTTAAAAAGAAAAAAATTCTGTCATTTGAGGTAAAATGGCAAAACACAATGGACATTATATTCAGTGAAATAAGTCAGACATGAGAAAAGAAATAGAAATAGAAAAAAGAAGTAATACCTTTTCTCCACTTACAGGTGGAAATTTTGAAACAACCTCACAGAAGAGAGAGTCGAAGATTAAGCTTCAACCTACTAGGAAGAATACAAGAGAGGGGACAATGCAGGGCTATTGATTAATGAAAACACAATTACAGATGAGAAACAATTTCTAGTGCTATACAGTAGGGTGAATTAGCAATTTGCTACACGTTTCAGAGTAACTAAAAATGATTTTGAATGCTCCCAACACAAACGAATGACAAATGTTTGAAATGATGGATATAGTTTTTGCTCTGACTTGATCAACACACATTGCATTCTTATAACAAAAATTCATATTATACTTCAAAGATAACAATTATTACATGTACCTAGTATACATATGACTATATGTTAATTTTTCAAAAGGAAAAAAAAATTTTGACAAACATTATTACAGAAGATCTTACAGATAAACAGAAAAGATAATATTTTGTAGATCTCTATGCTAACTAATTTGACATTTCTTTTTGTTTGTTTAGTTTTTGCTATAGGGAGCTTGTGCTCACCCCAGAAAAAAAAAAAGAGAGAGAAAGTAAGACATTACCACACAGTGGAGATAGCCACACCACAATCTCTTCTCCTCTCTTTTCTTACCCTCTCGGAATTTAGGACATACACTCCCAGCACAATTTTCAAGCTCCCAGCCAGGGACTCCACCCATGCAATCAGTCATGTGGGATCCAGCTGCCTTAGCCTCCACACCACCTCCTGGCCCCTAATGTGACATTTTAAAAGTGCCTTGAGAGGCTGTAGGTGGAGCAATGGTTAAGGCACTTGACTTCCACATTATTGACCCTGGTTTGAGTCCAGACCTGGCAGATTGAAATTTACATCAGGCACATGTGCATGCATGCCCAAAATCCCAAGAGAAGAATGTAGGTAAAAAGAATTGTGGCATGATCATCTTCCCGGGGGGTGATTTCTCACTTTCTCTGCCTGTCTCTCTAGAAAGTGCACGCAGCCTAAAACAAAATTCTCACCAAACAAACAAAAAGTACCTTGAAATATTATAAAAACCAAAATTCATTGAAGAGGAAATAGAAACTTGCAAATACCTACATATATTTTAAAAATTGAATCCAAGGCCAGCAGATAGATGTTAAATATGAAAAGTATAATCATAAAAAGCATAAAACATGGGAGAATTTATGAACTTGGAGTCCAGGAGGCCTAAGTCATACAAAATGTAGTAGTCATAACAAAAAAAGACTGATAACTGGACTATTTAAAGGTTAGAAATATCTGCATAATAAAAATTATTAATAGTGAAAGGTAGATGGAAAAATGAGAGAAATATTTGTAACACACATCAAAGAAAAGAAGTATTGCCCTAAATTAGAAACTCCTGAAAATAAATTAACAACCCTAAATCAAAAGAAACAATCAACAGACTATTCAAAAATAGAAAAATAGAACAGTTCCTTTTTTTGTTTTTAGAGAGAGAATTTTTCTATAGGATATATGCACTCACTGGGGAGATAGGGAGAGAGACAGAGAGACAGAAAGTGAGAAATCACCCCCTAGGGGGATGACCATGCTGCAATCCCTTCTCCTCCATTCTCCTCTCAGGATTTTGGGAATGCACTGAACTGAATCCCATATGGCCAAACAGTGGTTCAAATCCTAGCCCCAGAAATTTGAAAAATATGTCAGATGCATGTGTATGTGTGTAACTAAAATCCTGACAGGATTGAGAAATGGGAGAATATGGATTGTAGTGTGACCACGCCCCATTGGTGAGAGGCGCTTGCTGTTTCTCTTTCACTTTCTCTCTGGCGAGCACACATACCCTCTGGCAATTAAAAAGAAAGCCTGGAATAATTAAGGTGATCAACAAACACTCTTTAAAGGACAAGAACAAAATCCAGGCAATCAAAATATTATATATCCATACACACAAATGATTTCTTTTATCTTTCTCCTCATCAAAATATAAGATTCATAAGAATAAGAACTATTATCTATTTTATTCATCAAATAAATATCAATAGAAGAAAATTTATAAAACAGAGACAGACAGTAAATATTTATTGAATGAATACATCTCATTTAATCTTTATTCTACATTAAATATTTATGCTATACACACATATATCATATCATCTTTATTGTACGTCAAATGTCTGTTGTACACAAACTAAGGCCTCATTGATTTGTGGGTGAAAAAAGTGTGAAAATGGAAAGACAAATCTTATTTTTCACATGTCTTTTGAGAAGTAAGAATAAAGGTAAATGATCACAATTCTTAGTTTAGTTAGGAAAAAATTAATAAAGTAAGGAAAGTAAGTTTTTCAAAAGGAGTAATTGGTAATACTTGATCAGCCTAATTAAGAAGTAGCTGGATTTTGCAAAATGTCTATACTCTTACCTTTCCCACAATGTATCTGTATAAGCAACTTTGTCAAACCACATGCCTGTGAGAGCCCACATGGATGTAGTGTTGAAGGACAGTTAAACATGAAGGGCCAGTTCAAAATGGTTGGTCCCTAATGAAAAATGACTGTGTGGCTTGAATAACTGACAAAACAAATAAAGCACATACAAAGATATTATCTTATTTTAAAACTCCAATAGATGTTATGTTTTATTTTAAAAATTGAAATACTGACATTTTCTTGTCAATAAAATAATTTATTTAAATAGTTACTTTGGTAATTTTTTTTTTTTTTTTTATTAAATAAAAACAGGTACAGGAATCTTATTTCATATATTGCATCAAATTAGTTTACCAGAAAAATCATATGTTGCTTTCTACATCTTCATTATAAATTATGAGAATCATACAGTCTATAGATGTATAATCATTAAAAAAGTTTTCTGTGGGATATGTGATAAATTCACCTCAAAAGTGAATAGTCCCTAAGGTATTACACTTCGCTATGTTTATCTTTCACCTCCCTGATCAGCGAGTTCTCAAATCCCCACTGTTGCTCCCAGCACACTAACGTTGAATGCCATATTCTGATTTCTAGTTGCCAGAGTTGCCCACCTACCCCAAAGGTGATATTCCTGATTGAACTTGATCCCTCCTTCTTTAGATGCCCCCACCCAACTGTGCAACTAGCTTCTTGTGCTTTCCCATTTGGGTCAATGGCACCCAAATCTTCCTATCTACACCTGTGCCAAATACGGAATCATTTTAGCTATCTCCTTGCTTTTTATCACCCATCTCTAATCTTCCTTCTTATTATCTAACCCCTCCTTCCAAGTCCTGCCACTCTTCAAGTCTTTACTATTCAGTATAGAGAATCTCAGAAGCCTTATTTTGCTGGCCCTTTCAGTATTGAAAGCTAAAGTGAACTGCTATTAAAAATCAAGACTTCCTACAGATGTCCAGATTTCTGGGTTCTTTCAACAACTCAGACATCTGGCAACTCTAGTCCCTGGATTCCTAACTTTGTGACAACCATCTGAAGATAAGTAAAAGATGTTGGAGGAGGTAATACCCTCTTCAGTTCCCAAAGATTTAAGTGATATTCGAACTCCCTTCCCCCTACCCCAACCTGTTTGACACTTGATGGCACAGAAAGTTGCTTGAGTTTACAATCTCTGACCTACACAAACTCTACATGAAGCTTGGCTTAATGATCTTTGAAAATTGTTCCTCTGGATAAATCACATTACCTCTCAGCACAGGTTCCTTATATATAAATGGAAGAGCAAAAACCAAGTGACCCTAGCTTTGCTAACTACAGAGAGAGGACTGGGAAAATAAATATCTTGATCTTACATTTCTTGTTCTCTTAAGTCTCTAACTAGGGCTCTTCACTGATTGAACCCAACTTGAAGCCTGAAGATGGAAGGCTCTAAAAAATGTACAATCTAGGGAGTAGTCTCAGCATCTAGTTTATTGAAACCATAATTGTGTCCTTGGATAGAAACAATGTCCTCTAGAATCTCAAAATCCAGGTAGCACAAAGTCATAGGGACGAGAAGCAAAAATTCTACCAGTGAGTTTTGAGGTAAAATAGTAAGGGAAGCCAATCTCATTTCCATCCTTTGGTTCCAGAAATTGTATTCTGTCTACATTATGTAGATAGAAGCAAATATTAGCTACATCCTATACAACAGTACTAAACTTCACAGATTGTTTATTTCTATTTGGTACCACTACCGAGCTTCCTTAGCCTATTATTCTGCTATATCAAGGTGACCACTTTGATCTTAACACAAATTGAAGGCCAAAGTCAATTCCATTGGCATGAATCCGATATAGCACTTCCTTTGCTACAAAATAAGCCCCCTGGTCAGAGATGGTGCTTTGTGGGGTTCCATGGACATAGCAATCTAAAATCCATGAATCAAGATACTAGCAAAAGCCCTGAAGGTAGGGAAGGAAAATCAGTTCCTGAATATGTCTATGACTGTGGGGACAAGTGCTGCTTCCTCCATAATGAAAAAGTTGCCAGCTGTTCCCCAGTAAATGAATCAGGAAGTCAGTGTTGTCTTCCGTACAATCACACTGGGCACTCAACTGAGTGTTAAGAAGCCAAAACGGCATTGGTGTGAGCAAGCCCATGTTGTTGCACCCATTCTAACCTCCATTCTTGGTGTCATGGCTACTTTGTAGTGGACCCTATGGAACAGGTACTTGGGTACCTGGCTTAAGAAATTTACTGACAACCATGAGTCGACTTGTCTACCTAATTATTAAGAACCTCCTTCAGAGACAAAAGCCCTCAAGTAAGCATTTATGTGTCACAAATATTTGCAGTCTGTGGCCATTATAGTAGGTTCTTCTATATCCTTGTTTCTTGGACCTCTTCTGTCACTAACTGTGATTTTCAAATCCATAACCAGTCAATCCATTAACCATAGTTTGTGAATCAAGGATGGTCATATGCCAGGCCATCTTTCTTTCCAGTATAGACGTCTGGCCATATGGACCACCTGAAGTTCTGCCTACTATCCTGCCATCCACCACAATCTCCCAGGGCCAACTGTGAATAGGTCGATAGTTTGGTAGTTGTGTCCTTCTCTAATTCAAACAGTGTGAGGCTGGAGACAGTATCCTATGACTTCTAGACCCCTGTGCATGTGGATCACACAATAAAATTTCTAAAACTTCTCTCAGACTTGTAAAAAGTGAAGGACACACACACTGCCACCTGTGTCATAAGCCCAAATCATCCTTGGCCCTGATCAAGAGGCTTTTGATTCTGAAATATTTCCCACTGGGGAGCAAAATCAGCAGCACTAAGAACCACCTAGACACTAACCTTTCTATAGCATTAGAGAGGGACATCAAAAACATTTTCTTTTTAAAAGGACAGTTTTTGTTTTTAAAAAATCAAACATTTAGAGCCACATTAGTTTCTTCTCCCTCGTTTCTATTGTCGATGAACTTCTTCTTACTGGAAAGGGCAAAGTGATGGCAAGGAAGGCAAACAGTACCCACTCGTGTAAACAATCTCATCTGTAATTCATTAACCCTGCCTCTCTCGGCCTCCTAGGAAAAGGGTCCCATTTATTATCTTCCGATCCTAAGTTCATGTTTGTCTTTCAGTTCTGGGGCATTACGAGGCAGTAAAGGCAAGAGCAGTTGTATTTCTGGTGATATCTCTCACGTGAAGTTACCAGTTTACTCCAATGGTGCCAGTTGCTTAATGAACTATTTTCAGCTTTACTGGATTAGCTACCTGACTCTTCTCATTACTTGAATTTTCTATCCACTGAAGAAATTAGAATAACACATATTACTAAGGTATCCCACTCTCTTTTAAAAAAAATTTTTTTTAGATTTTTGTCATAGGACGTGAGTGCTGGCCAGACAGAGACTGAGAGAGGGAAAGTGAGAAATCATCTCCACACACACAGAGAATGAACACACCACAATCTCTTCTTCTCCATTCTCTTCTTGGGCTTCTGGGCATGCATGTACATGCACCCAGAGTGATTTCCCAGATGCTGGGTATAGGACTTGAACCATGGTCAGCCATGCAGGAATCCAGTGCTTTAACCATCATGCCATCTGCTGGCCTCTTGCATGCCACTCTTCTTTATTTTCCTATCTAAAGCAGGAGAAACAGAGACTGAAATAGCAATTGCTACTGAAGAACAGTTTTGCCTCCCAAAGCCTGGGATGCTATTTGTATTTGAAATGACTTGAGGTAGTATGCAAGACTAAATCAAGTAGGACTCTAACTAGGAAAATAAGAATAGTAAGAAACCATAAAGAGAAAATGATCTCTCTTATATTCTATATTTAATATAGTATGTATTAAATTAATACGATCTACAAATGTATGTATTATACTTTCTGCTCCTTATATTTTTTATATTTTTCTTTTATCCTTTCATTCCATCAGGAAAAAAGTCTCATTTGGAAGCTAGCCTTTACCATCTAACGTTTTAATACAGAGAGAGCAGACCTTACATTTAGAATACTGAGTTGGCAATGACATTAAGCTAGAATCTACTAATATTATTTTAGTTTTCTATGTATGGCAAAAGATACTGACTGCAGAGAGATCATGGCGTTTCTCTTTTTCTTTTTTTTTTTTTATCTTTTTTATTTTTTGGGGGGGAGAGGTTTTCACTATAGGGCACGTGCGCTCACCACACAGAGAGAGACATAGAGACAGAAAGCGAGAAGTCACCCCCCCGGGGGGGATGGTCACGCCGCAATCCCTTCTCCTCCATTCTCCTCTTGGGATCTTGGGCACGCACGCACACGCGCCCAGCGTGAGTTTTAAGCCACCGGCCCGGAACGCGAACTGTGATGGACTACGTGGGAGTCCAGCGACATAGCCATTACACTAACTGCTGGTTCCCGTGGCGTTTCTCTTTTGATAGCTACAAGTTGGTTTAGCCAGCAGTGGTGATGCAGCAGGAACAGGATATGCTAAAAGGCTGAGGAAACAGGAAGGTCTCGGGTTTGTGACTGAGGTCTCCCTGCTCACTTCGGGCCCTGTATGCTGTGATGCTGGCTGATTGAGGCTGCAGGTAGACCATGATGCAGGTATCCTGTTGGGGATGCTTGTCTAAGTCTCTCCTGAAAAAAATTAATGAACTTTAATATAAGTAAATAAATAAGGTAAGATGTTTTGGGAAAATATGTTAAGCAAATAATAGTACAGGTGATAAATGAATATTAAAGAAAACTCAAATGGAAGTACAAAAAAATTTGATAACACTGAAAGAGAGAAAGATATCATAACTGTATTTATGACAGAATTTAGTCCTGAAGTTAGGATTTACTCAATATTGGTAGAAAGTTGTGCATGGGCTATGTGTGTGTGAGAGAGAGAGAGAGAGAGAGAGAGAGAGAGAGAGAGGAAAGTTGGGGGTTCTGAACTATTTTCTACATCTTATTTCCACATGATGAAAAGATTATATTACTGTCATATTTCCATCATGTAAATGTATGTGCCAAACATTTATTAGACATATACACAATACAGATATTTCAATAATGCTTGGTAGCACTGGCCCTCTATATGAATAAAATTCTATTTTTGAAAACTAGATATGCGTATGTGTATATATTATTTTTTAAAACTTTTTACAAACATATTTAATCCTGGCATTTCCTTCTGAAATATCAGTCATTTCCTTCAATTAAATGTATGATACACTGTGTCATGAACATTATGTCCCGGACGACTTCTGTTTATTCACTCTCTGGATTGTTTTCCATTTAGAACCTAGGCTTAATAAACTCACTTTATTGAAGTAAATGTGTTTGAAAATTTTGTTCTTCAGAAAGAATAGAGGTAATTGGAGTTCTGTGTACAGGAATAAAAAAGCCTTTGTTAAACTTCATTAGTTTCATTCAGTTGCGATTAATGACTAAAAATTATTTTTTGCTGTAATTATTTATATCCCTCTCTTAGGCAGTCATATGCAAATTATATTAATTGCTAATTTCACATAAAACAACTATGTAGACAGATGAAAACCTTATGCCTACTTAAAATAATTTCTTTTTCATTCGCTTTTATCAAACATTTTTTATACAACATTGAAAATTGTAAGAGAAGAATGTGGTTTTTAGAAATCATCACATTGCCCATTTTTTACTTTCTGATATTCCACTGACTCACTCAGCAATTACAAGCCCCTTCTCTACTGGAACTGTTCCCAGTAGGTCACTAAATCTTTAAAGTATCCCAGATAGTTACTAAGACAAAAGCATGGTCTTTTTCTTCCTTGGATTCTTGAATTGGATGTAAAATTTTCATGGCTTTTAAATACAAGTTACTGTGTTAATAGACACCTTCTAGGGTTGTTTTTGGATTATTGCAAGTAATTTCAGTTTCACTCATTCTCAATTTTAAGAAGATGAATTTGTCACGTGTGCATAAACCCCGAAAGAATGCTGACAACTCTGGGGAAAAGATTAATAATTGCTGTAGATAAACAGATGTACACTTGGCAAGTAGTGAATCTTTTGGAAACAAACAAAAAAAAAGTTGGTCAAGTTTATTCCCATGTTCAAAACTGAGTCTTTGGTACAAAGCACATGATGGAAAGCCCTTTTTCAAACATAATGAATGTGTTTTGATGTTGAATGTGTGTTTGAGTCTTACAGCTGTAATACCCTGGGACCAGGAATCACTTGTGGTTCATCATGTAGATATTTTTAAACAAACACTGAGCAACAGTAACAATAACAAAGTATAGAACTCGTGTAGATTTTTTTCTGTGTTGTCTCTACATGGACTTTCTTTTCACTTAAAATACAGAGGACATATGGCCAAAAGCATTATTCAGTGAATTCTTCATGGATAAAGTACAACTTTTTAAGATTTATTTTATTTATCTATTAATTTTTTTGGAAAGGTTTTTGTTATAGGGCATGTGTGTTCACCAGAAAGATAGAAACAGAGAGACAGAAAGTGAGAAATCACCCCCCCAGGGGGGATGGCCACACCACAGTCCCTTCTCCTCCATTCTCCTCTCGGGATCTTGGGCACGCATGCACACGCACCCAGCACGAGTTTTAGCCACTGGGTCCAGGACTTGAACCGCGGTTGACTACATAGGAGTCCAGCAACATAGCCATTCCGCCATCTGCTGGTCCCATAAGATTTCACTTTTATAAATTATATTTAAAATATAGGTTTTTATGAGTCTCTATTACAGGACAGATTTCTTTAAATGTCTTTTTGACAGTATCCATGTAAAATTTACATTTATTTCAAAATTCAATTATTTCATATACATCTATATAACCTACTTTTGCTTTTCAAACAGTGTTGCAACTTGAGAATCACAATATTCTAAGAAGCAAAGAAATATTGTTTTAGTAGTAGCTGAGAAAACTAAGGAAGTGCATTTTTTCATAATAAAATGTTTATAATAAAGTCATAACCATACAGACAATAAAAATATCTGAGTACCATCAAAGTCTGTCACATTCTCCCCAAGAACCATTTGTCATGAAGATAAAGATACAGAGAAATGAGATAAAAATGAGAGAGCTGGTCTCGAAAACTGTGTATTGGTCAAGATTTTAAGGCCTTTATATTTAGAAAGACAAGTTTTCGGGAAAGAGATGTAATAGAAGCAGCCCAGCGTTCAAATGTCTTCTGAGAAATATATTTTTAATTGCCAAAGTGCATAGGTGATAGACAGAAATAAAAAGGGAGGGAGAGAAAGCACTGCCCAAAGAGGCACAGTCATGCCACAATCACTTCTCGGTTTCTCCATCCTGTCAGAGTTTGAGCATGCATATACCTGGTATGTTTTTTTTTTTTTTTTTTTTGGAGAGGTTTTTCGCTATAGGGCGCGTGCGCTCGCCAGACAGACAGAGAGAGACATAGAGACAGAAAGCGAGAAATCACCCCCCAGGGGGGATGGTCACGCTGCAATCCCTTCTCCTCCATTCTCCTCTCGGGATCTTGGGCACGCACGCACACGCGCCCGGCGTGAGTTGTAAGCCACCGGGTCCGAGATGCGAACCGCGGTTGACTACGTGGGAGTCCAGCGACATAGCCATTACGCTAACTGCTGGTTCCCTACCTGGTATGTTTTTCAAGTCACCAGGGACAAGATTTGAACAACAGCTGGCCATGTGGAATATGGCTCTCTTAACCACTAAGCTACACGGCGGGCCCACATCCAAGGAACTTTTGCACCTACATCTTACACTTAAAATCAAGTCACAAGTTGAGTTACTAGTTTAAAAAAGAATACCCAAAAGGATTAGAATTAACCCAGTCTAGGGGTCAACAGGTAGCCCAGTGGTCCCACATGACCGATCACAGTTTGAGTCCCGGACCTGGTGGCTTGCTTTCTCACTCTTCCTCTCTTTTGCTCTTTTTGGTCAAATTGAATAATAATAAAATAAAATAAATAAAATAAAATATTCTTTGAAACAAAAGAGAGAGAATTGTCCCACCTCTGTTATTTTTGGGTGTTGCAAACGCATTTTTTTAGAAACAATTTAAAATAACTTTTCAAGGTTTCTAAACAATGGAACATTTTGTTTTACGTTATTTATCTGCTGTTAAAAAGAATGCTTATTGAGGAAGATACAGAGACTATTATAACGCAAGTATAGTGCCTGTATGAAATATTGTTCTAGGCACTGAAGACTGCATTTGGGAAAGGAAATCTTTATTCATTTTACCCTGTAAGAGAAAAGCTTCATACAAAAGTATACCTGTAAAAAAGAGAGCTTAAAGCATATCTTAGAAATCATGTTAAGCTGAAGTGTCATTTGATGTGGAGTCACCTTATGAATGTGCTGTCAGGCTGCTGTGTAAACACTACCTATACCCAGCTTCCTTTTCCTTTTATTCTTATGCATGTGCTGCTTCCTGATATCCTAATTAGCATTCTAACAGTTCAAAGTCAAGTTGCGTATTTCTAGTTCAAAGTTATGGACTGAGCCTAGGCATTTATCTCCTTTCCAATACAAAATTTGACCAAAAATTTTAAACAGTAACACTTGCTAATACAACAAGATCTAGTTTTTAATTGAGTATCTCCTATGTGCCAGGCATTTTTCTGCATGCGTGCCATTTAATCCTCAGAACTACAAACTTACAGAAGAAATGGAAACAAAAAAAATTAAAGAACTTTTTATCAAATTACAAAACTACTATTTGATCAAGCTAGGGTTTGAGCCCATGAAGCGAGTCCCTACACTACACTGCTCGTAGAGGTGGGGAAAAGAAGAAATCATTAAAAGCTATGAAAACAAGAAATGGTCTTTTAGGTGATCAAATTTTGGAGAACTTCTGGGAGATAGAAAATATTAATGGAGGGTGTATGATTATAAGACTAGGGTGGGCTTTCAGGGTATTTAATCTAAGAAATGTCTATAATATATTTACCCTAATTAGTCATTATCCCTCCCCTAAAAACCCAGAACAGCTCAGCATTTGTCCTCACGCAAAGCAGGCTACTATGTCAATCAGTGTCCAACCCCAGAACAGAAATGAAGGCATTTAATGCAAAGAACCAATTACTCAGGGCATAGAAGCTACACTAGCAAAAGAGAGCAAATGCAAGAAGCAAAGCAGATATGGTAACCTAAACCAAAGTGTCAGGTCTCTCAGCAGAAGCTTACGAGCAGCCTGTCTAGGGAGAGTTGAAGCTACTTCTTGAAATACAAATGGAGACACGTGGAGAGGAAAAGGAGAAAACATCTTTTCATCCACTTCCCTTATGTCCCAGTCTGCTTCGTTGCCCTTTTGGCCAACTCCTGCCAGAACCATTTTGGTGAGACAGCCTGCTGAAGTCAGCTTTCCTGTGACAGAGAACAGAGCAGGGGCAAGGAATGATTCTGAGCACAAGGGCTCTGGACCAGCAGAGATATTTCTAAATAAAGAGAAAGGCCTGCCTGGCAAGCAATTGCAACATGGGTGTTAGGGCCAGAGATAAACAGAACAGGGCTGACAGAACTCTGGATTCCTGACCTCATCAGTCATGGGGGCCTAAGCGCACCTTTCTATTTATCTCCCACATACTGAAAGGGGAAGACCTTAGTTAGCCTCTTCCATTCCAGGGAGAGGCCTTCTGTAGAAACTAGTTTACACAAGTGCAGAGGAATCCCAATATTCGTTGTCCTGAGCTATCAAACTAGTTCTCCCCTCACAAATACGAAAAGGACATCTAGTGTCAGAAAGCATCTGGGGAAAGTAAACAGTATACAGAGGAGGACCATGATAAATAAACAGAAACCCTTTCCCTAGAGAAAATTGCCATTTAGGAGAAGAGAAAATTTTAAATAATTTTAATTTTAGAGAAAATAGCATTTACAATCATAAAGTAGACTATGATAAAAAAAAAGGAGCAGTAAAAAATGTTCTTGGAAAGTAGTTCATCAGGTTATTACAAAATAAAAATTTCAAATGGGATGAATCACAGATTGAATATTGCTGAATACTAAATTAGTAACAGAGAAGATAAAATAGACTAAATATCCTAGAGTAAAAACAAAAACAGAAATGAAAAGAAACAGTAAGCTCCAGATAAACAAAATAGGGTCCAAGAAAATAAAATTAAAATAGCACTAGTAGGAAAAAACTTCCCAAGCTCAAGAAAGATGAGTCCTTATATTGAGAGAGTTCTCCAGAACATAAGGGGGGGGCGTGAGGGGGTGGGGGGGTAGAGGTGATATTCCTGTAGGAAAACAGATTAATGGAGGTGGTACAATCAAAAGAGTAGGGGTTGACTATGGAATAATTGTCATTAGAATATTTAGAAAATGTCCATACTATAACTACACTAATTAGCTATTCTAAACTTCTAGACATTTATTAAATTAAGAGAGTAGAGAAAAAAAAATTGAAAATTTCCGGATTAGTAAAATTTGTTACAAAAAAAGTAATTAAAAAGGGGAGAAGAAAGAAATGAGAATCAGACCAACAGCAGACATCTAAACAATAGTGTTGGGAGTCTGAACAAAATGGAACAATGACTTCTGTGTCTCGGGAACATTATAGCTATGGAGATAGGTATATAGAGAGGAGAGAGCTAGAGATAGAAGGATTAGATATAGATATCTTTTTAAATGAGGAAGAATAAGCATCTTAAGAGAAACTATTTCAGATAAAATCGGATAAGCGGTTTGTGTTCACTCTTCACCGCACCTAGCATGTTCCCTGGCACAGTTAAGTTGCTCAACAATATCCTTGGCTCCATAAACGTTGAATTGATCGAATACGGAAGAGATGAATAAGGCCAAGAGTTGTATATTGCTACTACATACATAGTGATCATCTCATCTATATATCTCATCTATATAAACTTATAGAGCTGTCAGTATTATCCTTCTGAGGAATTCTTACTTTTTGAGAATTATATTTTTGCCCTCACATGTGATTGATAATTTGTTAAGCATTTGGATGCATTAGTTGAAAGTGTAGAGCTGGCTTGATCCTCTAAGAATATTTGGCCTGAATGTTGCTAAATAGCAATCTACAACACATTCTGGAAAGCTTAACCATCATAACTTCATTTTAGTAATATAAATGTCAAGGGAACAGAGTGAGGCTGGTTCTCAAACATCAAGCGGATGTCTTCAGGCTGACTGCATCATTAAGTCTGCTGCATTTACTTGCTGAGAATCAAGGTCCCAGTGAAAAGACTTCTGAGAGTTCCTTGGTCCTTTATGCCACAGTGTAAAATTGCATTTAATTTCTATCAACTCAAGTAGCTCCTCTTATACATAATTCAAGAACCTGACCAATACCTATTTTTAAACATATGGAAACCCATGAAATATATATTCATTATATAAAACTAAAAAAAAATAGAAAGCAGAAATTAAAAATTACCCATAATTCTATCACTTAGGGGAGAAACTCACTGTCAACATTTTTTATTAGGTGTCCTTCTGTGGTCTTGTTTAGAAATGAAGATCACATTCTTTTCTTTTAATGCTATCATTAACATCCTTTTTGCATCATTAGCTTTAAGCATCGCATAATTCTCTTTTATTTGAATGTATCAAAATTAATACAATAACAAGCCAATCTATAGAATGGGGGAAATATTTTCAAACCATATGTTCAATAAGAATTAATATCCAAATTAAATGAAAAACTCACACAACTCAATAGCAAAAATAAATAAATAAATAAATAAATAAATAAATAAATAAATAAATAAATAAAGTAGTTAGAAAATGGGCAAAGCGGGGCGAGGGGGGGTCAGTCCTATATCTTGAAGGTTAAGAAAGCTGAATCCTACATGGTTGACCATATGGTTTGAATCCTGGACTTAGTGGATTCAAAAGACAGTAGGCATGGGAATAGTAGTTAATGTAATGGCTATGTCGCTGAACTCCCATGTGGTCGATTGCAGTTCGAGTCCCAGATCCAGTGGCTTAAACTCACACCGGGCGCATGTGCATGCATGCCCAAGATCCCAAGAGGAAAATGGAGGAGAAGGGATTGCAGCGTGGCTATCCACCCTGGGGGATGATTTCTCGTTTTCTGTCTGTCTCTCTGTCTTCCTGGAAAGTGCACACACCCTGTAGCAAAAACCTCTCCAAAAAAAGACACTAGGCATGTGTGTGTACACATGCCCTGAATCCTGACAAGAAGGAAAAATAGAAGAGAAGGGATTGCAGTGTGATTATGCCTCGTTGAGGGGTTTCCTTTTCCTCTCCTTCTCTCTGTCTCTTTCTGGCAAGCACACATGATCTCTGGCAAATTAAAAAAAGAAAAGAGAACGGACCAGTAGATGGCTTACTGTTTACATCTCTGGATTCCCATGTAGTCAACTGTGGTTCGAGTCCTGAACTCAGTGGTATAAAACTCACACCAGACACATGTACGTGCATATCCAAAATCTCAAGAGGAGAATAGAGAAGGGATTGCAGTATGACCATCCTCTCTTGGAGGTGATATCTCGTTTTCTATCTCTCTTTCTCCAGTGAGCACATGCTCGCTATAGCAAAAATCTCTCTAAAATAGAAAGTGAGAGAGAGAAAAAATGGGCAAAGGACCTGAATAGCCATTATTTCAAAGAAGACACAAATGACCAACAAGTCTATGATAAAATGCCCAATATTACAAATCATCAGGAAAATGCAAATCAAACTACAATGGGATACAACTTCACACCTGTTACTCTAGCTACTAGCAAAAAGTCTAAAGGTGGGACCAGCAATTAGCGTAATGGCTATGTTGCTGGACTCCCATGTAGTCAACCGTGGTTCACATCTGGACCCAGTGGCTTAAAACTCACGCTGGGCACATGTGCGTGCGTGCCCAAGATCCCGAGAGGAGAATGGAGGAGAAGGAATTGCGGCGTTGCCATCCCCCCGGGGGGTGATTTCTCGCTTTCTGTCTCTCTGTCTGGCGAGCACACGCGCCCTATAGCGAAAACCTCTCCCAAAAAAAAAAAAAAAAAAATCTAAAGGTAGCAAATGTTGGGGAAGATGTGAAGAAAAGGGAACCCTTGTGCATTGTTGGTAGGAATGTACATTGGCATGGCCATTGTGAAAAACAATATGGAAGGTCCTCAAAAAATTCAAAAAAAAACCACCATATCATCAATCCCACTACCGGGTATATATCCAAAGAAAATAAAATCACTGTCTTGAAGAGATATCTTCACCCCTATGTTCCTTGAAGCATTCATCACAATAACCAAGATAAGGAAACAACCTGTGTCCATGGACACACACATAGATGTATGAAATGGAGTATTATTCAGCCTTTAAAAAGAAGAAAATCCTGCCATCTGTGAAAACATGAATGAATTTGAAGCTCATTGTGCTAAAGAAATAAACCAGACATTGAAAGACAAATATTGTATGATCTCACTTATAAGTGGAAGCTAGAAAATCAAATTCATAAAAATAGAAAATATAAGGGTGATTTAACAGAGATCAGAGTGATAGGAGACATAAAATGTCGGTCGAAATGTACAACATTTGAAGTTCTGGGGACCTAACGTACAGCGAGGTGACTTCAGTTAATAACAATGTTTTGTATATTTGAAATTTTCTAAAAGAAAAGATCTTACATATTCTCATCAAATATGCACACACAAATGGTACCTGTGAGATGATAGACATGGTAATTAGCTTGGTTGTGATGAACATTTTACAGTGTATGAGGATATCAATATATTGCATTGTACACCTTAAGTATATATAAATTTTACTAGACAATTATACAATAAAGCTGATGAAAAAATTAATGTAAACCAGATCCTATAACTGGACATTCAGGATATTTCCAACAGAGGCAAAGCATTTTGTGATAGCAATATCTTAATAATTAAATTCTAAGGCTACTTTAAATATCTCTCTGATTGTATTATTAAACCATTTCCCAAAAAAGCTTGTATTTTCATCTTCATGCTAAAATAGCTATTATTTATATTTTTAATTATATACTTTTTGTCTTCTTCTTATAGTCAAAACAATGTCTGTTCATATTGGAAAATTTAGAAAATATATTGGGGACCAGCAGTTAGCGTAATGGCTATATCGCTGGACTCCCATGTAGTTGACCACGGTTCGTGTCCCGGACCCAGTGGCTTAAAACTCACGCCGGGCGCGCCTGCGTACATGCCCAAGATCCCAAGAGAAGAACGGAGGAGAAGGGATTGCGGCATGGCCATCCCACCTGGGGGGTGATTTCTTGCTTTCTGTCTCTCTGTTTCGCTCTCTCTGGCGAGCGCATGTGCCCTATAGCAAAAAACTCTCCAAAAAAAAAAAAAAAAAGAAAGAAAGAAAATTTAGAAAATATAAAAACATATATTGAAGAAAATAAAGACACCCTAATTTCATCATAAAACTACTGATCACTGTTAATATATTAAGTTCTATCTGAAGAATTAAATTTCATTCTGACTTGAGAATTAAAAGAAGTTGTAGGTGGCGTGGTGTTTAAAGCGCTGGACACTCCCACATGGCTGACCACTATTCAAGTCCTAGAATTAGTGGCTTATTAACTCACTTTCTCTCTCTGTGTCTCTCTCTGGTCAAATTAAAATAAATGAATGAATAAATAAAATTAAAATTAAATAATTTCTTTTAAAAAAAGAAGTTGTTAACATACACTAACTTGTTTTTCATGTTGTCCAATTCTTTGTATCCCTTTTGTTTTACTAAATTATACTTTCGAGCGATACCTTTAGAAAGGCACAGTGGTAGGAAAATTTGCTGAATCTTTGTTTCTTTGTTTTTTTTTTTTTTTTTAAGAGATATTTTTACTATAGGGCATGTACATTCACCTGAGATACAAAGACAGACAGAGAGACAGAAAATGAGAAATTACCTGTGGGGAGTGGCAGTGGCCACATTGCAATCCCTTCTCCTCTATTATCCTCTTGGGATTTCAGGCACCTACACACATGCACCTGGCATGAATTTCAAACTACCCGGTCCTGAATGCAAACAAAGTTGGCCATGTGAAAGTCCAGTGATGTAACCATTATGCCATCTGCTGGTCCCTGAATCTTTGCTTTCTAAAATTGTTTGTATTTTCCCCTCACACATAATACTTTTCGTGCACAATCCTAGATTTATAACCATTTTCCTCAAAGCAGATGACACTAAAACTAGATTGAAAATAAGATGACTAAGAGTAAGGACAAAAATGATCAAAAAGTAGTAGTAAGTAATCGATTGCAAAGAGCATTTGGGATCCCAGAAGTTTCTAGTTACAG